>BPTQ01000005.1:10800919-11046516 GCA_019973895.1 Chrysanthemum seticuspe
CACCATAGAAAAGTTGATCGGCACCAAAGTTGTCAACAAGAATGGCACCAAAGAAGTATGAAGGGCACCAAGGTTGTTATTAAGTTAGGTACCAAACTGGGTGGTAGGAGGAGTCGGAAGAATAATCTATGTGGTGGGTAAGATGAATTGGAAGGAGCTCTCAAAATAACGGTTTCCTGGAACATGTGGTCGTTAGAAAACTTAGAAGTTCTCGTTAACTAGATGGTAACCTAAACAACTATACCAAGGAACACCTAGTTCGCAGCGAAGGTTGTAAAAGGACCGTTGTCAAAACCTGTTACCTATGCCAAATAGTTATTTGTACTTTTTGAATAGGAATCATCTAACATGTCGTACATGAGTTAGGGAGAAACGCATACCCTACAACTTTAGACACACAACGCAACTAAGAATAAGGACGTGACAATTCAACCATCAATAGGAGATAATTAAGGAGTAGTACAACCTAAGTAAACACATCTTTAAACTATCATACGAGCACACATTAATTAGACATAGACTCCCACAACCTTAGTTTAGATAATTAGATAATAGTAGAGTAATCCGTAGAAATACCAACCCCCCAAATCCAATACCCGAGATTCGTACCTTTCCATTTCATAAAACATAAAAAGATAAAAAAATAATCTTCCTCAACCTTAACCTTAGCGTAGTAACTCCTTACTAGCATTCCTATTCCCCTAGAGAACGATATCAATACCCGTGGCTTACCCTAATTACTACACTACAACGATTAGGTTCACTGCCTAGGGTGTTATAAAACTTGCTCGAAGAAAAGGAAGTTTCCTTGACCCCGAACGACGCGTGTAGCGTTATCAAGTACATGCTGTACAATCTACTAAGGATAAGTTTTTCATGTTTATTGATAAACCGTATCCATTGTCCAAAACTGTTGCCAGGAAAATGTTGGAAGCGACGCTTGATCCACAAGGAACCATATCAACAAATCCAATGGTAGATCAATTGCTCTTGAAGATTCAAAAGATTGCTGGTGTACAAGGTCCTTTGGCAATAAAACTCTCGAGGAAGGTTAAGTAGAATGGGTGGTGTATCTAATAAGAAGGCTGAGGAGGATGGTGGGTCAAACCATGGATTGAATTATTGTTGGAACCACGGGAAGTATGAAGAAACCACGGTAAGAACAACTGTTGAAACCACGGCTAGTTGAAAAGATACCACGGTCGGTTGAGAAGAAACCACGGCTACTTGAAAAGATACCACGGCTAGTATGATCAAAACCACGGCTACAAGCACTGTTGAAACCACGGCTAGTTGAGTAGATACGACGGCTAGTTTAGAATAAACCACGGCTAGTAGAAGATTGGAAGCTGGTTTAAATGTAATATCATAATTTATATGTAATCAGTTTTGAGTAGTGATTATTATGATTTAAACAAGCAATACTAATATCAACTAATAGTATTTACAAACATTCATAAAACATTTTGGATATTTACAGATTTATCATTCCAATAGTTACTATAATTGATTATACATAGACAAAGAATGACCATTCCTTATAAGCTAACACCTTTATGTACCAATTATATACATACTTAGTCAATGAGAGTTGACGATACCAAAACTTGTAATAAATATAGTCAATGACCAGCATACTCAATCTTGTATTTCCATAGGTACTCAAACATTCTTTCGCGATAGGCAATAGCTGTTTCTGCAGGATCGTCAGACTTTAATGGCATGTTATGACTCAGCCTATATAGGTTAATGCAAGACCATATCCCGCAGTCACCGTATTGACCTGTTTGTTTGGGGACGTCAACACATTTTTGAAAGCTAATCTGATAAGTCTTGATATCTATGCCTTTTGCTGCAAAGACTCCCGTTTCGTCTAGTAATTTTGGCAGCCAATACTGAAATTTTGCAGGCATGGTATCCTTCCACCAAATCCGTTTGTTTGTAAAGGCTGGAAACGAATCATACAATGTCAAAACACCCGTACTGATATGCAGCTCTCCTACCGCCCAGTGCTTCTGAGGTTCGTTTATTGGAAATAGTACCTACATCATTTACGACATCAGCATAACGGAGCCGGCTGAACAATCTATACGTACGGCAATATGGAAAGAAATAAATACCTTTTCGACATCAGCCCAAGGCACCGGGTACTTGACACCATTTGCCCAATAGGTTCGTACCATGTCATTAACTACTTGAGGTGTGAAAAAGGGACCCACCATAGCCCAGTCGGCATCTGATGGTCGGAAATGCCACATCAAATCTACCCATATGTCAAGGTGCTGTTTACACATTCGGGCACATTATTAACACATAACGGGAATCACAAAGAAACAATTATGGTACGATACTAACGACTGATTTTATACGCACCTCTTCCCTCAGCCATCCATCCTTGTTACCACCCGTTGCCAATAAACAATCCCAAAACCGGCGATCAGCAAATGTGTCTTCATTGCCCCATGGGAAGATAAACCTAGTTCCGTTATTCTCTTTCAAAAATTTTTGAACGGAACATGGCACAGTTACCTTTTTTGTTTTTTTCTTCCCAGTTCCAGTTCTCGACAGATTCTAAATTAGAACAAATTAACTCTTTTAGTTAATGTTAGTATTACAAAGTAAGAGACATATAAGTTGACACAGTCAAATACCTCCACAAACGGTTCCAACGTATCATCAAAATCTGGAGCGTTAGGAGGGGATGGGGTTTGACAATTAATCCGTGCTGAACGCCTTCTCTTTGGAGTAGTGGCTAGTGGAGTAGTATAGGGTGAGGTGCAATATCTCCTTGGCTTCCTCTTATGTTTAAGGGAGTTGAAAACTAATCTGATATTTGCAGCCTTAAAAAAAAACCATGCATCTTTTAACAAACAGCTCGACTATCCAACAATTAAATAACTTCAATACTCAACTGATATTCTACGGCATAAATTTTTTTAGTCATGACTTACCAATGTTGTGGTAATTGTTTCAAGGACATGCACAACAAATCATGACTGTTTGTTCAGGGCCCTTTATTATTTTCAAAAGTAAATCATCTGCAAAGTTGACTATGTAAGTTTAACTGTTTACATGTGACTTAGCACGTGGTGTCTATTTAATAGCGAAACCATGATCTTATTGTTCACCATATTTCCATCAAATATTTGCTCCTATTCATTTTCAGTTTCATAACCATATTTCCATCACATTAATTGATTTATGTCGAGTTCTAAAGGAGTTAGGTTTGAGGAAAACCACGATGAAAGGGAGTGGTCGATAAAGGTAGCAAGAGAGATAATGTTTCCTGAAATATATGAATTATATGGACCAGATGCTGAACCTGCTTACCGATTACTAGCTGAAGTGCTAGAAGACATAAGAAGAGAGATATACGGTATTGAAATAAAACAAGTTATAGAACCAACTGGCGGTGGTAACTCTAAGCAATCACAAAGGTTGGGACCCAATGCGCAAGATGTTGGTCCTAGTAGCCGTAAAACTAATGTTCGGAAGCAAATGAATTGTCAAGTCAACCATAAGTGAAAAAGAAAATAGTTTGCATGTTTCCTAGTTTGTAAAAGTGATGTATTAATGTATTAATGTATTAAATACAAATAAGTGAAAAATAAAAATTTATATTTTAATAATTATATCAACTGTAGCACATTGTAAAGATAAGATAAGATTCTTTACACAGTGTAAAAGATAGTATTTTATTCTAACTCAAGTACAGCAGAATGTAAAAGATAAGATTCTTGTTACTGCTACATATCCTACTTTATTCTCTCTTTTCCTAGTTTCTGCTCTCTTATTATCACAACTCTCACTTTATTCTCTCTTATTCTCACTCAAGAACAATGGCAGCACCAAATGGAAACTTTCAAAATGATGAAGAAGAGTATGAGTTTGTCTTAAACAACACTTTGCTTTTTGACGCAGTGTTAGATGCTTTTGGGGAAGAACCAATGTCAGAATATGGTTCATATAGGCAAGTGAGTATGTGGATGAGGACAAATATCCTTACTTGGATGCGTCGCCAAGACTTCTACTGGGATGAGATTTATGGAGTTGATAGGGAAGAGGAGGAAGAAGATGAAGATGAGGAAGATCTAGAGAATGAGGAGGAGGCTGAAACTCAGGTGGTGCAGCAAGGTCAGATAGTGCAGCAAAATGAGGTAGAGCAAGAGTTTCAAAGTGAGGTGATGCAGCAAAGGGAGGTGGTGCAACAAACAGAGGAAGATGATAAAACGAATTGGAGCAACATGTGAATAATCCTACATTATTTGAGAATATGTGTAATTTGGAAAATAGGATTAGTAGTCTTGAAATACTGTTTCAACGACTCAAGGAAAATAAGAAACGCAAGGGAGAGAGCTCTGGAACTAAAATGTAGATTATCATGATGGTCATTTATGTTTTTAGTATCATATTTGTTTTTTAGGTGTCGAAAACTGTTTTAATGTCTGTTTATGTGCTATCTATGCAAATGTATTAATGTATATAGTAATCAAATGAAAAGCAGGGACTTGTTTGTCGCTAATAATGTCTTTGCTCAGCTTATTTTTTGCCATGTCTGCTCTGGGATTGTACTACTATTATGCATCATTTGTTGTTAAATAATGATAAGATAATTAAATGTACCTTGACAACATCCTGCCCATCCTCATAATCAAGGCATATCACTTCAACAGGTTGTGTATCTGCCCCTTCCATAGCCGTTTCCTCAACCTCCATATCCAATGTGTCTACTTGTGCAGCACCTTGCGCAGCGGGATCATAAACGTTGTCTACCGGTAAAGCCCCCTGATGCAGGCACCGTTCTAACAATGTAAGAGTAAACTGCACAAACCATTCCCACAAAAGAGGTGGCCGCCACACAACAATTTCTTTACCCTTCGCACTGTCATTTTCTTTTTTCGCACCATTCACATCCATCAATTCCTAGATAAAGGGTATGTGGGTTTAATATTGAAATAGAAAAAAGTAAAAGCAGGGAAAAAAAAGCAATATATATATATATATATATATATATATATATATATATGCGTACGTCAACAGGAGTTGGATCAAACCCATCGTAAGCAATGTCTGAGAACTCATCATTCAAATTTGGTAAGGCAGCACAATCAAATTTGGTATCCACCTGCATTATATTGTTGGAATGATGAGCATCGTCAGGACCTCCCGATAAAGCAGCTTTCATAACTTGGGTCATAGGCCCGGTAAACTCATCAGAATCAGTATACAACAGGTTCTGCTTGTCATCGGATCCTACGTTGGTCCTGATTGGGGTGTGTTCATCGGAAGTAGCCAACGGCTGGTTGGCATCAACACTATCCACTTGTAAAAAAGTGAACTTACTTAGGCACTCAAAGAGACCATTTTGGTGGAATGAAGTAACAAAATTTCAAATAACAGCTTTTTACCTTAATCTCACCAACATCATCTTGTGACTTTATTCCTAAAGCTTCCTCAATTACCACAATTCTCTTTTCTACGCTGTGTAACTCACATAAGAGCTGTGATACACCAACTACTCCTACACGTTCTTCTATACTACCCACCCTGGACTTAAGGGATTTAAGCTCGGCACGAAAGTGATCTTTATCTAAGGTATGTGACGATTCTGCTTTGTCACATTTGATCCCATCTGCAACCTCAACATTACCGGCTACAACATCTTCAACCTTCTCAGGCTCATTCTTATTCAACATTTCACCAAACCCAACAACATTCTCTTCTTCAACAGCTTTGTCATTGAAGCTAGACGTTTGACCTTCTGTAACTACTTCATCGGCGTCACAGAAAGGGACATTTAAATCGGCTTGAATTCCACCGCATACATCCACACCAGCCATAGTTTCCTCTTCTTCCACCATCAGTTGGTCAGCCAACTCTTCTCTTCTTTCAACAAGTTGGGAATCTAGTTGACGGATGTACTCCATACTGCGAATGTACCACGGACAACTCAGCTCGGCATTTGTTGGTACAATCTTCTGTAGTGGTCTGAAAGCCTAAATAACAAAGGAGATAAGCTGATATGCTAAATGCAATAAAAACATACAACAGTAAACTAATTTTGGGTTTTTACTTACCGGATCAAATAAAATTGTGTAATGTTTTTTTTCAAAGTTTTTTACTTTTAACCAAGTTAGACAACGTGGGATCTTCTCTGGGTCTTTGGTCCAGAACTGGGAGCTGTTTGGGAATGTCTCCATAATCCAAATCTGAAAAAACAAATACATCAAATTAAGAGTTAGTGATTGTGATTATAGTGGTTGTGATTATGGTTGCAGTGGTTAGGATAGCATTGGCTGTATATGTAGTAACAGGGGATACAATTACATAACGTGTTGTTGCAACAGTGGGTTCTTCTGAACTAGCAGTGGATGAAGACACATTGTCAGTGGTTTCAACCAACCGTTTACAAATCGTTTCTATGTATTTATCTAGTGCGAAACCATCAACCATAACATCCTTAAATCTACACAAACACTTACACTCACTAAAGAACAATGCCTAGGAAACCATCAGAATATTTAGATTAACCATCATAATATATACAAGCACAAATAATGTATGTTACAAGTAAAATCTAACCTTCAACACCCATGTAAATCCATACAGAGTGTATGTTTGTTCTTTTTTTGGATCTTTTGGAATGGGCTTCTTTGATTCTGCCTCAAGATGCCTAGGAACAACATTCACCGTTCTTTTATAAAGATGAGCCCACATGTATTCACCCCATGGATACTCATTCCATACACAAAAATCCTCAACATTCCTTAGCAAATGGTCAGGAACATTAAACCTTCCTTCCCGACCAATAAATACAAATGTTGCAATCACCAACAAAGCAACCCTCACAGCATCTTCATCGGATAACAATTCCCACCTTTCCGCCGACTTTACCAACGCCAAAAGGTCATCACCCTTAACTTTTTTGTTCTTAGTTTTTTTTTTCGGGAAACAACCGATCAAAAAAAGGACTACATGTTAAACCCTTAACAACATGGTCGTGGTCACTTTCACTTTTATCTACTGGTCCTAAACGAAACCCAGTTAGAAGACTAAATTGTTCACGGCCAAAATCAAAAACATTATCACCTAGTACAAAAGTTAAAGGTGGACAACAATCACTAACTTTTGACACCTCAACTGCATTTTGATATAAATAATGGTATAAGTGGTTGTCAGGGGAATACTTAGGAAAATCTAACCAAGGGCCAAAGACAGTTTCTCTAAACAATTTGGTTCTATTCACATTCAATGCACCTTTAATAGTAGCAATATGTTCTAATCTAGATCTGACTGTTAGCTTTGCATCAAACATGTTCGTGGTTGGATTCTTGAGATGTTGAAGAACAGCGATTGATTGTACGAATATGCGTCGGATTGATTTGAATGTACGAATATGCGTCGTAGGATTAGGGCGTTGGATTATTGAGTTTGAGAGGGAAGGATATGTGTTTCAACTTGCAGATGATTTTTGCCTTTGAGAGGGAAGGTGTGTGTGGGGTAAAGCAGTAGTGTGTGTGTGGGATGATTTGGGTAATTTGTGTTTTGTATTTAGGTGTATTTAGGTGTATAAGGAGAATAAATAATTATGTGGGATGTGTAATTTGGTTTATTAAAATGTGTATTTGTATGGTATAGAGTGGTATTTATAGAGAGTTGCCCAAAAGTACATATGTATGGGGCCAAGTTGCCCAACTTATATGTATTTAAAAATTAAAAAATAAATATTTTGCTTTTTCACTAAAAGACAAAAAATGTCAGTTGCCCAATATATTAGGTTAAAGTTGCCCAACAGACAAAGTGTTAGATTTGTACTTTGTAAGTACAACGTGGGCCCAAATATTTGATAGAGTTGCCCATGGGAGAGTTGCCCATGGGGCATTTTGAGAAGTGAAAAAAAAATGGGGCATTTGGGGTAATAAAGTTGGGCAACTGGTGCATTTTGAGAATTTGCCCTTATGCTTATCATACTTTTAAAAAGCTGCAAACTCTTCAATAACATGATTACATGAATCAAGCCAATTGTATATTTGGATCAAATAATTTAGCAAAACAAGTTGATTTTGTCACCCAACCAAGATTATCGTTTGAAAAACACATCAATATTAATGATCTATTTCTAGAAAGGTAACGTGATGTGCCGACAAGTTAGGGAAATGGGGACCATTCTATTCAAACTTAAAACTTTTTAGATGTTGTTTGAAATGATCACATATGTACATTTCTATATATCAACAATCCAGCTTATTATCATTATAACTAGCTTCTTTAATCGATAACAAGTTATTATTTGCCGTTAAAGTTTATAAAATAAGTCGACCGGTAGATATAGTCTTGCTTAGAGCATCTCTAACACGATGTGTTTGAGCAAAAGCTTCTTACTATTTAAGTTATTTTCAAAACTTTTCTACCATCAAAAAGTATAGAAGATTTGTTAACCATTCAAAGCAATAGCTTGGTAAACTTGTAAGTTTATCATATATTATTATCTGATAATCAAATTTTGAATATTGACGGTAGCATACAGATGGTAGCCGCAACTTGATGGGGACTCACACTCACTAGCATGCATTTAAGCCAAATATGTTGACGGTAACAAGGATGTGAAGCTTGAGGTTATGTATGGTTGCAAGTATTTAGAATCGTTTTGAATCAACTAGCAACTTGGTTAACATTTTGCATAATGTTGAATAAAAAGACATGCATGGATCGGAATTATAGTGTTGACATGGTACCCGACGAGTATTGCATGAGGCAAATAGTAATGTGTGGCATTAGACCTTAGTTTATCAAAAGTCACTAGAATCCTAGCGTACACGTGCTCTTAATGGTATGTCATTGATTAGAAAAATTGTTGAACACACCTTACATTCTAAAGCTATTTTTAATACAAATAAATCATAAAAACGTTTATTAATATTTCTTAATCTTTTTAAGTTTAAAACTATAAGTACAAATCTAAAAATTACATGTTACTATATTTGTTTTTACTAATTAAATTTTATCTAGTTAAGTATTTGTTTGTAATAATTAAAAATATATGTAAATGTGCTAGACTATCCATATATCCATATAACTAGGGGTGTTATCGGGTCTTATCAGGTCAGGTTAAGTCGGGTTTTGATTTTTAAAACTCACCCGCAACCTGACCCGATAAGTAATCGGGTTATCGGGTTTGGGTGGTATTCGGGTCGGGTGATTTGGGTTATCGGGTGATACTACAAATGAGGAGCTAATAAATTATCAAATGTGACTTTTTTTTCTTCAAACGGTTACTAAGTTCTCGGGTACTAATACATTATCAAATGTGACTTTTTTTTGGAACAGTTACAAATGAGCAACTAGTAAGTATCAAATATACGTGAATAACAGCGAAAGGTTAACTTGATAACCGTTCAGGTAGTGCCCATCTCATGTTTATTACTTTATAAGAAAAGCCAATGTTATTTATCACTCTTCACTTGTATTAAAAAATTAAATAAAAACATTGAAATGTTATATGACTTGTATCAGTTAGTAGACTGAAGTAATTATACTATGGTAATGATCATATAACAAGCTAGAACCATTACGAGTTTACGACTTACGAGTTGATTATATGACTGCTTACCTTTTTAAAAAGACGTTGAGCAAGTTCAAGTGATGAAGAAGGTGCGGCATTATCGATCTTTACAACCAATTAAAAGGTTCAACTAATTACAAAAGTTATTGCAACACTAAGGTTTAAATGTTAGCTGTTATATGGTGTGACTTTAAGCAAACATAGAAAAGTATATTAGTGACTACTAAGCCTCATTTTGTGTCATTTGAGACTTGTGTCATATTAAATCAAAACTATATGGAACCAAAGTTAATAGTAACTTATGTTTCTTTTTCTTGTACACCGTTTTGTATCTTCTATACATGTTGATATGTTGTACCGAGTAATACAATTAACCTATTGCCTTTAGGCTGTAATGGATTTGAAAAACCAATACGTTCTATGCAAATTTGAGATACTAGTGTTGGGCTTTTCATGTTATCAGTAAAAAAACAAAAGAACTAAATAATGATTTTCGCGTCTTGTCGGGTTGACCCGATAACCCGACAACAAAATTTTTCTAACCCTAACCCGACCCGATAACAATGTCGGGTTATCGGGTTCGGGTGAAACTAACCCGATAAGCTTTTCAACCCGATTTAACCCGACCCGATAAGGCTTATCGAGTTCGGGTCAACCCGACCCTACTAACACCCCTACATATAACCCATGAATCATGGACCTTGACCCAAAACCCATGACCCATGTGCATTACGTCATGCATGACATCAAGTTGGGTCAAAATCCATGACCCATGACCCAAAGTCCATGACCCGTGACCCAAAGTATGTATTGCATCATGCATGACATCATGTTGGGTACCCATGACCCATAACCCGAAACCCGGTTTGTAACCTAAAATCCAGATTAGCTAACCCAGTATGCCGATCCCTGGGTTTACACTGGCCGAATCCCTTTTTCAAGAGATCTGGCGGATCCGTTTTTCAAGAGATCCGTCGGATCCGGGTGTACAGTAGTCAGTTAGACTATAAATAGTGATCCTTTTCTTTCTTATTTCTTACTCATTCTTATATACTTCTCTCATTATTATATCTCTCTGAACTAAGGATTATTCTTGCAGCTTTCTTTCTCTTGTGTTTCTCAAGGTTCTTCTTACAAGACGAGATCACGTTTCTTGCATACAGGTCATTCATTCCTCAAAGAGAAGAGTTTTCTCGACTTCTTCATCACTTCATGATCACTGAGTTGTTTCTTGTTGTTGATATATCTTCTTGTTCATAAATTTAGTTGTGATAGTTGTGATCGGATTGGTTCTTCCGTTTGTCTTAAGAGCTCAATATTTACCTTTGTACTGGAAAAAGTGTAAGTGACGTTGTGAGGTTTATCCACCAGTTGAAGGAGCTTGTTTACATAGTGCTTAATAACTCTCGAGTTGGGTACTCGGGGAGTGGAGCAGGGAAAGGAAGGTGTCCTTGTAGCCGAACCACTATAAATCATTGTGTCACATTTCTATCCTTTTCTTTCTTTACTATTCCCGTATTTATTTATTTTCATACTAACTTGCATTATGTATATCTCAACATCCAAAGGTTTCACATACTATCAACCCCCCCCCCCCCTTCTAGTTTTCTACAACTATCAATCCCTATTTATAGGCTAAACTAACCGTCAACAAACTTGTAGGACAAGTCACATAAATTACCAAAATTACCACACAACCCAAATAGAGTTTAAGTCACTTTTCTTACATGTTAATTCAACAATTATTAAAGTGATCACAAATAGAATCAAACATGCTCTTGGGTATTTGGTTAGTTACAGTCAGAGTGCTTTTATTCCAAGCAGACATATTCAAGATAATATCATGTTGACTAAAGAAATTATGAGAGTGTATGACAGAAAACATGGTCCTAAAAGGGTGGCTTTTAAAATTGAAATACAAAAGGCATATGATACAGTCAATTGGGTATTTCTAAGAAGGATTCTTATAGAATTTGGCTTTCACGAGAGAATGGTGAACTGGATCATGCAGTGTGTCACAACTACTGATTTTACCTTAAGTATTAATGGTGAAAGAGTTTGCTACTTTAAGGGTGGTAGAGGTCTGAGGCAAGGGGACCCAGTGTCTCCATATCTTTTTACTCTAATCATGGAGGTTTTCTCTCTTATGCTGAACAAATAAATCAGAAGTGATGGAAGATTCCAATATCATATGGATGCAAAGATACTCAGTTGTCTCATGTGTGCTTTGTAGATGACCTTATAGTCATGAGTCATGGAGATACTATTTCAGTTGGAATTATCAAGAAAGCCTTAGAAGAATTTAGCATGTGTTCAGGCCTTATTCCCAATAGGGGTACAAAGACTTCCTTTTCCGCGAGCAAACTTTACAACCCACTAGAAAGTGTACCTAATCGTTGCAGTGTAGTATAGGTAAGCCCAGGGGGTTGATCGTTCTCTAGGGGAATAGAGATGCTAATCGAGATGTATGGCGAAAAGGCAAGGGTGAGGGTGATTCTTTTTAGTCTTTTATATTTATTAGAAAACAATAAAAATCTCGAGTTTTGGAGGAGGTGGTTTTAACTAATTAAACTACTACTAAACTAATTGCAACAAAAGTAAATTAAGAATCTACAAGAGAGGTGAAGCGTATCTACTTATGATGTATTACTCCTTGCTAGCTATCTATTTCTACCTACTGAATTATCACATCATTGTTTAATTGGTGCGTTGTATTCCATGTTTTAGTCATAGGGCGGTGCCAAATTCCATAATTCTATGAATGTATAAGTCTCCTTTAGAACACCCGGGATCGCCAAGTACCGAGGTATCTCCCCCGAATATCCTAGTATCCACAAGCCGCAATTCACGCAATAAATACAACGGGAGCCTATTAGTACACTCTAGGGCTTATAATCGTTATTTAGGACGTTCATGCTAGCAACAATTAAAGAAGAATCAAGTTTTCCTTAATCTAACGTGACAGCCAATTAAACAAGAGATAGTAGGATGCAAGAATTATTAACTAAATCAATTAGGCTTATTGAATTTGTCACACCTTAGTGATGAAGATAGACACAAACATCAATAAGAAAATAGTAAGATCTAATTAATTATATACAAGTTTTATACAATCATAAGCAAACACTGGGTGAATTAGCCAACCATAATCAATGAATAATAAACAAGAATAATGATAATTGAAGACATGAATTAAGGTAGAATCAACAAACCATTACAAGATATTTATGGAGTGATTGAAACCCTCTAAGTTGCTGGAAACACACATACCTAAATCCTATAATCGGATTTAGGGTTTAGAGCTTACAAAAAGTGAAGTTATAATGTTATATTTATAGGCAGTTTTTCTGTCGGCAAGGAGTGACGGCGTCAACACTAACAAATGACGAAGTCGCGATGCCTATTTCACCAAATTGTATATTTTCTCGTTCTGGTCGCGTGGGTTTTTGAATAATCTAAATCCGAGTTCGTATGCAAAAGATATGTCCAAAACAATATCAGCTACTTCGCGCGCATGTTGTGACAGTCTTGATCAACTTGTGACGGCCTCACTTTGTAGTTGTGACGCCGTCTGGGTTGCATGTGACACCGTCATGGAAAACCTCTGAAGCATTTGGTGTTATTGATATACTGCGACGGGCATGTTTTGTGTAACAAGTGACACTGTCACTTGTTAGTGTCCCAAAGCGAACTGAGCCGTCGATTGGAAGATTTTGCTTGGTCTTGAAGGTGACGGTGTCGCCCTTTGGGTTGGCACGCCGTCATGGCCTTTGATTTTGCCTTGTTTTCTTGACTTAGCCGTTTTCTTTATATTTTTGCTCTTTTTCATCCAAAAATGCTTCATTTCTGCATTTTGCTTCCAAATGACCTAAAATGTGAAAAGGAACGATTTTAAGCAGTAACGGATATAAAATGTAATGATTTAGGGCTTAAATGACCCCCTAAAAACGTATATTTGAAATCCTTATCAAATATCCCTACACTTGGGATTTGCTTGTCCTCAAGCAAATGTGGTTTTTGGTTAGTCAATCTATAAGTTAGGGGTCATTTAGCATTGGTTTAAAATATTCTATAACAAATACAAGTGCCACAATAGTCATAACAAGCACGAAATTCATATACTATCACCTCACAATTGGTGTTTGAATTCTCGCATCTCTCGGTTGCATATGAAAGATAACATATGAAAATGTGAAACTAAAAAGACTCTCAACCTGTCATAGTACATAGATTACCATAGGCTTGAGACTAGATCAAACCTCCACCGCTTTGGCGTAAGCACCTAGGAATAACTATCAAAGAGGTCTTTACAAATGGTTGTAATGTTAGGTGTAAGGGTATGATAAACACGGTTTTGTGGATATGGGGAATTTTACTGATGGCAAGTAAAAAAATCTAAGTTAAATGCACGTACAACGTGGCGTTGCTGATAAGGATTTAAAACGTACACTTTTAAAGGGTCATTTAAGCCCTTAATCGATCACTTTTATATCCATTACTGCTTAATTTTATTTCTTTTCACTTTTTAGGTCTTTTGGAAGCAAAATGCTGGAATGATGCATATTTGGACAAAAAGGAGTGAATATATGATGAAAATGGCTAAGTCAAGATCGAAGACACTCAAGCTGCTGAAATTGAAGCTGACGGCGTCCCAACTAAAGGGCGACGTCGTCCCTCTCTACGGGTTTAATTAAAATACACCTGACGACTTAGTAGACTTTTTGCTAAAATACACCTGACGGCGTCAGGCTTTGAAGAGGAAGGGTGTCACTAAAACTTTTCATCTCAGACGGCCCAGATCCAGAATCAGACGACGTCCCTACTGAAACCTGACGGCGTCACAACTACAACGTGACGTCGTCCCAAAGATTACTTGGCCAAGACGAAAACCCTAATGACGATGATCTGACGGCGTCCCACTTATAAGGCGACGCCGTCACAAGTGTAAAATTATAGATAGAAATCGAATTTTCAGTATTTTAGGAGGTAGACTTTTGGAGTAAAAACCCTAAACATTTGTAGTCCGACTTGGATAGTATCTTAGGGTCCCAAACCCTATTTTACACATCAAGATAAGTGTTTTACTTCATTAATTTCATTATGTCTTCCATTGAATGTGTGTATGCTTGCTTGTTTAACATGTCCGGCTAAATTTCTTGTATGTTTGCTTAGATCTATGAAACATAGTTGTTGATTATTGTTAGGTTTTCTCTTATCTTAATTGTAATTGGCTTAGGAGTGCAACTAGGCTATCATTGTGTTTAAATGCTTGAGTAATCTTTGTGAAAATTAGTATATGAATGAGATAGTGGATTTCGTAGTCTAAACATCCAAAGATAACCTTAAAGTTAGTTTATGAATGACTTAGTGGATTTCGTTTACTATACTCAAGGGTGACTTCAAAGAGTTATGGCATAGGCACACCCTACGACTTTAGGAAACACAACGTGTTAAGAATAAGAACGTGACAATTCAACCTACAATAAAAGATAACTAGGGAGTAATAGTATCTAGGTAAACACATTTTTAATCATCATACGAGCACACATCAATAGATATAAGACTATCCGTAGAATTATATAATTAGAATAATAGAGTAATCGGTAGAAGTACCACCCCCCAAATCCAAGCCCCGAGATTTTACCCTTAGCTTTCTAAAAAATATAAAAAGATAAAAAAAAAAAGAATCTTCCTCAACCTCAACCTTAGCGTGGTACACTTCTTACTAGCATTCCTATTCCCCTAGAGAACGATATCAATCTCCGAGGCTTACCCAATACTACACTACAACGATTAGGTTCACTGCCTAGGGTGTTGAAAAACTTGCTCGACGAAAAGGAAGTTTCTTTGACCCCGAACGCGCTTCGTACGCGCATTAGTTGCTAAGCCAAGACTCGACTCATTAACACTAACATCTAACGACTTAAAACAAAACAAAACAAATTTGAAACATAAAAGATAGATTTACGATGGTAGTCCATATGTTTTTTTTTTTTCCTTTTTTTTCTATTTTTTTCTTTTTCTTGATTTTTCTCTTCTTTTTTTTTTCTTTTTTTTTCAAATTTTTTTTCATACACTCTTACCCTACCATCCTCTAAGATAACATTAATGTAAAGGGATTAATAGGAGCATCCCTACACTTGAATTTTTATTTCTCTAACATTATTGACCCGAATTGAAAAGATTAAAACACTTGAAATAATCAATCACGTAGACAAAAGGAATTTGAATTTAATGCTCCCTCCCGTTACTCCATAAAATATCACTTAACCCATGAGTCCCATGAGTCCCAAAACTGTGTACAAAGGATATGACTCGACTTAGCAACTATGCAAGTAACTAGATAATTGACTAAGGGTTAAACAATAGTTACAATAATACACTAAAGATGAGTGCATACAAGGTGGGCTAAAGCGATTTGGGTGTAAATTTTGGTAGTGGATTATAAACAATATTCTTCATTGATATTCCAGAAACCGGAACATCACCAGAACCGCGAAAAGATAGGCTCAGAGGGGTTAACTAGGGGTATCGTATACTAAAGATGAGTACATCGCAAGGTTGTGGGAAAATTACTCAACCGATGTGGCCGATGTAATTAAATTACAGGTTTAAAACAAGGGTTATCCTAATGTCTCTTATCATTTAGTTAATCCTAACTACACGAATGTAGTCTCACTAGCGATCTCGGATTGCATAAAAAACAAGTTCTAGAATCTATTGTACTACCGGTACACTCATAAACATAAAAGATAAACACTTTTATTCCTAAAGATCTATGGGCGAACCTCACATTTTTTGGTGGAATTTGAGTGTTAAACGATTTTTGTGCTAGTCGTATAATTCCTATCCATGAGACGATTTATTAAGACTAAAGTTTTACTCGTAAGTGTCATAAAAAAATAACAAAAATTTGGTGCTAAAATTACCCTAACAAATATTTCTCATAGTTTATTACACAAATTACTAAGGACAAGGCAAAAATCAAGTAAGTGAATAATTTCTAAGTTCTCGTTTTATTCTTTCTCCCTACACTTAAACTAAACATTGTCCCCAATGTTCCCCAAAAGTATCAAAGTTATGATAATGGATAAAAAAAATTAAATAAAAGAGATGAAAGAAACTAATACTCCCCTGATTAGCTCGGTAAGAACGAAAAATGAAGATACAAGGTTAAATCTTTATCCAAGAATCGTCAAAATACCATCCTCATCCAATCCAATCTTGTAATGAAAAACAACACAGCTACCAAAAGCATCAAACCGAACAAAGAAAAATCACAACAGGATGTAATTCCAGACTTAGAAATAAAAATAAAACAATAAAAGGATAGGATACTTGTAGAATATAAATACAAATAACATACAGTAAGATTGGACATTTAGAAATTCTAGAAATTTCTCAAAAATTAATTTTCAACATTTAACAAAAACCTGGAAAAACTGTGCTATAGTAGCTGACGCCGTCAGGTGTAGACCGTGACGTTGTCAGACTGACCTGACAGATTTGTTTCGTTTTGTTTTATGGAAAAATTTTCTGTTACATTCTGTTTTATAAAGTCCATTTTTCTGCAGAAACTCATAAAATATATCCACAAGTATTAACACAAAAAGACAATTAAACATACAAAGAATTAAACTATAAATCATCACATAGTCATTTTAGGTTTATAATAACCACATATGATCTTCCCAATACATATTTCATGCAAAGCACCTTTAATTACCAATGAGACGAAGTCAAAAGCATAATCGCATACACATTAATCATGCAATAATTCATAACCAAATACTAGCATGCAAACATCCTAAAAACAAAATTAAAAGCAAAACAACGCAAGTAAATAAAATATGCTCGGGTTTCCTCCCAGAAGCGCTTGTTTTTGTTCGAGTCTCGAATCTGACTCTACCCTTATTTAACGGATATAGGGGAGGTTTTCCCTACACTTAAGATTAAGTGCGGGTGATAGTAGCGATACACACCCTTAGGGTGGAAATATGCCACATGAGGTGAAGGGGGTGTATGAATGGCTTCCTTCATCCTAAAACTACCCGGACTAAATGGGTTGATGAGTGGGTCAGTTCCTCTTTTGTCTCCTAGATGTATATCTAAGGATGGAAAATTGTGTGAAGATTGAGGTTCCGGTTCATCAATACTAGGAAATTCCCTATAATTAAGAATAAGGCTATGATTACAAGCATCTAAACCTATATCCTCTAGTTGTGTTTGCTTGAAAGGTTCTACCTCCATCGGGATTCCTAAAGTCTCTTCTACTTCTTACGGGTAAGTCGCGGGCATTGTGTATGCCTTAAATGATGGTGGGACTTACGGGATACCTTGTGGGTCTAGACTTTTCACCTTATCCTCAATCACATCTAGATCACATATATGCTCATCATGTGTTTTGGTGGAATTTAACCCAAACATGTGCCTAAGTTTCTTAAATCCTTCTTTAGCTATTTCAAATTCTAATTCTGATTTATAAGAATCCTCCTCAATAATTTGATCACTATATTCCGTTTGCTTAAAGGATTCATCATGTGTTCCTTGAGATTCAAAGTCATTGCACTTATGTTTGGCTAAATCCTTCTTAATTGCTTTCTTAGGGAGTGATGAAAGCAAACCTAGTAACTCATCCAACTTAAGGTTATTGCTCGGGAGTTTTCCACAAGATTTTGATATACTTGGTCACTTTTCCTAAGGGCCTCACAAAAAATAGTTGTTCCTAAACATGGAGGTTGTTCATAAGAGTCTATCCTAGGTGAAGGCTCGTACGATGCATAGGTTTCACTGGAAGAGGTGTTTTGTGGGCTTGATGGAACTCCTAAAGTGAAATCCTTAAACTTTTTATTAACTTGGTCTCTTTTCTCAAGGTACTAAAATATAGCTATATAAGATCCCATTCTCATTACTGCATCCCAACATCTTGATTTATCCGAATTAGAAATATTATATTTCTTCATGAAAAAATCTAATCGCGGATATAGTGGATTCGCGTTCTCCATGATAGTGAACGGAAGAGTCAATGGAAAAATTACGAACAAACACACAAAGAAAAGATAGACTACGAGAAAGCTAATAAAAAGAAAAAAAACCATACTTGATAGGAATCAAGCGAGTGAACATAATCGAGATAGAAAACGAACTAGCTATTCTATTCCCCGACAGCGGTGCCAAAAACTTGATGCGTATTTCGGGGTCAAAAGACTTCCTTTTCCGTGAGCAAGCTTTACAACCCACTAGGCAGTGTACCTAATCGTTGCAATGTAGTATGGGTAAGCCCAGGGGGTTGATCGTTCTCTAGGGGAATAGAGATGCTAGTCGAGATGTATGGCGAAAAGGATAGTCTTTTATATTTATTAGAAAGCAATAAAAATCTCGAGTTTTGGAGGAGGTGGTTTTAACTAATTAAACTACTACTAAACTAATTGCAACAAAAGTAAATTAAGAATCTACAAGAGAGGTGAAGCGTATCTACTTATGATGTATTACTCCTTGCTAGCTATCCATTTCTACCTACTGAATTGTCACATCCTTGTTTAATTAGTGCGTTGTATTCCATGTTTTAGTCATAGGGCGGTGCCAAATTCCCTAATGCTATGAATGTATAAGTCTCCTCTAGAACACCGGGATCGCCAAGTACCGATGTATCTCCCCCAAATATCCTAGTATCTATAAGCCGCAATTCACGCAATAAATACAACGAGAGCCTACTAGTGCACTCTAGGGCTTATAATCATTATTTAGGACGTTCATGCTAGTAACAATTAAAGAAGAAACAAGTTTTCCTTAATTTAACGTGACAACCAATTAAACAAGAGATAGTAGGATGCAAGAATTATAAACTAAATCAATTAGACTTATTGAATTTGTCACACCTTAATGATGAAGATAGACACAAGCATCAATAAGAAAACAATAATGTCTAATTAATTATATACAAGTTTTATACAATCATAAGCAAACACTAGGTGAATTAGCCAAGCATAATCAATGAATAATAAACAAGAATAATGATAATTGAAGACATGAATTAAAGTAGAATCAACTAACCATTACAAGATGTTTATGGAGTGATTGAAACCCTATAAGTTGCTGGAAAAACACCTACCTAAATCCTAGAATCGGACTTAGGGTTTAGGGCTTACAAAAAGTGAAGTTATAATGTTATATTTATAGGCATTTTTTGTCGGAAAGGAGTGACGGCGTCAGCACTAACAAGTGACGGCGTTGCGATGTCTTTTTCACCAAATCGTATATTTCTCGTTCTGGTTGCGTGGGCTTTTGAATCACCTAAATCCGAGTTTGTATGCAAAAGATATGTCCAAAATAGTATCAGCTAATTCGCGCGCATGTTGTGATAGTCTTGATCAACTTGTGATGGCGTCACTTTGTAGTTGTGACGCCGGCGTGGAAAACCTCTGAAGCGTCTGGTGTTATTGATATACTGCGACGGGCATGGTTTGTGTAACAAGTGACGTCGTTACTTGTTAGTGTCCCAAAGCGAACTGAGCCATCGCTTGGAAGATTTTGCTTGGTCTTAAAGGTGACGGCGTCGCCCTTTTGGTTGGGACGCCGTCCTGGCCTCTAATTTTGCCTTGTTTTCTTGACTTAGCCGTTTTCTTCTTATTTTTGCTCCTTTTTGTCCAAAATGCTTCATTCCAGCATTTTGCTTCCAAATGACCTAAAATGTGAAAATGAACGATTTTAAACAGTAACGGATATAAAATATAACGATTTAGGGTTTAAATGACCCCCTAAAAACGTATGTTTTAGATCTTTATCAATGAATAAAGATGAGAAAATGGTTATTACTCAAGTTCTTCCATTTGCTATTGGAAAATTACCAGTAAGATATTTAGGAGTACCATTGATAAATAAAAGACTTGGTGTCAAATACTATGGGTGCTTATTGGATAAGATCAAAAAAAGGGTCAAGGATTGGAAGAATATGAGTCTTTCCTATGCAGGAAGACTTCAATTGATTGATGCAGTTTTAGAACATGTCCATGTTTAGTGGGCCTATGTCTTCTTGATTCCAATAACTTTGATCAAAGATATTAATAGGTTGTAAATAACTTTCTATGGAGTCAAGGTGATTCTGCTCAAGGAAAGGAAAAAGTAGCTTGGAAAATAGTTTGCAGACCAAAAGATCAAGGTGTTCTGGGTTTGAAGGATCTTCAAAGATGCAATAAAGCCATGCTTTCTAAACATGTATGGAATATTGTTGTGAAGAAAGATAGTTTGTGGATCAAATGGGTTCATTCTGTGAAACTTAGAGGAAAGAGCATATGGGAAATCAACCTGATAGTGGTGATAGTTGGGGTTGGAAAAACTTATTACAAATCAAAGATAAAATAAAGATGAATGTGGTTTGAAAAACAGGGGATGGTTGTGATATTGCATTTTGGCATGATAATTGGAATTCTCTTGGTCCTTTAATTTAATATATCTCTTACAGAGATTTATATGATGCAAGACTCAATGCTAATATGAAGGTGAAAGATATGGTGGACAATGGAAAATGGATGTGGCCTGATGAATGGTATAATAGATTTCCTATTATTACTAGTATTGAGGATCCAGAAATTCTTGCTAATAGAAGAGATAAAACCATGTGGAAGACCAATAGTGGGGAAGTCACTGAATTCTCCATTCATACAGTCACTAAAGATATCAACAATGAAGCTCCAAAAGTGACATGGTGGAAACTGGTATGGCATGCTCAATGCATTTCTAAACATTCATTCATCTTGTGGCTTGCTATTCAGGGCAAATTAAGTACTCAGGATAGATTGATGACATGGGGGATCCATATAGCAAATAGATGTCATATGTGCTTATGTGATAGTGAAGATTTACAACATATATTATTTCAGTGTAAGTTTTTAAAAGAGGTATGGGTTAAAGCTAAAGAGATTGCATAGATCAATAATGGGAGTACTGAATGGGAGGACATTGTTAATGATAAAGTAATTAACAGTATTGGGAGTGTCATCAAAAGATTGGTTTTTGCAGCAACTTTGTACCAAATTTGGAATGAAAGGAATGGTAGAAATTTTAGAGATACTAAACTTACAAGTGAGGAGCTTTTCAATAAAATTGTGGAAAATGTAAAATTTAAGCTAATGGGAGTCACTGTGAAAGACAATAAAGGTGTGAAGAGGATGGAAACCAAGTGGAAAGTAAATTGCAAAAGGCTTTGTGTTGGATCTGAGTGATACAAATAGTCTGATGCACAGTTTGAATGGGATGTGTGGATATTAAAACTGTTTTTAAGGGGTGTTCGGCTTCTTGGATAACAGCAGCAAAATAGTCAAAATTGTTGTTGTTTTTTATTGCAGGCCATTACAATGGGATGATACCTTGTATCTTGGAGTTCTAACTGGTGTGATTGTACCTATTTTAACCTCATATGTTTGTTCCAGTTTGGCCTTGGGAGGAAACTGGACATATATATTTGGCTAAGTAGGAGGTCTAATTCAATATAAATGTACCATAAAGTATGGTCTCTCATTGTGAAGGGTAAATAGCTTGGGTGGATGGTGTATGATGGATGGAATAAAGAGCAATGAAAGATTATCCTTCTTGGTCCATCCAATACACTATCAAAGGAGGTAATGGTTGGTCTTCCCTCAAGGACTGTGTTCCCAAGCAACTAAAGCCATTTTTTAGAGATGGAAATGTAGGTTGCTTGATATAACCCTTGACTGGAAGGGATATTGGTTCTTAGTGATGCCATTCACCTTTCCTACCTTTATCATTGTGGATGATGGTTGAATGGTCTTGGTGGGAAGGTGTTATGGAAATGTAGCAAGGTGGTGTGGTGCAATTAAGGTGAATTCAGGCTTTGAGGAATGGACAATGCAGTGAAGACTGCTCTATTTTTACAAATGTTCTGTTTTAGCTTTCAGAGTTCAGTTTCATCAGAGATATGTGTAGTTATAGCATATCTCTATGTTTTGAGTTTTTTGTTTTGTATCTGATTTGGGTAATGTCCAAATCAATGTTTGTTATTCTTATGATGTACAATGTTTTGGAAGTTAATACAATTCACTTTTTGCAAAAAAATAAATAAATAAATAAATAAAAATAATCAACGATTAAATAAAGTGCTTAAAATAAAAATTGTCATTAGGAGTATAAACGAACAAACATTCATGAATATTGCATGGTTAGGAAGAAACATTTAAGCTTCTAAGTAATCTCATCCAAACAGTGCTTAAAATAAAAATTGTCATTAGGAGTATAAACGAACAAACATTCATGAATACTGCATGGTTAGGAAGAAACATTTAAGCTTCTAAGTAATCTCATCCAAACAGTTGGTAGTCATTAACGTTTACATCTAATAACCTAACAAGATAACCATGAAATGTGGTAAAAAGTATATGTTAATTCAAATACCTACAAGAACGATCGCTTTGACATCATCTCTGCTTATTGCTTCTTCAATTTTCTCCTTCAGCTTAGTGAAAACTAAACACAAATTATCAGGCGATGTTTAGCACACACTCAAAATAGGCAGAAGCAACGTAAAATAGGCAGAAGCAAAGTAAAACTTCCTTTAGTTGGATTGAGTGGCTTAAAAACCCTCACCTTATTACTTTATAATGTTTTGTGTCTTCTAGCTTCTTGCTAGTTTGTTTGAATAAAATCAGCTGTTCAAAAAAAAAATGCAGATATCATGTTTGCATTTGATTTTTTCCATTTTGATTTGTAACTAGTGTACCAAATAACATATACCGTTTGAACCAAAGTGCTTGTAGCTTAGCATTACCATGCTCTCCCACCAAGAGATGAATAGATGTACCAAATTGGTTGCATCACTTGTATGGTCGAGGGAATATTTGATGTGCAATCAGGAGAAAGAAAGAATATTTTAGCAAGGGTCCTAGCTGATTTGGGCTAAAAGAGTCCTATTATTTGGGCTTGAACATACTCATAGGTACATAAATGATCTATCTCACTATGGGCTGTTGGACCCTCCTCCCATTTAAAATTTGAACGGATGATATGCAAAATGTATAAATTTGGATATGACTGTAAAAACTAACACATTAACAAACTCATAGTGAGTGAGATGAACTGTGGGATGGAGCCAGGGGTCCTGTGGGTGCCTGTAACATCTATGAATTTTTTCTATTTAGTGTTAATTTTAAGAAAAAACATCGATTTTTCTCGAATGTATCTTAAATGATCCTGGTACATTGAAATGTGTTTTTAGTTTTATTTAATTAGCATCTTAAACTTAATTATATTACGGTTAAAAAAAATTTGTGCACCCAATCATATTTGTTCCTGGCTCCGTGCCTGATGACAGGGACGGAGCCAGGAACAAAGATAACCGGGTGCACAAATTTTTTTTTTAACTGTAATATAATAGAGTTAAAGATGCTAACTAAATAAGACTAAAAACCCATTTCGATGGACCGGGGTCATTTAACATGCATTTAGAGAAAATCGATGTTTTTTCTTAAAATTAACACTACATCGAAAAAATCCATAGATGTGCACCCACGAGACAACCTGGCTCCGTCCCTGCCTGATGAACTAATATATGAACTTATGAAGTGTGCTTGTTGCATATTGGTATCATTACACCATTAGTTTTTACACTTTGGTTCAACGGCTAGTCCATAGTATTTAAATATGGTTCGAGAATGTTGATTTGTTAGTTGTTACTCTCTTGCAATTCTACTTTTTTTTATGTCTTGAGTAAACCAGTTGAAACAGGCACACCCTGCAAGAAACATGTCTATCATATCTAAACAAGCTTGAGATCAACTAGCTAGAGTATTTGCGGCGGATATGATAAACATGATTGTACTTAATTTCAAGTATTCAACAATCAAATACAATAAAAAGACAAATGCTTATGTATTCAAGCTAACTATCTAACAACATAAACCCATCGATTCATCAATATATCATTTGCGAACATTTTCATTGCGCTTAAACCAACATCAATATTTCTTTACTCAGGGTATGGAGCTTGTTGAAGACTTGAAGCTGGTGGTTTGGTTATTGAAGGTCGACTTGTTGAAGAGAAGCTTGTTGAAGCGGGTGGTTTCGTGGATGAGCTTGTTGAAGAGGACTATTAGGACGCCATGCTTGGCATTGTTTTGGTGACACTAAATGTTTTATGGTCATCTCCCCCTTATCTTTTATTTGGGGTTGAGTCTATCCTTTGTTTGGGCCTGCATTATTCAAGCACATAAAATGATTACGATGAAGAAGAAAAAAGAGAATTCTAGTACAAAATATCGCTTTAATATGATACTCGCCTGCGCGGGAAAACACCTAATCATGTTTGCGGTGTTTCAACTATGTTTCCGAGAGCACCTATTTCAATGATGATAGAAAGGCTTTTCGATGTTAATGGGTTGGAGCATGTGCGGTCTGAGTGTCGGCCGAGCTTATGCTTGAAAATATACATTATTTTTTTGAAGGTGTTATTTTTTTTGAAACCCAAAACTGAAAGAAAAGAAAACTAACAGAAGAACAATAAAGGATGACTATAAACTGTGGACTGGTTTTGTTTTTATAACTCAGACATGGCTTGCAGCTGCATTTAGACATTTGCTTTGCGTGGACATAGACAAAGCCACTTGGTGCCTAAAGTGTGGAGCCACGCCTCAAAGGGTAAAATAGTAATTTTGAGTTCTGCAATTGGCGGGAAAATGAAGACAACAAAATGGCGGGAAGCACTTGGGGTTGTTTGTTTTGTTAAACAAAATTGATACTCACACCATATTTTTTTATGCATGTGCCACAATTGATGCATTACAGTTTGTACCGTATAATACTGTAATGAATAAATTGTAATGCATGCATCAAAAAATTTGGTGCGAGTATCACCCCTGTTTGTTAAAGCTTGAGCAGTAGTCTGTATATTTATGACAAACCATATTTACTTCAGACCTACTTTTACACATGGCTGGCTGAGTTAAAAATAAAAGGCCAAAGTATTTCCGTATAAGTATAAGACCAGATTTATTGGACGATGTTCTTCGTGTAAGTCGTGCAAACACGTTCAGTTACAGTCGCCCACGATAAGATATAGGTGCCTTCTGCAAACACATGATGATATATTAGACTAAAAAATAAGCATAATTTTATTTGTATCTTGTATCTTATTCAAAGAAATTAGATAGTTATTTCTTAGTTGGGGTTGAAACGGGTCGCGCGGGATTGATCCACAAACATTTTTTGGCCGTTCACCGCAAATGTTTCCCTTTAAGGAACAGAAAATAGAAAAAACACACAATCCAGGTAATTTTTGGAAGTTCTCAACATAATGTCAACTAATATTTACCAAAATGATTAAAAGCTTTATTTCTATAAAAGTACTCCCTCCGTCTCAAAATTATTGTCAGGAGACAAGAAACACATAGTTTAATAAAAGTTGGACCACTTTCATTTTCAACCAATCAAATAGAATATTCTTTCTTTAAATTCTCTTGTTTTTACTTAATATGAAAAGTGAACAATTAATTTGAGATATCCCAAAAAGGAAATATGGACTATTATTATGAGACGGAGGGAGTAGCATGTTTTGTAATGAAGTGAGGAACCATCATATTCAACTTAACCTTTCAAAAGTTGAAATAGAATCATATTTAAGCAAATTACAAAAATAAACATATCCATAGTGATTATACCAAAGTGAACGTTTTTTCTAACCTAGTGATTATACCAAAGTGAACGTTTTTTCTAACCTTTACCAAAAGGACCATTTTGTGTCACAATCATACTCTCTTTCTATTTTCTGTAGTGTCACAATCACACCTTCTGTAAAAATTTCTGTAGTTAATCTCACATCAACCTTGTCCTTTTGCCAACTTAAAGAGTTTGAGGATTTACCAAGGAGATCCAGATTGGTTCGAAGACCCAAAGAATAAAGTAACTATGTCTACTCAAGTCATAAACTACTTTCTTGATAGCTCTTTAAGTACCAGTTTTACAATTATCTCCCACAAGGTATTTATTAGCATCATAAATTTTTTACTTTATAATGATATATCCTCCAATTAATTTATCCTGCTAATGATTTTTGAAATTTTAAATCTACTAGTTTTCTCTCCTAATCAAAATTCTTGATTTTGCCACGTGCATGTCACGATCGTGATGTTAAAAGGATAAAGGATAAGCACGAGGATGAGCTATTTTGGAGTATAGATCATATATTCTCTTTAGACAAAAGTTCAATGCAGAACAAAAATTATCTAAAGAACAAATCAAGAGATCTCAACCATCCATCTATTTTAAATCTAAAGGTCTAGATTAATCCTTATTTTAATATAATTAATTATTGAGGGTACTTTGGTAACATACTCTTCTCATTTACCCCATTTCATTTTCATTCTACACACACACGCACCACCCCCATCAACAATGCTCACCAACCCTCCTACAAACCCAACCGCCTCTGCCACGTCACTAAACCACCACAACCTCCGATCAGATTACTAATCGATCAACTAAAAAGTAGGATGAAGATTGTAATAGGGATCGATTGAAACAGTGTGGTGGTATGGGAAAATAAGCATTATTCAAAGCTTGTTACGATCGACTCTATGTTGTAATAGGGAGTAAATTACTGTAGTATTAGTTAAATGCTACCAGGACTGCATATTACAAGACCCATCGATGACTCTATGTAGTAGTATTAGTCAAAGATTGGGTGGTATGGGGGAATGAACCAAAACAAGACCCATCGATGAGTCGTTGGTGTGTGTGCTCGCTGCACAAACTCCACTACCCTGTGTTTTCTACTACTGAATAGTGCTCTTCTTTCTTGGTTTTTTCTTTTCTTTGAGAAAAATCCAAAAACATTTTATAATATAAAAAGGTCTAAGCAAATTATATGACACTTTCTCAGTTAATGATTTGAGAGTAAAATACATCATCTCGTGTAGTAAGTACTTTCTGTTAAGGCTTTATATTTTATTTTTTTGTTATCTTCTTTTACTTTGGAAAAAATGAAAATGTATTGGAATGAGTTAGTTTAGAGTAGAGAATGAAACTGTGTGTAACTTGAGATTTGTTGGTAATATTTTTAAGCCTACATTATGAGTCAGTTTAGATTAGAAAATTAGGATTTGTTTTGGATAGTATTTGGATTTTGCACTTTTGGGTCTCATCTTTCATTTAATTTGTTTGATTAATTGGAGTGAGATGCATTTTCTTTATTTATATAAAGCCTTTTAAACTTTTGTTAAATGCATCCGACTAAATCTAAGAAAATGATACTCGTTGCAAACAGTTGTGTATACATTTGTTAACTTAAGCTAATTATTGTTTTTCCCCCAACATAAACAGTATTTTATTTTACCTCAAATCACATGTGATTTACCACAAATCACATGTGATTTATCGCAAATCACATGTGATTTTACCTTAAATTATTTTTTGAAAGTGAATCACATGTGATTTACTCCTTTTTAGATTAAAAGTGAATCTCACGTAATTTACATTTTTTCATAACATAGCAAAAATAAATAAATAACAGAATCACACGTGATTTCAGGAATTTGTTTTATAAAATGAAGGAATAAGTTGATTTGAAATTAAAGAGCACATGTGATTTATTACTTTAAAGATCGAATGTGACTTGTAAAATCACATGTGATTTTTTTGTAAACTGTGTTTAAAACTGAATCACATGTTTTAGTTTATAACATCAAAAACTAAATCACACGTAATTTACATTTTTTATAACAAAGAAAAAAATAATAACAGAATCACACGTGATTCACTCATTTTTAGATTAAAACAGAATCACATGTGATTTACACATGAATCACAACAAAAACCAGAATCACATGTGATTTTTTTACGAATCACGTATGATTCGTCTGGACGGAAATTTTGAAAAAAGAGTTCGTCGAAAGTATATAAAAGTGCATATCTATAGAAAGATGATTTTTTTCTCGTCGCGATGGTATATTTTTTGTAGCTTGAAGATTTACCGTTTGCAAGATATGTTGTTTTTTAAAAGAAGGTGGAAAGTGGGTTTTTTGTATTAAAGGAGTTAGATTGACTATTTTGCCCTTTCTTTGTTATTTTTGGTTTCATCTCTACCGTTGGATGAAATTAAAATGAAAGGTTAGGATTTGATTATTTGTTCTTTTTATTTTCCTTGTTTGTTATTGATCTCACCTTAATACAAGGCACATTAAAATATTGGCACATTGGACACCCCTCATCTCACCGCCTCTCTCCCTACTTCCAATTTCTACGTTCTTCCAATAGTGTATTGGTTTATGTTAGATTCACCCATCTCAAAAATCCATTATAGTTTTGATGTTACCTTTTCAGTTTCTACATTATTGACAAACAACATATACTACTGTTTTGATAATATATGGCAGGATATTAGAAGAGAGATGAATTGCACATCAGCACATAACCTTATGTGTGAATTACTCGAGTTTCTAGAGCAGAAGAAAACTACTATCAGAACCAACAAGGCTCACATCAAACGCACGACAAACTATTTGCAAGATAGATCTTCATGTGCCAACTTGACAATAATCTCACTCACGGTAACAATGTCGACAAGACAGTACATATATTCTAATCTTTGCCTTGCATCACTTAAACCTCGCCTTGATAACTCAAGCTCCACGCCCAGGCCACCCAGGTTCCACGCCCAGGACACGCCAAGCTCCACGCCCAGCACCAGGGTCCACGCCCAGGTTCACGCCAGCCTAGGCATGCCACGCCCAGCCCACTCCCTCGCCCAAGGCACGCCTAGAACACGCCCTCGTATCACGCCCAGACTTCTCGCCTCGACCACGCCCAGAGAATTTGGTGTACACGTGTACGGTTTAAAACGTAAATCTAACGTGTAATATTGAAAAGTTCATTTTAGAAAATTGGATGGGCGAGGTTTATATGTGTAAAGTAGTAGGCGAAAATGTTCATTTCAGAAATTTTCTCATCATATTTCACATGTAATATACTGACATTTCTGTATCACCCACAATAATCCATCTTAACATTACTAGTTTCTTTAACCGGAAACTAAATTATTATATGCCGTAAAAGTATTAAGCAGAAGACTAGATTTATTTGACAGCCATCTTCATGTAAGTTAACCTGTGTACATAGTCTTGCTTACAGTCGAGCCCTAGAGCTCATAGGTGCTGAAACCGGCGCACTCTGCAAAATCATATCGACACGTTACACACATGGAAATAAGCTAAAAATATTGTTTTTGTATCTTTTTTTCCAAGAAACTCCAAAACCGGGTTACTTTAGAAAATATTACAGTATTTTTAGTCAGGGTGTATTGGGTCGGAACACTTTTTTTTGTCCCCAATCAAAATTTAATGAACGTGTAAATTATCATTACAAACTTTTAACAATGATGGTATGCATAATGGAGGATTAGGATTATTCTCACCAGAGGTACACCGTTCATAGCTCGCTCTTCCAAGAATCTTGACGGTTTATAGAAGTTGCCGTATTTTTCAGACCATTTTTTAAGACTTGTATATATGTGTTTACTTCCTACCAAATCTGCCCAAAAGACGATGCCACCACTGCGACCAGAACCAAAAAATTATTAATTAGTCAAATCATATTATGTAGCCTTTTAATGTGTTGAACAAAATGCAAAATTAAAGGACACAGTTTTCCTAATTCTGAACGATTTTGGAAATTGCCAATGATAGATTAAACAAGTGAGTGGAAAGTTAGGAGCTAATATGAATGTGTACCGGTACGAAGGAAAACTCATCCCAAGAACGGATGCAGTGTCAAGGTCGGATGCTCGAACAACAATTCCTTCCTCTAAAACACGACATGCCTCATTTACTACCGCAAATAGTACCATCTCTACTATTTCTTGGTCAGTCACGGATATCGGCTACCACAAAAAATTCAGGCAAACACATTACTTTCAGAGTCTAATCAACACAGATGAATATGTGAAAACAGATGAAATTTTTGTGTAGTGTTTCTTAGCAATCTCGGAAGTAAATAATATTGGCATTGTGTCCCATTTGTGTCATTCAGTAACCGGTAATCCTAACATCTTTATAAAAATATTATATTTATATAAATCTATTATGATTATGCATAGAATTTCATTTCATTTTTTAAAACTTTGTATCACACTTAAAAGTTACCTTCCCCTGTGGCATAAGATTGGCTAGCTTTCTTGACTCCTCTATAATTGGTAGCACCGAAGGGTCGGGTTTTGGCTTGCTGCCTTTTTCATAAATGTAATAACCTTTTCCATTGTTTTTACCTGAAACACGAGTGTTATGTAGACATAAGACTCGTTCTTGGAAGCTAACAAAATATGAAACTTGAGCACATATGATAAGAAGGTTACCATTTCTTCCTTTTTTAATGAGAAGGTCAACTACAGGGGAGTTGAATGTGCGGTCAGGAAAAGCCGTAGAAAATTCTTTACCAACAGCAACTGCGACACCATATCCGCTCAAGTCTTCAAGCCTACAATCACAAGTTGATAACAATAAACACATTCAAAACGCACATCCAGACTTCTAAACCAATTAAATTTTTTGGTGCAGAAACTTACTGGAATGGGCCCATTGGGAGACCGAAGCTGCTAATCAATCTGTCGATTCTGAACAAGTCCACACCTAGATGAAGCAAGATGTGTGCACTTTGTTTGTATGGAAAGAAGGTACGATTAACAGCAAATCCCGTACAATTTCCCACAACAACGGGAACCTTTTTTATTATTTTTCCAACTGTCATTAGATCAAGAATCACTTGTGCAGAAGTCTTTTCTGTTCGAACAATCTCCAATAGAGGCATCACATGAGCAGGACTATTGACGTTTCAAAAATATATTTAGGTCATATTATTTAAGATTATACCTAAAATTGAAATGGGTTAAACGGATTGAAAGTCGCTTAACCTGAAAAAATGAGCGCCCACAACTCGGTCTTGAGACCTTAGTTTCTCACCCACCAAATTCAGGTCAATGGTAGACGTGTTCGTTGCCAATATGCAATGAGATGGACACACCTTCTCAATCTCACTGAATATTGTTTGCTTTAAGTGAACGTTCTCAATAACTGCCTGTCATAAAAAGTAACTAGTCAAACAACTATGTGCGCCGATGTTATAAGTTACATGGAAATTCAAAATGAACAATGGATAATCCATTAATGAAGATACCTCAATGACCATATCCACATCCTTGAATTCTGAGTAGTCTAATACCCCTTTAATCATCGTCAACGCTTTTTCAGCTCGGGACGGTGCCAGCCTTTTCCTTGCAACCATACCTCGGATATTTGCTACAAGTAAATACTACCTTTAAGTATCATCTCTAGTATATAAGTGGCAGAATAAACTCGATTTGTCAAAAATCAAAATGCAGATCCTACATTCTACTGTTTTTATCCCTTTTAGAAGATACTCAGAGTTGACTTCCTTAAGAACAACAAATATGTTACTGATGATAAGGGCTGTAGCTATTCCGGAACCCATTAAACCTCCACCAATCACAGCAACTTTCTTAACGGCCCTTGGCTTGAGTCCGATATCAGTAACGTTAGGCACCTGCCAGTGGTGAAAAATAAGCCAAACATGTAGAATGTTCAGAAAGCAAAAGATACTCACACTATTGAGTTTGTTATACCTTTGAAGTTGCACGTTGTGAGAAGAACACATGACATAGACCTTTTGATGTGTCTGAAACTATAAGCTTGTTAAAAACTTTGCCCTCCTGAGGAACAATAATATGTATAAGTTTTGGTTGCATCGCAATATAAGAATGTTTGACCCGTTTACTTATGATAGGTCCGTCTAGTTAATGTTTATCCAAATGGGTCAAGTATGCCTGTATTTGACAGGAAATGCTGCATTTATTTAGGCCATCTTGTAATAGCCTTATCGAATTATCTTAGGACAGAAGGAATCCAAACAAACATACCTTCAAAACACCAGGGTATCCTCCTTGCAAAATACCTTCCTCAATTACATCAAGGCATGCTAGGTGTTGTGGCATACTAGGTGTGGTCCGCTTGGCTTTCTGTCTCGCAACCCTAATTATCTCATGTGCTTCTGATAGGGAGCCAATCTTGTCGATGCTGTGAAGCGACCGAACCCACGGTCTACGCTTTTCGGCAATATCTAATGCCCATTGCCTTGCCACTTTTAGTAATTCTTGAGGAGGGACAATAGCATCAACAAGGCCTAGCTTTTTCGCTTCTTCAGATAGTATAGGTTTAGATGTCTACAAAAAGAAAAACGCCAGTCAAATATTCACCATAAACTAGCTATCGTCTATCTCCAAATACTTGACATGTATATGGTGTCGATTATCTTGTAAATTTAGTAGAGAGGAACTCACCAACATCATATCAATTGCCTTCGGCAATCCCACGAGCCTAGGAAGTCGTTGGGTACCTTAAAAGTAATATAGCTTTTTTATTAAGTACCATATTCATTAAACTTAAGTCCAAAAGTGTACAAGTATACAAATCACCAAATCTTGTACCTCCGGCACCAGGAATAATTCCGAGAGACAACTCAGGCAAGCCAAGTTGTGCCTTTGGAGCTGCAATACGTGCATGGCATCCCTGTTTAAAACAACTAAATAAAAACGCTTTCACAATAAAGAAAGACAAAATAATAATTTCTTCAGCCCAAATTTTACAAACCATTGAAACTTCTAATCCAGCACCAAGTGCAAGTCCTTCTATAGCAACAACTATAGGCTTCTTTGCATCTAAAATTGCAAAAGAACATACTTAATCAAATTCAGATCTTATTAAGTCGTTGGTAACATTTATGAATAACTTAACAACACCTTCAATTCTGTTCCCCACAATGTCAATAGATAAATCAGGTAGAAGAGATAAGTTTCCGGTTTGTTGAACCTTTTGGAACACATTGATGTCAAATCCACCGGAAAACTTCCCATTTTTGCCTATATAAGATTTAAGAAATTGAACTCAGCAAGCGAAAAAGAAATATTGCTTAATCAACGAATTTAACATCATCTACCAACGAATTACCGGTCAAAACGATTGCTTTCACATCATCTCTGCTCATAGCTTCTCCAATTTTCTCCTTTAATCCAGCAATAACTAAACACAAAAGAAAGCCATAAAGAAAACAAACAATTACGGTATGTTTGGCATGGCACAACACTTTTAGGATCTTTTGTAACCGTAAACTTTGTTTTATGATAAAATTAGCGAAATTTGAATTAAAATATGTTTCAAATTGCTTATTCTAACAGCTTATGCTAAGCATTGTGATACTACTCAATTCAGAAGACAGTGTTTCGATTTGGCTCTTCAACCAGATAAGCAATTGATAATCATATAATCATACTAAAGTTGCTTTTATCCAAACACTAAATGCCATATCAGAACACAATAACCAGATAATCAGTTCTAATAAACACTACGAATCAACCCTAAGAACTTTACCTATGAATTTGAAAAACATTAACTCCAAAAAGCATTCTACTTTGTGTTTACTACAATTTAAGTTTCTTTGTGTTTATTAAGGGCTCAAGTCAAGTTCAGTTTGTGAGATCTCGGGTGTGGCCTAGTGTTAAAAGGCTTGTGAGTTTCATCGCTAAAATGTAGGAGGTCTCAAGTTCAATTCTTGCTTGGTGAAAACAACCCTGATGTGGTCACGCCAAACTTCCCAAAAAGGAAGCGCCTTTACCCGGTTTGTGTCTATGTGTCCAAAAGGTCCGAAACCATAGTTATCCACAAAAAGCTACCAAGAACTAGAAAAACAATTCTTTTAAGGGGGTCTTTTTTTAAGCTTATATAGCGGGCTTACGGCTTATATTTCATAAGGTCATTTTGTGTGGCTTATTCTGAAACTTATCGGCTTATATAAGCGGATCACGTCCCCAAAAAAAACTCACAATGGACATCAATAATCAGAATCTTTACTTAAGGGGGTGTTTGTTTCGGCTTATATAGCCGGTTTATGGCTTATTTGATTTGGGCTTATGTTTCATAAGCTCACTTTTTGTAGCTTATTTTGAATCTTTTCGGATTATAAAAGTTTCTTATGCTACAATAAGCTTATGTAAGCCAAAAAGTTTCAAAATAAGCCACAAAAGTGAGCTTATGAAACATAAGCCCAAAACCAAATAAGTCATAAGCCTGCTATATAAGCCCAAAAAAACACCCTGAAGTGAGTTGATCTAACAGCTTATATGCAAGAAACCAATCAAACCCAAAATGAAAAATACATAAACTAAACAAATGATATGAAATAACTTATCATTTTGAGTGGTAAAAAAAAGTAAAAAGGTAAATTACTTGAGATAGCAAAGGCATTAACAGGTGGGTTAGAAATGGTGATCACAGCAACCCCATCATAACCCACTTCCATTTTCACTTCAACCTCCTTCATTTTTGGGTTTGACTTTTTATAAGTCAAACAAAAGTCAACTAAGGTTGGGAAGATGATGGACAGAAGTGCAGAAGTGATCGTATCTAGTCAAAGTGTGGGTGTTGGGTTTAAGATTTTCTTTTTTATATGAGTGTTCATCACCACAAATTTTTATACTTTCACGGCAATTTATGCATTACAATGTTGTACGCTATGATGTAGAGCTTGTACAAAATTATGTAAGTATCAAATAAAATGGTGTGAGTATCAACACAATTAGACATGTGGCTCACGTGCTACTAATTAAAAAATGATTGTCTAACCAGTGCCCTGAGGGCATTGGTTAACGTGTATTTATTAAACACAAACATTCTTTTTATATTACAAATTGTATTTAATACATATTAATCAAGCTTATAAATTACTATAATTAAATTTGATTTTAATTTAATAAACTCAAACATTCTTTTTATAAACGTCTTAAACTTTGCCCTGAAGACACCCATTAGACAAACTCAATTAAAAAGATGGGTGCAAACAATAGTAGAGTGGGTGTTAAGTAGTAAAGGCCGATCTTTTCGAACACGGGTTGAACCGGCTGGTTCAATCGATTGAACTGGCGCCAGGCCATAAAAACGTGTCAAGAAAACTCGGATTTTTAAAACCGGGTTAACCGGTTAAACCACTGGGTTTTGAGTAACCCGGGGTCAATCCGGGTCTTGAAACCCGGCCGGATTTAATTTTTTTTCAAATTTTTTTAATAGAAATCAGGTAGCTCAGTCGATTGCAAGACCGAGTCGTGAGTGTGTGTTTTTAACAAGTAGAGTTGGATCAGTCGGAAAACCCCTTGCCTCTCAACCGAGAGGTCAGGGGTTTGATCCTCACTCCCTACAAAAGGCCGGAGGTCCTTTCTATATTTGGTAGAACTGAAAGCAGCCTCTCTACCTTAGGTAGGAGTAAGATTGTCTACATCTTAAACTCTCCCAAACACCGAAAACGATATTAGGTACCCATAACCCATGAAAGACAGCATTGAGAGTTACTCTACTCTTCTCCACACTTTTACCCAACATTGCGTTTTTTGATATTTTGTATCAAGTTGTTAAAACTCATTTTCAAATTTATGGGCCACTCTCATTTAAAAAACAAAGCGTGTACCGTGTATGATGTTCAAACTGATCCAATTTGGAAATATTTAATTAAAATGATATCAAACTTTATTAAAAAAAAGGTTTTCTTTTATAAACATAGTAAAGCATAGCTAAGCAAGGTGTTTGCTAAATCCAGATAACATTTTGAAAAAATAGAAGTTCAAACAAACGAACAAATTGTGCATTGATTGATATATTCAATCAGCTAGACCCAACAATTAGTTTTGGGTGAGTGATATTTATATTAGATGACTAATATATATTCTTCCCATATACATGTTTGGCGGCAGGAGGTCTTATAGAACTGGTCTATCTACTTTCGAGTAGTGGTAAGATTGCTTATATCTCACCTCCTTTATACTTTGTGAAAGACGAGATTGAGTACCTTCGGTTTATGTATGACATTGTTATATTGTATTGAAGCTAATTTCATTTGTTGAAATTAAGTCGTAATATAGCAATTTACTTTTTAAAATGTTTCATTTTGGTACGTGTACTTTTTTAAGTTGTAGAATAGCAATGCATTTTTTCAATGTGTTACAATTTGGTACGTGTATTTCTTTTTAACTTTGTTTAAGTTGTAGAATAGCAATGTACTTTCTATAATTTGGTACGTGGATGTGTACCAAATTAGAACACTTATGAAAAGTACATTGTTATTCTACAGCTTAAAAAAAGTTAAAAAAAAAGTACACATACCAAAACAGTACACTTTAAAAAAGTACATCACTATTATACAACTAAAAAAAAAATACAAATACCAAAACGAAACATTTTTGAAAAGTATATTACCATTCTATGATTTAATCCCTCATTTATTACATTGTTATAAATAAATCTTTTACGGTTTATAATATGTCTATTAAGTGCATATTTTAGTTAACAGTTAAATTATCAATTTTTCGCATTATATTTACTAAACAAATTTTAGATATAAACATTTTTCAAATGTTTACTATTCATCATATAGTATACATCCAACAAAAATGGCAATAATGGTCCTTAGGGTTTATTTACGATTACAAACATAGTTTTTGAAAAATTGCAAACAATGTCCTTATCATTTACTTTTGATTAAACAGTCCTTCAATTAAATCTAAATACTGTTTATGTAACAAAAGTTTGCAGAAATGTCACTCTGGTTTACGTGTTTTGCAAAATAAGGACCTAAGTTTGCAAACAACGTCCCTCCTGCTACTTGTGGTTACAGAAACAATCCATAGGTTAAATCTAGTGATTATTTGTGCAACAAACACTTGCGATTACAAAAATTCCTAACTTAAATTTGGAGAGTGTTTGTGTAACAAAATATTACATAAATAGTCCTGATAGTAGTCTGATTTCAAAACGAACCCTGAGTTAAATAAAGGAAATGTTTGTGTAACAAATTTTATTTTATTTACATAAAACCCCGCGCCCTGCGTGGCACTCGATACATTTTCAGAGATTCCCACCTAAGCATATCAACGACTGAGACCTTTACACCTTTCAAAAAAATTAATCCAAAGCATGCGTTACTTATGTCTACTTCTTCACAACCTTTAGTGGTGTAATGAGGTTCAACTTGTTAATGTACATTCTACGATATAGGTAAAGTAAGAAAACCAATGTATTATGGAGTATAAAAGTTGAAAAATTAAAACAAACAAATTAAAATAAAAACAATTATCGTTTATTTGTAGGTAACTCAATCCGAACTTTTGACCGTGTAATGGGGTGCTTAACTAGTAAAGAACTAAAGATAGTTAATGGACTATCAAAATGGTTTTGAGAAATAATCAGTGGTTTGTATATGATAAAACAAAAGATGGTTGAGAAGTAGGGCTGTAAATAAATCGGACGAACATGGATAAAGCTATGTTCTTGTTTGATTGTTTAGTATTAATTGGACAAATAAGCAGATACGATCATATAAAAGAAGAACTTTCTTGTTCATGTTAATTTATGAAGAAAATGTGGTTGTTCATGTTCGTTCATTAAGATAGTACAAGGATATAAACGAACGAACTTAAATGGGCATATAAATAAAAACATAAAATTTATAAATATACAACATTATGCTTTAAAAATGTTGTTTTGTCTAAGTAAACCAATGTTAAAATTATACAAGAAAAAGATACGACATACGAACATAAACAAATACTCCAATAAACATAAAAGAACGCATAACTAAACATTCACGAACATAAATAAACTTGTCTTTTGTTTATCTTCTTTCATTTAACTAGTAATATAGTCTTCATGTTCGTTTATTTATAAGTAAATGAACATAAACAAATATTTTACTCATGAAAAATCAACTATTTTTTCATCTTTTATTTATTTATTTTTAATTGAATATCTGAAATTTATTCATCAATATGTAAGAAAAACTTGATCCCTATTTAAACTTTTCTTTGCTGTAAAAATATATAAAACACAAATATTGGCCAAATGAGGGGGACCGCGTGCGGTTGTTGTGGCATTATGTGTGTGGTGGTTGCCAGAACTAGGTGGTGCACCACTTCCATATACTAACCTAATATTAAAATGGGTCAAACTTTTGACGATGACATGTCTTCGATAGAAGGTTGACGAGAAAAAAAATGCCAGGGGTAATTAGTGAACGAGGGAAAACTGTTAAACTAGGTCAAACTTTTAAAGAGGACATGTTCTCGCCAGAAGTTGGCAAGAAAAAATGGTGGGGGAAATTAGGAACGAAGGAAAACTGTTAAAATAGGTCAAACTTTTTGACGAGGACATGTCCTCGCCAAAACCTACTTAACTCTTATCCTCACAAATTTGGCGCCAAAAGTTCCCACCAAAAGCCTTTTTTTTTTTTTTTTTTTTTGGAGTTTTCGCCCCAACCTAGGTTAGCCACCGGATGCAAGTGTTAGACCGTAGCTTGTTCTCGAACTTCGTGAAGAACTCCATTCTATCTCTCCCTAGTTACGAACAAAAAACTGGGGCTTTCACGTCAGTATTTGGTTTCTCCTCATCAGTCTTTTGTTTCTCCTCATCAGTCTTTGTTTTCATGTCAGTCTTTTGCTATATATTTAAACTATAAAAGCAGATCAGTTGGTTATTAACTTATCCTCATAACCACAAACACATTACTATCTTATCCTCACAACCACCAACACATTACTCACTCTTATCATTACAACCACCAACATACACATTGTTATCATGAAGATGGCGTAATTTGAAGCTTTTGCTCGTCATTGTGGACATGGAGATGTAGTTCTGCGAGAATAGCATCAACGTGACACACATGGTAAACTATACTATGCATGTTCTTTATCAAATGTGAACAATTACATATTTTATTTTTGTGTAGTATATAAATAATTTGGTTATATAGTTGTTAAAAATATATGTATATTTTTTTTACTCTTTAACAGCCTCGTTCAAGGGATTTTGGATGTAGTTTTTTTTTTTCGGAAGGAGGAACGACTATGTTTAATGACCGGTTCTCCTGCTCCTTTAACGCCTCCAACTCATTCTGTAAGACTTATACTACTCCATCTTCATCTGCAGAACCTTCAACATCGAGTCCTAGAAATGCAAATTGCTCAAACTACAAGTTCTTGACTACAAATATAAAGATAATCGAGAAAATAGTAGAAATGTATATGTATGCCAAGAACTACACAATTGACTCAATTGCACTATTTCACGACCTTTATAATGACCGGGAAAAACTTGATTTGGAGTAATTCGTATGGGAGCGTTTACTTTTGGACTTGTTGTTTGTTCTGGAGTAATTCATGTGTTGCAAACTTTGTTTTCTTATGCTTGTCAAGTTGTTTCGTTCGAGTCTGTATGAAATATGTCTGAGAACTCATGCGCGTTTTAAATTAAAAAGTTTACTTTCGTATGCTCTTATGTTTGAACGTTTATCGATTTGTAATGTTCCATCAATCCTACTGAACTTTCGAATTATGCTAGATTTAGACGAATTATGCTCGATTTTGACAGCGTAACAAAACTTTTATGGTTTAACACCGTTCGCTTTGACGAATAGAATTTAAATGAGTTCGGTTTTTTAAAGATCATTAATATAAGTGGCTATATTATTTATTGAAAAGTGATATATGTTTGCATGGCAAAAGTTCAATATACATCTCAAATTTACTATAAATCCAATGAACTAATTATAGTCATTCATTTTTCTAATAAAAAAAATAAAAAAAAAATAAACTTTCACATTTTTCTAAAAATTAAATATCTCGCAAACCGTTAATCGTTACGAGAAAAAAATCATACCATCGCGACGAGAATTAAATTATTTTTCTATAGATATGCACTTCTATATATTTTTAACAATATTTTTTCAAAATTTCGGCCCAGAAAAATCATATGTGATTTGTGAAAATCACATGTGATTCGATTTTTATAAATCACATGTGATTTTTGCAAATCATGTGATTTTTGCAAATCATATGTGGTTTGTAAAAATCATATATGATTTGAAAAAATCACATTTAATTTGTAATAATCGAATCACATGTGATTTTTGAAAATCATATATGATTTTACAAATCATATATGATTTTACAAATCATATGTGATTTTTTTGGACGAAAATTTTGAACAAAAAATTGTCGAAAATATAGAGAAGTGCATACCTATAGAAAGATAATTTAATTCTCGTCCCGATGGTGTATTTTTTGTAGTTTGAAGATTTACCGTTTGCAAGATATGTTATTTAAAAAAAAAAATATGAAAAATGATTTTTTTTTTATTAATTTTGATAAAAAAAAATGGATGGTTAAGATTGATTTATTGAATCTTGGGTATATATAAAATCTATATTGATCTAAACTCATGTTTGCATTTGTCTTCCGTTTCGTCGTCTAATACAATAAGTAATTTGAATCATTTTAAAATAATTTATAATTAGTTTAAGTCATTCTTAATTAATTTAATTAGTTTTTAATAAATTTAGAAGATATTTTTAACTTATTTAAATCATTTATAAATAACATAAATAATTTTTTATGATACCATTTTCGGCGGAGACTTGTCCCCGTCAAAAGATAAAAAATATAGTATTATTCTTTTGACGAGGACGTGTCCTCGTCAAAGTTTTGTAGACTTTTGGCGAGGACATGTCCATGCCAAAAACTTGCGTTGAATTTTTTCTGCTTGGGTAGACTTCTGGTGTGCCGGGTCAGCTAGATTTTTTTTTTCCCTTCGTTTAGTGACTTCTGACAGAAACAAAGATGTTCCTGCCAAAAGCGGATCGCCCGTTCTATGTTTTGTTGCGGTGTTTGTAAGTTAATTTCCTTATTTTTTTTAAAGGATACGCCATAAGGGTAAAACAAAGAAGAGAAGGAAGACACCAAATCGTAAATGTGGTGAATGGTGGTGATACGTACTGGTGTTTGTCGGTTAAATGAGAAAAAGATGTGGAAACGTATTGTGAGGGTATAAAAGTCGAAACACTTTTTAACTACGTGCTAACTATGAAGTAGCCGTAAATTTATCACTTCCTTTTATTTAGTGATAAACTAAATTTTGTATTAAATCTTGATTATAGATAAGGACAATAAAAGGCATATCAGTACGAGGATTCAACTACAATACACAAACAAAACCCTATAAATTAACCTAGCTACTATATATACGTTTCAACTCCATCTTCCATCTTCAAAATCATCATAATGTACGTGGTCATCTGGTTAGCCTTATGGTTAATCTTCCAACCACACGTCCCCAAACTTCACGTTGATGACGTGACAATGACGAACTTCACACACTCATCAACTAACAATACGTTATACTACAACATGGCCGTGTGCATGACGTTTAGAAACCCTAACAAGCGGCTAGGTATCTACTATGATAAGATTGAGCTTAATGGGGTGTATCAAGGCGTTAGATTTGCAAGTAATGATCTAACGGCATTTTATTTAGGGCATAAGACGGAGAAGAATGTTTGTACGGTTTTTAAAGGACAACAAGTGATGGTGTTTGGTAATGGGTATAAAGAGGAGTCGTATGATGGTGAACGTAAAGATGAGGTTTATAAAATTGATTTGAAGTTGAGGTTGAAGATTAAGTACAAGGTGTTGGGGATGAAATCTCCTAAACTTACGCCGAAATTTGATTGTGATTTGAAGGTTCCATTGAGTAGGAAAGGGGAGATTTCGAGTGTTAAGTTCGAGAGAACTAAGTGTGATTTCAGTTGGTAGTATGTTTAGCCGTATATATGTTTTGATCGGTTTTACTATTAGTTGTTTATTTTGGTTGCTGTTTTTACGTCTTCTATTAGTTGTTTGTTTTGGTAATGGTTATGAATTGGTTAGTTGAATGGTTAATTACTTGTTGCATTAAATATATAGAGGTGTTTAGATTAGCTTGTTTTTGTTAGCTTATGAGCACATTAGTTAAACCAACTTTTGGCTTATGACATAGTCAAGTTGAACTCATTTACCTAAAGCTCGAGTATTCTAAGGGAAAAAAAAAAAAAAAAAAAAAAGTCATAATTAAAGACCCGTAATTCATTTCCTTAATTGTGTGTAATCATGGGCCTGTAATTGATAAGCTTTGGGCTAGTACTGTTTGTTATATGTAGTGAAATAAATGGGCTTTTTAGTCCACTATATTGAGCAACAATGCAACATGGTTATGGAAAGAATTAACACAAAGCCTAATAAGTTTGAAGCCCAAACACTAAATGGAAGACACAAGAGGCTTTAAGAACATAGTCAAAATACACATCAATATGTGTGACATCTATTTTGTCATATTATGTGGAAGACAACTTAGAGAGCCTTGTGCAATGCACAATTGGGTGTTATAGGGCATTTTTGCACCTATAGCACCTTTAGCACCACTGTGGCATGCCAAACTGCACCGCCCTCATCATGTTATAAGTCCATCGTTATTTAGTTCACATCTCGTTATCCGTTTTTTTTCTTTTTTTGAGTGAGCAGGATATTTTTGGTGTTTTATTATAATTTTTTTTTATTGAAGAGTGTGCTTTAGTTATGATGGTGTTATTAAGATATGTGTTGAGGTGACAAAGATATAACATATTACCCACGATATAACATATTACCCACCACTCTTATGCTATCACGTCAACTTAATTTGACATTTGATAAAATTCAATTCAATGGAGTTTTAGTTACATAAAGAACCCTCCATGTGCCCAACATTCACATTTACTCAACCTTGGCTTATAGTATCATACAGTTGTATTTTCATTATATAAAATTTATACTTGAATACTAAGAAACATGATGATATAACCTACTTATTATTTAGATAACAACCAAATTAGATGTAAACAAGTAATTTTTTCTGTCTCAAAACAAGTGTCCTTTAACAAAAAACACACAGTTTAATAAAAATATACTACCTATGTTCCTAAACAAGTGTCCTGTCTCAAAACAACTTTGACATTATCTATTTTTGCGAGTGTTATATATTACTTGATACAAAATATATGAATTGATTGGGTTTTAAGTGTATTTTTCATTGTTATAGTTTTTCATCAAGTATTATATAATACAAAAAAAAATATATATATATATTTACGGTCAAAGTTGAACCAGTTTGACTCTGAAAAGTCAAACTGGACACTTATTTAGGGACGGAGGGAGTAATTATTACTAGTTTTTATCTTTTACTTTTTGCAGAATGACAATTTTACCCTTAACTAATTAGTAATGTACTTTTTAAACTTTGTAACATTAACTTCAATCAAGGATAATTATGTAAATTCGATGAAACTTCCTTGTTCATTTTTAGTTGTGATCGATTAATTAAATTAAAACATTGAAAAAAAAAAAAAAAAAAAAAAAAAGAACGTGAAGTGTTAATTTGAAATGGAAGAACTAGGAGTACTATTTCTTTCACAATTTCATGCATCAATTGTGTATTATCTCCTCACACAAAAAAATCTATAGTATTTGCCATTCAAACAAGAATGTCGATAAATAGTAGAATTACATGTGAACTGTGGGGCCTGTAGTCCTATATATTTCCTATCACGTGATAGCTTATATAATACAGTAGCTTTTTGCATCTAGCTTATTGGCTAATTATTACGAGCACCCTCCTTTTGAAATGCTTTAAATTATTGTAGTTATAATTTCGCTTTTAATTCATTATCATGTCCACGAGACACAAAATAATTATTTTGTTCTGTAAAAAGACAAGCAAATATAATTCATTACAACTACTTTCTGGTTTTTCTTTATTTATTAAATCTGAATCATTAAATTGAAAAATAAAATAATTTTATCAAACATGCTAAATTTATAAGGAAAACTACGGCAAATCGGCGGCAATATATCAAAATTGAGAGGTTTTGCGCGTTTTAGACCAATCTCGGAAGGCTTTTGAATTTGAACTTTTGATCCGCGTAAGGGTTTGTGAGTAATACGCGACATCCACACACTCCACGACGTCCTCGTAAGGTTTTTCGAAGACCAATTAGTTAATAGAAAAACTCATTTTCTATCAAAATATGATGACGTAGTTTTATGTTAGGCCACTTAGGTTTGTGGGTTCCTCACAAGTTACTACGCCGGACTTATGTGAGATAGATTTGTGGTGTAAATGTTGTGAGATATTTAAAGTTGTTGTTTTAGGTGGTTTTATTGTAATATTTTGACTAATTTTTAGAAAATAATAGAAAATAAAAAGAAAAAACATTAAGCAAAAAGGTGTCACGGGAATGAATGGCAAAAAATTGTCTTTTTATGCATATCAATTATTTTGCTTCATGCCTAGACAAACTGAACACGACACAACCTTATATTGTGTCCAAAAATAATGTATGTACTTAAAACTCATATTACAATTATTTTTGTTTGATATATTTGAAAATGAGTAAATATATAATATCTATGTAACTTTGGACTTTTAAAGCAGTTTAATGTTTATACTTCTAATGGAACACCTTATTACATACTTATGATTGTGTCCGGTATGATTAACAATGACGGAATCAAGACACAATTTGATCAGATGCTTTTGTGAAAATTATACAAAATGAGGAATATAAATTTTTTGGACCAAGTGCATTTAAAAAAAATCAATATTTTTTTAAAATTTAAAGCTTACGTCACACAATTTCATAAGTGTTCCGAAACCGACCCTGGTTCTGTCCCTCATGATACACTAATAATTATATGTGTTCCATATCAAAGTATAAGCATCAAATATCATGTTATGTGATCCTTTTTTACAATTGTAATTGATGTAAAAAGACAAAAAACATAGTACTAATTTGTTCAATCAACTTTAGTGCTTTTGTCACAAGTCATAAATATACATACACATGTGCATAGGTTAACACAAAGTCACACACATATATAAGAGGCAAATATATAACAACTAAGATATTATTGTAAGTGTAAACAAGATGGAGGATGGTTCTGATTCATATCAAACTGAATATTCACAAAATGAACCACAACATTTCTCAAAATTTACAACATCTATCCAAGTAAGTATTTCTCAAAGTGGCAACGCCAACCTCCTGAAAAGGGAGGCTTTACCAGTTTTGAGTTTGTGTTGAGGTGGTTTAAACCTCATGGATTAGTCGGCCAAAAGGCTGGAAATCATGGTTACCAAAAAGAAGAATTTTATTTCCGAACAAAGAGATTCATGTGTTTGGTTTTTTTTATTCAGGAGTTGAAGGATTTGTGTTCACAACTTCATGCAGCAGCAGGATACTGTGAAACCACTTTCTTGAATTCCAAACACAAGCATTTGTAAGTTTCTCCTTATTGCATTTTATCTTGAAATATCTACATTTTGGTGTGACAATTTTATAGAAATGGGCAGATTTTGTTTGTTTGTAAATAACTAGGAACCCATACGCCAGTTTTACACATCATGTCTTTGTTTCATATAAGAACTTACAGCCACTTGGTTGATGGATACATATGGTGCACGTTGAATAACGTCAAGCTAAAGCAGTGTATTTTATTTATAGCATGTCAAAAATGTACGTAAAGGTATAATTATAGATGAAACGGGTCGAATGAGCTAAACGAGTAAAAACTCCTCTTACATCCTGAATAAGAAAACGGATGAGGTTTTCTCTGTTCAGGATACTGGGAAAGGTGAGTTTTTGACTCAGATGTACGTGGCCTAACCCAGGTATCTTAGTGACCGTTTCAGACTATTTTTCCCTTACCACCCCAAATGTGTATCCGGTAAGGTTCAAAACACCACTATATGGCCTAGTATTTAAAAATCACAGTTAAAAAAATAAAATAAAAAATATGTAACAAATATATGATAAACCAAAGAGTGTTTGTAGGTTGGTTCATCCCACTCAGACCCATTTTGACCCGCCGCATAATATGAATGCAAACTTAAGTCCTTTATCTAATTTTCTAAACATAATACTTGTTACTGAAATGTGAAAATATACCATTTTACCTTTTTGATAGTACAAACTTTTGCACTCATTGATTACTGATTCACGATCAAATTATATGGGTTGCAGAGTCGTTGAGAACACCAAGGAATATGTATGTAGGGCAGTAGTCGCAGTTGTGGATCATCTTGGAAGTGTCTCGGCAAATCTTGATCACCATATTTCAGAAACAAACACAAACACTATCTCTCTGACCGAACTTAAAATTGATTCCATGAAACAGGTTTGTTGTTTCTATAGACTAAATTGTCTTTTAATCTTGCATATTTGACAAAGAAAGTTATTTGAAGTATGTTACTTTTGCACTAATGCAGTTTTTCGTTTTCTAACATTTGTGTACAGAAATTCTCTCTATGCCAAGAATATTCCGACAAGCTTGCTCGGCCAAGACTGACCTGGAATGTGACCACCCCACGTTATAACTCTCGTTACTTAAAACCACGTAAGATATTGTCTTTAGTACTTCATATACTCTTGTTGTTCATTCTTGTAGAATTCTTATCCATCTAGTTAACATCATAGTACTAACATGCATGTTGGTTTTTATCAGCTGTCTCGGATGTTTTAACTCGAAACAAGAGCATAAGGTAGTTATACTCAAAGGCATATACAAATATCATGTCATATCCTGTTGAATTAGATAATTATACGCTGTTATTGTTTGGACTTGTTTTCCAAAGGGACTCAGGGAGCGAGATTGATGCAGACAACATTAACATTAACCAAGGGTTTAAGTTCGATGAGGAAGTTCCGCTTTTCTTCTACACTTGTATTTACAAAACACCATCATCTGATTTCGGGAACATGGCATCAGTTAAAAGTGACAAGACTAAAGATTCATCGTCGTCACTTTCTGGTAGAACTACAAATTCTTAACAGCATAAATTTTTAAAAACACAATTTAGGTGAAACTTTAACTCATTTATTGTGTTTATTACAGCTCTAGCAGTGCGTGATAACTTGTCTATTCAATCAAAACCTCAATCCTTATCGTTTCAATTACAGGTAACGTGTGTTTTAATTAACGAGCAACGAGATTTACATGTTTATATATATAGATACTTTGTGAGAATGATTAAAAATATTAAATCTTGCCTTGAACCACAACTTACTTATCGTTGATGTCTTTATTAACAGGACAAGCGGAAGAGTAAACGTGGTACATTGTTTAGGAAATCATTAACGAGTAACGAGATCTTATCAATCATAAGAAGGAGAAAATGATTTCGACATCATTTGTTATGTTAGATTTGATATCAGATTAAAGACGAGTGTAGCTCGTATCAACATTCTAAAAAAAAAAAAAAAAAAAAAAAAAAGCATTCTAGTTTTGCGAGTTTATATATATGACTAAACAATATTTTGTTATCCAAAGTTGTATAATCGAGGTTGTATGTTTTATAAGGTTAAGATATTAATATCTTTCGTTTATGGTATAAGTACATAAAACACAATTTGACATCACCAACCTTGTGTAGTCCAATGGTTTCTCGTTGATAATTAAACCAAGAGGTCACATGTTCGAGGTTGGTTTGAGTACAACACCAATACACCCTTTAGGTATTATATAATACCTTTTTATTTTTATTTTTTTAGTCTTTTTAAATTTTTAAATTTTTTTTATACATAATCTAAAAAATAAAAATAATTTTTATACACGCAATAAAAAATAAATTATACTTTTGAACATTTTTTAATCGTTTAGTAGTCTGTAAATGTCCCTTGACCCGCAAGGAGGCGCGGGGCACCCGTTTTTACCCTCACATCTTGTCACGGTAGGAACGTATATATCAGTTTCGACTTCGCCCCTCTTAACCTATCTTTGAGCTCCTTATGAATTCTCATCGATCTTTAACAACCAGTAAACCACAATCACCTAAAAAAATTAAAATAGTTGATGACACAAAAATCACCGACAATAATTAGCATATCAACTAGAACCCCTTTTTAACTATCAACCTACCAGTTTCACAAACTATACTCAACCTATCATATGATAGCCATTTGTTATTCATTCGCCTTTGGTAATTTTTAATGAACGAATTACCACGAATGCGTTTATCAACACACTACTAAATAAGAAGAAACTTTTGAGATATTTAATCGTTTACTAATTTTAGTAAACTTTAAAATAAAAAAAAAAAAAAAAAAAAAAAAAAAAAAAAAGATATATGTTGAGAGTGGGATTTGAACCCACGCCCTTTCGGACCAGAACCTTAATCTGGCGCCTTAGACCAACTCGGCCATCTCAACTTGGTGTTGTAAATTTCAAAGTTTCTATAGATAAATGTAAAATTTGGTTTCTCATAATCTTTTACTGTTTCCATTATGCAGTAGTCTTGCAAAGGTGAAAAATAACAACTACACTGCATTTTTTTTTTTTTTTTTTTTTTTAGTTTTTTTTTTATACAGAAAATCTTTAAATGTCAAGAATGTTCCGACAAGCTGTCAAGCTAGCTCGACTTAGACAGCTAGACTGACTTGGAATGTGAACGTACACACCGTACTCTCGTTACTTAAAACCACGTAAGATATTGTCTTTAGATGCAAGAATGACTTTGGCCTTGGATTGCAACTTTATTAATGTAAATGTAGTTTGTTAACAGGACAAGCGTAAGAGTAAGCGTGACACATTATTGTTTAGGAAATCATTATTCATTAACGAGCAACGAGATCTCATCAGTTATAAGTAGGAGAAAATGATTTCGACATCATTTGTTAAATTAGATCCAATATCAAATTGCGACGAGTGTAGTTCGTATCACATTCTAGTTTTGTAAGTTTTGCTTAGCAGTCTATATGGAATATTTTGAAACACTTGCAACATCTAGTTATAAAACATCATCTAAGATATTATGATGATCCAATTAGTTGTTTCATCGAGTTGTATATATTACTACGTATAAAGTTAACATATATATTCTCAATTAAATACTTAATAGCATGGATATTAATATCTTTATTTATGTATAAATATATAAAACGCGATTTTCTATCTCCAACTTTGTGTAGTCCAATGGTTTAACGTCGAGAATTAAACCTAATTGTCGCACGTTCGAAGTTGGTACTAACTCATTAGACACACCTCTATATATTTCCTAGTTATAATGCCCGCGCACGCGCGGGGTTTCTTTTAATTTTTTGAATAATGTATTTTGACCGGGTTTAATTTTAAATTCCAGCATAAATCGGTTAATGTGGGTCATGTTTAACCTTTTTCATTTCCCCGTTGGCGATGGGGATGTAAAACTATGGATTGCTCAATCATGTTTGTTTACTAACATGCTAAACATACATTTTCTTTTAGCTCATACATGCCTTCATTTTAGGATGCCCGTGCACACATGAGATTTTTTCTAATTTTTTAATTACGTATTGATATCGATTAAAAAAACAAACAACTTGACGTGTACTAAATGGTTCTACTTGTATTAAAAATATGAAATCTTCGCAATCAATATCAATATCAATATCCAAGCACTTTTGAACAAACTCATATTTTTTGAATGTTGGTATAGCGGTAGCATGCTACTTTTTAAATTTTACAAAAAGATATATACGTACTATTTGTTTTATTAAGTAAATGTACGTTTAGTATGTTTGTAAAAGTCAAAACTATACTCAATGACCACATTTTGTGTTAAAAGTTCTCAAACTAAACGGTCAGTTCAAATTCTCCTTAAGACATGTAAGATAAACTTGTGATGTATACATGTAAGATAAAGCTAGTAGGTTGCAAGTTTTTCTACAACAACTAAAAGCAAGTAGCTTGCATATGAACTTATGAAGTGCATAAATGGTGGCGTTAAAACCTATTTGCATCTGATTGTTTTTATAAGCAAGGACTCATCTGGCACAAACAATGTCGTATTAACAATCTCCACTATTTCAAACAGTTTCTTTGATTAAATAACTTCATATACAAACTCTGGAAACTGTCCACCATTCCTTAGCAAAATCTCATTTCTTTCCTGCAAATGACATTAATCTCCAAGTAGTATATTTTCTGTCTTTGAAAGTCAGTGAACTGTTCAAATGTATATATTGTCACTTTTCCTCTATAAGTCAAAAAGGATGGAATACACCTTAAGAGAAAGAAAGTTCAATAGCCTTTTATAATCAGCAGTACAACACCAAGTAGGAAGATAAAACCCGTGACATATCTTGTACAATATCTTCAAATTAACCTTATTGCTCATTATATGTGAATTAACATTATTTTATGGTTCCAGTCCCTGTGTAACAGCAAGCTCTTGATCCCTCTTGGCGGTTCAGGGTGATGCCATAACATTTTCCTCCATACTTTCATGATAGGTAACTTGGGCACTGAAAAGAGTGACAATGACAATCAAAGCAATAAATGATTCCGGCAATTACATATTCAAACAGAGAACTTTTTTCCAAATTGTTCTTCATTATTTATCATGTTAAATGAGATTCAAACACTGAAAAATCAATTAACTGCTGAAGCATATGAGATCCATTAGACTTTGGTTGCATACTGACTTTCGTTGGGCACAACTGATGCATCAATGTAGCACGCCTTTCAAGCAACTTATTAAAGGTGTACTCGTCTTGTAGGAAATGATCATGTATAGTAAAGAAAAAGACGAGATTAAAGGTGTACTCGCTCTAACACCTATGGAAATAGACGAGATTAAATGATATGGTATATATTCTGATTCTTATAGCTATTATGGCACATCTAAACACTATCTTGAGTATTTTCTACCAAATCTGATTCAGTTCATTAAACATTAAATCCAAACATCCCCTAAAATCTGATTAAGCAATCCTTAACACGTCACCAAACAGAATGCAAATCACAGTATGGGGAACAATGGGGGCAAATAAAAAGGAAGGTGACAGTGGGAGACACTAACCCAAGTCATCTATAAAATCGTCAGTTAAGTTATCGCATTTACTCTTTAAGCGAATCTCGATCTCATGAAGAAGTGGCATTTGGTATTCGGCCACATCCTAAAACGAATTAGATGCTCAATTACCATAGTATATATTAAGGTTTACTTGCATAAAAAACCAATATACATTACTACTATCAGTAAGCAATAATCAAATTATCATCTTACCATAGGCAACGATGCTGTTAGAAATAGAAAATATTACGGGATCAGAATAATTATCGTCATTTCCCTGGATTGGAGATCTCGTCTTCCTCAACAAGCAAAAGATCATTCGCATTAATTGTATTTCCTTATTTAGTTCTTAAGCTCTTGTATAAATAGATGATAATCCATATTGTAATAATCATCAAAGTCAATACAACTCTTTTAATCATCTTAACATGGTTTCAGAGCCTATGGTTCTGGTCTCATAATTTACCATTTAAACTCTTCCATAAACCATCAATCAAAACCTAAGCCACCATGGTAGAAGGTCCCGGCGGCTCAGGATCCGATCTCGCAATTCAAATTGCAAATCTCTTGCAACAAAACACTAGTCAACAACCACATAATCCAAAACTTTCCGACAACCTTCAAATTAACCTCAAACTTAATAGCCAAAATTACACCTTATGGACTCGAATGATTCGAGTGGCCATAGGCGGAAAATCAAAAAGCCTGTTAAATCACTTAACCGAAAAACCACCAGAAAACACAACATCAGAAAAATATGAGATATGGGAACAAGAAGACCTAATTGTGTTTTCTTGGCTCATTCAGAATATTGAACCTGTGTTAGCAGGAAACCTCACCGAGTTTTCCACTGCCAAAGAACTATGGGATGCTTTAGCAATCACTTACAGCAGTGGGAAAGATAAGCTACAAACTTTCAACCTCCACGTAAAAGCCAACGAACTTAAACAATCCGATAAGCCCCTTGAAGATTTCTGGATCTCCTTACAAGGAGTATGGGGTGAAATCGATCGAATTGACCCCAACCCGATGAAGTGTCCAGATGATATCAAAATATATGCCAAAATCAGATCCGATAAAAAACTGTTCCAGTTTTTGACTGGTTTGGATAGGAAATTCGAACCCGTCAAACGAGAAATCCTCCGGATCGAACCACTTCCTACCGCCGAAGCCGCATATGCCACTGTCCGTAAGGAATCCGCTCACCAGAGCATTCTAGGAGCAACCACCAATGAATCACAAGGCATAGCTTCCGGTTTAATCGCCGGAGAAGTCAACGGCGGCGGATTTGTATCTAAAGGTTTTCGCCGAAACGACGGCAAGAAAAAAGGGACCCAAGATGATAAATCTCATTTGAAGTGTGATGAATGTGGTATGTCGAGACACACAAGGGAGCAATGCTTTAAAATTGTTGGTTACCCGGATTGGTGGACCGATGGCACCAAGAAGGGTACCAAATCGGTTAAAACAGAGAAGGATAAAAACACCACCCATACCGTCAATACTAACTCCAACAACAGTGGTGGTCGGCAATCGGATGGATTTGGTGGAGTAGCGGCTGCTGGGGTAGAGAAGGGAGAAGACCACTTTTCAGTGGTACCAGGTAAAAGGGAGAAAAGGAATTTACCTACTTCCCAAAATTTATCTCACACTACATATATTAATATGTCAAATGGGTTTAATTTAATTGGAGCAGCCCACATGGCTCAAGGCGATTATAACAAATCCAATGGGCCATGGATATTCGATTGTGGAGCAACGGATACAATGACTTACGAATTATCCGACTTCACAAAAATATCAAAACCCAGGAAAACACACATCCAAGTGGCGAATAGGGAAAAAATGGATGTGAAAACCGGAGGAACAATTGAACTTTCCCCAAACATTAAACTACCTAATTGTCTATTTGTTCCTTCCTTGTCACACAAACTTTTATCAATAAGGCATGTGACAAAAGAACTTAATTGCGTAGTTCTCATGTATCCGACTTTTTGTCTTTTACAGGATATCAGGACGGGACAGATTATTGGGCGTGGCACTGAGAGAGATTGACTGTATTATGTTGATGAAGTAAATTCAAGTGGGAGTGTGATGCTAGCTCATGGAACAAGTGAAAGTGAAGCCTGGTTGTGGCATCGAAGACTGGGACATCCTTCAGTTAGTTATTTACATACTTTGTTTCCTGAACTTTTTCCATTAAATAAATCAATTTCTTGTGAAACTTGCATATTAGCTAAAAGCCATAGACAAACCTATAAACCTAGCAATACTAGAATGCAAGTTCCTTTTTCATTAATTCATTCGGATGTATGGGGTCCTGCCCCAGTTCTTGGGGGTCAGAATTTCCGGTATTATGTAATATTTGTTGATGATTGCACTCGGATGACTTGGATTTATTTTTTAAAAAATAAAGCTGAAGTATATGATAGGTTCACTGTCTTTTATGCCATGATTCAAAACCAATACCAACAGTCTATCAAAATTGTAAGGTCAGATAATGGTGGAGAGTATGTAAACTCACAAATGAACCTATTTTTCCAATCAAAAGGGATTGTCCATCAAACCACATGTCCGCATACCCCGGAGCAAAATGGTGTTGCTGAACGGAAAAATAGACTTTTATTAGAAATGACTAGAGCTTTAATAATTGAGTCATGTGTTCCAAAAAGTTTTTGGCCCGAAGCTCTAGCCACTGCCACCTACCTCATTAACCGACTCCCGACAAAAATCCTCAAAATGAAAACACCACTTAAAACCCTCACGGAATATCATACACTTCCACCAGCGCTTACTCTTCCACCTAAGGTGTTTGGATGTACTGTATTTGTCCATGTTCCAAAATCATATCGTGATAAACTTGATCCGTGTGCTGAAAAGTGTGTCTTTGTGGGGTATGGAGTAACTCAAAAGGGGTATAGGTGTTACAATCCGAAAACTCGTCATATGTTCACCACAATGAACTGTGATTTTCTTGAAACCCAATATTTCTACTCCTCGCCACACAGTGGTCAGGGGGAGGAACAGTGTGACACACTGAGTTGGCTGGGTTATACTTCGGAAGGAAGCTCTTTAAAGCCCAGTACCACAGTTGATACAGAACCGTCTCCGGAAGAACAGTCTCCAGAACAGTCCTCTCCTCAAAACATCAGTGTCACCGAAGATATGAGTCCTAACCTGGTATCCGAGGTACGTAATTCTTCACCAAATGTTACACTTGAGAATATCGTACCAGATTCCATGAATGAAAGTGTGCAGGAAAGTGAAGAACAGATTGATATGGAGGTTCCAGGAAAATATGTACTCCCAGCAAGATCAACCAGAGGAATTCCTGCGAAACGATTTTCTCCAGAAAATTTTTCCAGAAGATCTAAGTATCCTATAGCTAACATAGCAAGAGGAAATCTATCTGAAGAAGCAAAAGCATTCATAGCAAAGTTATATTCAGAAGAGGTTCCGTCAAATGTGGAGCAAGCGTTAAAATTAAAAAGGTGGAAGGATGCTATGAACGTTGAGATGGACGCACTAGTGAAAAATAAGACATGGGACAGATGTACTTTACCACAAGGAAAGAAACCAGTAGGATGCCGGTGGATCTATACAATTAAATATAGACCAGATGGTACAGTTGAAAGATATAAAGCTCGATTGGTTGCCAAAGGGTACACTCAAACATATGGAATTGACTACTCTGAAACATTCTCTCCGGTTGCAAAACTAGATACAATAAGGGTCCTGTTCTCAGTAGCAGCAAATCAAGGATGGCCCCTTCATCAGTTTGACGTAAAAAATGCCTTTTTACACGGAGAGTTAAAAGAAGAAGTATATATGGAAGCTCCCCCCGGTTTCTCTCAGGATTTCAAACATGGAGAAGTCTGTAAGTTAAAGAAATCTCTGTATGGACTCAAGCAGTCCCCCAGGGCATGGTTTGGCAGGTTCACACTGGCAATGAAAAAGTATGGGTACAAACAAAGTAATTCTGATCACACTTTGTTTCTCAGTCGAAAAGGAGGTCGTATAACATGTTTGATAATCTATGTTGATGACATGATTATCACTGGGAATGATGATAGTGAAATCAAGAAGTTAAAAGAAGATTTATGTACAGAATTTGAAATGAAGGACTTGGGAAGTCTGAGATATTTTCTTGGAATTGAGGTGTTGAGATCACAGCAAGGGATATTTATTTGTCAAGAGAAGTATATACTGGACTTTTTAGCAGAAACAGGGATGATTGATTGTAAGCCCGCAGATACGCCTATGGTTGTTAATCAGAAATTATTTATGAAATCAGGCGCTAAACTTGCTGATAAAAATAGGTACCAAAGAATGGTAGGAAAGCTTATTTATTTGGCTCATACTCGTCCAGATATAGCTTATGCTGTTGGAGTAGTAAGTCAATTCATGCACCAACCTCAAGTAGAGCATATGAAGGCAGTTCTAAGAATTATCAGATACCTCAAAGGAACTACTGGACATGGAGTTTTGTTTAAAGAAAATGGTCATCTTAATATTCAGATGTATACAGATGCTGATTGGGCTGGAGACAAAGGAAACAGAAGATCGACCTCAGGATATTTCTCTATGGTAGGAGGTAATCTTGTCACATGGAAGAGTAAAAAGCAAAAGGTTGTCTCTTTGTCAAGTGCTGAGGCTGAGTTTCGACGTATAGCAAAAGGCTTAGCAGAAGCATTATGGTTGAGGAAACTTGTGACGGAGTTGGGATTCACGTCCAAAGAAAGTATCCGTATTATGAGTGACAATAAAGCAGCTATTCAAATATCAGAAAACCCGGTGCAGCATGACAGGACTAAACATGTGGAAGTTGACCGACATTTCATCAAAGAGAAACTTGAAGACGGGATTATTAAGTTACCATTTGTCAAATCTGAAGATCAACTTGCAGATATCCTAACTAAGGCAGGGGGAGTGTTAGAAATAGAAAATATTACGGGATCAGAATAATTATCGTCATTTCCCTGGATTGGAGATCTCGTCTTCCTCAACAAGCAAAAGATCATTCGCATTAATTGTATTTCCTTATTTAGTTCTTAAGCTCTTGTATAAATAGATGATAATCCATATTGTAATAATCATCAAAGTCAATACAACTCTTTTAATCATCTTAACATGTTGGACCTGACTTTTCCATAAATAACCATGCAGCATTCCACGAAACCGATTAGGAACACTACCACGTGCATGATTACCTGCGAGAGAAGCACGGGTAGGAAAACTATCCTATCTTGACCCGTTACCTGAATGCCCCATATTCTCACCTCTAGAAAAAGTAGATAGCGACTAAAGAAGGAAATCAAGTTTTAGTTGCTTACTACCACCACCAGCAGCCCAAGGGTTGAGAAGCAGATTGGTATTAGGTGCATAGAGTCTATAGTTGTTTCACCAGGATTAGCAACCATCATGTTAGGGTCGTGAGTCAAATGTTGTAGTATTTGGTTGCTAAGTATAGATAGAGTTAACTATGCATTTAAAAGGGCATTCGAAATTGGGCAGCTCCATTATAGATGATGGTCTCATTCACAATGTCTAAAGTGATATTGATCTTAGGGGTGTTTGTATTTATGTTTTGGAACTCATTCTGGAATATTGCGACTTCAAGTAGTAATAATAACATGTTCATGTTTGCATAAACATGTTAGTGATTATATGATCATTTAGGTGTTTAGTTCAACAGGCTGCTAGCAAAACTAAATACAATTACTTGTAAACATCTCTTCTAACCTAATTCTAGACACCGTTACTTCAATCTCATAAGCAGTCTCTCGTTTAATCGTAAATATGTTGTTTTTGTCATATATAATTGAATAATTTTATAATAAGATAAATTTTCCAAACAATCAGTTATCCTCTAGAGTTCATTTATTACACTTGGTTCTCTAATTTTTGTTATCTACTATCACATACTGACATAAGCACATTCAAGATGCTCATCCAAACACCCCTTGTAAAATCTCTGATCAATAAGGTAAGTGCTAAAATAAAAACAATTTCATTCCAAGAAAGGTAAAAAAGCATTTTGGCCTAACCCGACCCGCAGTTTTGACCTATTTTAGAAACTACCCATTTTGATCCATTACCAATCCACCAAATCTACTCGGTGTTGTCTACTGGAGGAGGGCTATCAGAACATAGCATATTGTTCAGTAAAAAGGCCCCACATGTTATAAATTGAAAATACTTGTTTTGATGATTAACTCTAACTTTTATAAAGTTCGTTATATGCCAATAGTTGTGAGAAACAATCTTCAAAGTTGTAGGATATTAGTTTTCACATACACATCAAACCATAACAACAAGGTGGCGTATAAGTAGAATTCTAGAGAGAGAAAGTTAGAGGTTTAGGAAATTTTAGTGAGAGAAAGAAAATTCTTATTATGAGCTCCAACTCTCTACCTTGGAAGGTAGAGAGTATTTATAGTCTTACATAAATCGCCACACCTCGGGCTGTGGATCAGGCATACAGTGGGTAAAGACCCGTCCGTCCTCCACGGTGTTACTTAACTAAATACTACTTAACTAAAAAGAACTACGACTACGAGCTTCCTAACGATTACATATGCTTGAGGTGACCGACTCTTTAATATCTGGAATTTCTAATTCCTAACAATCTCCCCCTAAGGGAGGTTACCTCAATCATGTACCAAAATTACATTGAATACAAATAGATATTACATTAACAATTGTTCTTGCATTCTTGATGTAGTACTTTGCTCCTAAGCTCGTAGTCATTGATTCTTCACATTGCATGTTTGGTTACTCCAGGTGGAGGTCTTTTACTGATCCACGTGATAATAAATTTGAGCCAGCTTTTGAGATCATCAGCTATCAAAAATCTCTGAGACATCCTTTGTGGTGTTGGTATCATGTGACGTTGTGACTTTAGGACCGACATGCTCACATTCTGGATCATGATATCTTCTCATCAGAGTTGCGGAAGCTTTAGTTGATTCATGATATTGGCAGCAGCGTAGCAGAAGCATGGAGTGAAAATATCAGAGTCATTGATGCACTAATCATGATTTCTTTTGAGATGAATGTGTTAAGTGAGCATGCGGCTATGGATTGACCGCTTCATTCTGATCAGCTGCAAACGTCGGGTGTACCTGCATACAACAGTTAGCAATAAATCGTACGAAAGTGTCTTTGATCACTTTTGTTAAATTGAGGTACACGGCCCACGGTTCCCCGTTGATCAGTACAAGTACTGCCTGTGATCAGGTATAATTCCGAAGAATTTCCTTGACAGGGTTTCGCAGCTGCTCTAGCTGTTCTCAAACCGGAACGTCTCAAATAAGACAACACGGAGTGAGTGAACCAGCGAAGTTAAGTCCACTGATTGATGAAAAGAGATTTGAAAAACAATCGTGTATTGCTCAATAGAAATTGTTTTTGCAATACAACAAAGGTTTTATTGAAAATCAATTATCAATCATAAAAACACCTTTTGGTTTGAAAAATTAGTACACGGTCGATGTGCTAAAGAAAAGAGTTATTAAGCACAAAGACCGGTTTTTCAAAGGTATCCGTCAATCCATAACCTGAACCAGGATTGATTCAAAAGATTGAATCTCCCCATTGTTTCTGTTCATTTGCCACATGGTTGATCTATTTGATAGATCTCACATGCCACCTACCAGGAGCTTGTTTGATGATGGCTCCAGAAGGTTTTCCATCTTCATTGTGAATATGTATACACATCACTCAGATGTTCTGGCAATACCACAAGGATAATGCGTAGGACTCAAGATATAATCTCTCTTTCCACATTGTGTGAAACAGAGAGTCTTCATTGAAATTGTCCTAATGAGATTGATTGATGATCTCGAGGCTCTAGACTCAATTTTGTGCATATTTGGATCCTGTGCCGGAGACTAGGGAGAGGGTCTCCTTCTTCAATATCAACAATCTCTAAGAGAAAGTCGATAGATAATGTCGGTTCCCCGTGAGAATGAAACAAGTCCTTTTAAGAGGAACTTGAGTGGTTTGGAAAGTTGAAGTGTAGTGCGTCACTGGGTCCATGACGTCTTGTCTTCAATACCGATGTTACCATCAGTAGCATATGAATTGAACTCGGTTTCTGCCCTAAGGTTGAATAAATGGAGGGCTATTTGTTTTCACCCTTTTCTCATTCAATTCTTTTTAATTCTTCAACCCCTTCAGTGCTTACCGAGACTTCATAGCTAGAACCTTGTTGGGTTTATTTCAGTACTAGCTCAGACTCAGTCCGCACTCTTCCCATATCTCATTTTTCTCCTTTTATCATCATACCTAAGAACTCTACACTAACTAGTGAATAGTCCCTGGGTAGATCCCTCCGGTTCTGGCGGATCATGGGAACCAATACCTAACCTTATCATCCTTATATCACCGTACATAAAGTAAAGTTGGTCGGTCTATTAGGTATTGTTCATCTTCCATATGGAACCAATTGAAAACCATTTAAAAATCAATCCAGATACTTGTGATATATTATCAAAACATTTTGCACCTGAATTGTTTTTGATATTTTTAGAACAAGTGCTCCCCCTCAACATGTGCATCAAATGTTTGAAATCGTTTTGCACACGGAGGCAAGAGGAAGAATTTACTTCTTTGATTACCTTTTTCTAAAAGATATCAACATTACTTCCCTGATCAAATCAAGAAGATAAAGCATTTCCAGGAAGGATGAGGTTTTCATAAGTTTGCTCCCCCTCAATATGTGCCTCGAGATTTGAAAAGAGTTTTGCACATACTAGAGGGAACCTGCACATTGAGATAAGTTGATCACGTTTCAAATCATAGGTTTTAAGATAGATGCTCCCCCTCAACATGTGCATGGAAAATTTGAAATCGTTTGTCACATGTGTGAAGGATAGCATGTACATCCTTATGAAACCATCTACCGAATTATCAGTTTAAATCCAATTTAAATCACACATTCTCCCCCGATCACAATTATCAAATCATTTGAGATTTGTGATCTCTTATTGATTTAAATTGATTTAGAAAGCTTTTAAGGGTAATTGTGACTTGATTATGAAAGCGTTTTAACTGATACGGATCGGATTTTAAGACTTTAAACTCCATTGATAAAACATGCATGAATATCTTTTGAAAACAATTGAATGCCAAATAACTTTTTAATTTCATTAAAATCATTCTCCCCCTCAATCAATGACATAGGTTGTTGATTGAGAGATAGAGATTTTGACAAATAAGTCCTGATGATTATCAAAAATAGAGACCGAGTTATTTTTTAAAGCATTTAGTTTTCAGCAGATAAATGTTTATAGAATCAGAGCATGGAATTTGAAAACATGGTAAAACATGGCTCTGTTCTTTCTTTTAAAACCGGGTTATTGCCTGAAAATGACAATAAACCATTGTTTTACTTTCTCCAAAAAATAATTTTTGATTTTTTTTTAAACATTCGAACAACATCTAAAGTCCCGTGTCATTCTTTGAATGACATCACAAAGACCGTAGATATTATCGAATCGAGGAAAACATGACAAAAAGACAATATTTTTGGAATTTTTCAAGATTTTTCAATTTTTATGGATTTTTGAAAGTTTTATATTTTTCTATTTGATTTTTGAAAAGATATTTACAAGAGATAGATGAAGAAAACCTTTTACTCCTCTTCTTCCTCTTGAAGACGTTTGAGTGTTTCAGGTTGAAGGCTTTTAAGGCCAAGTCGTGGAAGAATAAACTCAAAACGTTCTCTAGGAAGAGCTTTGGTGAAGATGTCTGCTAACTGATATTCAGACCTCACAAAATAGAGTTCCACCACACCTTTTTCCACTTGTTCCCTGATGAAATGATGTCGAATGTCGATATGCTTTGCTATTGAGTGTTGAACGTTGTTGCATGAGAGAGCAATAGCACTTTTATTATCACAGTACAAAGGGATTTTGTTGAATTCAAAGCCATAGTCAGATAATTGAGATCTCATCCATAAGATTTGAGCACAACAGGATGACATGGCTATGTATTCAGCCTCTGTAGAGGAAATAGAAGTACTCATTTGCTTCTTTGAAGACCAGCTCACAAGCTTATCACCCAAAAACTGAGCACCTCCAGACGTACTTCGACGTGTATCTTGACAACCTGCATGATCAGCATCTGCATAGGCCGTTAGTGACATACCGGTGTCCTTCGGGTACCAAAGACCCATATTGATGGTTCCTTGGAGATACCGAAAGACCCGTTTAACTGCTTCAAGGTGCTTTTTAGTAGGCTTAGCCTGGTATCTAGCACACATTTACACAGCGAACAAGATGTCTGGTCTACTAGCAGTGAGGTACATCAGGGATCCAATCATACTACGATATTTCGTTTGGTCAATCATGATCCCTGAGTGGTCCTCATCTAGTTTGGTTCGATCAATCATGGGGGTGTCAACAGGGTCACTTGAATCAAATCCAAATTTCTTTAAGATCTCTGTTGCATATTTAGATTGATTTATGAAAATGCCTCCGGGACTTTGTGAAATTTGTAATCCCAAGAAAAATGACATTTGTCCCATCATTGACATTTGAAATTTTGAACTCATTTCATTTGAAAAACGATCACATTCCATTGGGTCTGTCGAGGCAAAAATAATATCATCAACATAAATTTGAACATGAATTAAATGTTTTCCTGACTTCCTGGTGAACAATGTAGGATCAACTGCTCCTTTGCTAAATCCGGTAGATAGAAGAAACTTTGACAGTGTATCATACCATGCCCTTGGAGCTTGCTTTAAACCGTAAAGAGCCTTCTTCAAACGATAAACATGAGTAGGATGCTCTTGATTCACAAATCCTTCAGGTTGGCTGACGTAGACGACTTCTTTAAGATCTCCGTTCAGAAATGCCGTCTTCACATCCATCTGATAGACTACCATGTTCTTACTAGCAGCATTAGCCAGAAAGATTCTGATTGCCTCGATTCGAGCAACTGGAGCAAAAGATTCTTCAAAGTCAATACCCTCCTCTTGACGGTATCCTTTAGCAACTAATCGAGCCTTGTTCTTCAACACATCACCATGCTCATCAAGTTTCACTTTGAAGATCCATTTAAGAGTAATAATCATAGCACAGTCTGGAGCAGGTACTAATTCCCATACATCAAGTCGATCAAACTCATGAATTTATTCTTGCATGCCATTAAACCAGCTGTCTTCATCCATGGCAGATTTAACATCTTTTGGTTAGATCTTAGATAGTACAGAGTTAAAGAAGCACCATAAGGCATCAGTAGCAAGCTATTTACGAGTGGATACCGGACGAGAAGGATTTCCAATGATGTTGTCTAATGGATGATCGTGAGTCCATTTTCTGAGGTGTTCATGTGTTAGTTGTTGAGGGACTGAAGTAGCAGAGTCGATGTCTCCTGAAGAAGATGGTTCTGATGAAGATTCAGGAGCAAATATGTTTTCAAATGGAGCATCTTCATGAGTAGCAAAGGGATTTTCTTCATTGTTGATACCAGATACCATTCCCTGATGTACACTCGATGATTGATGATTTGTTGATGAGACAGAGTGATCAGCAGCAGGCGCTTCTTGGCTTAATGATATTGAGACTGAAGGATCAACATCATTTACTTAGATAGAAGCAACCTCTGTTGTAGGAATTGACAGATCATTAGCACTTGGCTCATACTGTTCATCAAACATAGGATCAAACAATTTTCTTAAATCATCTTCTGATGGAGGTACATATGGAGCTGCTGGGGAGGGAAATGGTACAAGGGATGAACTAATAGGACTGTTTTGAAGTGCGGGTCCAGAACTGGATTATCCAGGAGCCGTAGGACCACTGCGATAGAAACTCTCTCTGACTATCTTTATCAACCCATATGTAGACAATTTGAAGTGACCACTGATGAAGAAAACCAGATATACCAAACTTGAAACTGAAGAAGAATTCCCTGCATTTGCATCTTAAGCTTGCACTAATGTTGGAAGAACAGTGTCGAGAATTTATGCTTCAAGCAAATCTCTAAGTACTCAATACTCAACCAAAGTATGAGACTTTAACACCTCTTGCGATTATCCACAACGTCATATTCGTGTGTCACTGAGTAAAACTACGTAACTCCTTAAAGTGATAGTTAACCAGATCTTCAACCATCCATCCCGACAGCTGGTAACTAGATAAACCAAGTCTTCAACATAAAATTCTTAGACCCGAGCAAGTTATCAAATAAGAACACGCTTTTGAAATTTAACTTCAATCCCAAATAAGTGAAAATTGATTAACTCCGAAGTAATCAGCTTGTGTCAAATGCCCAACACGTGAATAAACGTACAACCGGATGTACGTCGATCCACTGAATGAACCGGAACAAATGATTTCTCGACATTAATGCATTCTTCCTAAAGGTATACATGTAGAGACTGATCTGGAAGATTCACCACAAATGTCTTCGAGCGAATAAGGTAGTCATTTTCCTTAATGTTCATGTGGTTGATTTATAGCGTGCACAATGAGAGGAACAATAATCCGTAAAGATTTGGCACAGGAATACCAAAGAGCGGATCATTATTCAATAGTGCAACTTACAATATCATGATAGTCATTATAAACGCCTTGTGAAATAACTGGAGATAAGGTTTCTTGAGAATTCCAAGAAGTACTTCTTAGATGGTGAACTAGTTGAGTCAATAGAAACCGGAGCATGAGCTTCAGAAGCTGGATGATCAACATTCGTCGGAGGTTGAAAGTACTCATCAAACATATCTTTGAAAAACAATGAATCCCAAACATTGATTCCCATTTATCCTTAGTAAGTGAAGCATTAGGCGTTGGAGGAGAGTCATCAAAAATCAAAACAATGAATCCCAGTTATCCTTAGTATATTCACTCTTCATCAAAAAGAATATACACTCATCATCATCAAAAATTAAGTCTTATAACCATTATTCAAACATCCATCATCATGTAGTATATTCACTCTTCTCCCCCTCAAAAATTGCATCTGAAGTTGTCATTTTTGATTTAACAAGTGAATAAGAGTATACACCAATGAACGTAGATCCACTTGATGACTGAATGAGCGTGGAAAAACATGAAGCTTGTTGATGAAGAATGTAGATGAGTATGGCCATTCATGAGAGAATTTCTCATTAGCTGAAGATAAAGCGCACAGAAGAGCGTACACTTTTCTTTTCTATGAGGAACGGGGCCTGAAGTGTTATCTGCAGACGCCATAATGATGAAGTACGAGGCCTGAACTGATTTGAACAGACGTCATTGTTAAGAGCCCAATCATATGTTTAGAACCGCCCGAATCCAAATACCAAGGGACGATTTGTATGACCTGCTTTGGACAACAGACGAAGACAGAGGATTGGAAACATTGGATCCCCACGTGCTGATGGGTTCCTTTTGGTTAGCACAAACAATCTTTGAATCAGCAGAAACCCTAGATGCAATGGCATTATCACTAGGAGCTGAACTAGTAGAAGCATCAGACTTAGTCAAATGACCTTTTGTGCTTAATGGGATTATTCTACCAGTTGGCTTCCAAACCTTAACAGGCACTATTCTAGGCATAGTGGATCTAACTAAGGGGTAAGCTTTGCCATGCGCTAATATTCGACCTGTGGGCTTCCACTGAAATCCTACATTTGTAAACACATTCCCTATAGGTTTCCAGGATTGCTTAATCTGTTTCGCTCTCCAAACTTTCTTAACTGGGTTATGAATCATAGACCTCAGAAATAACACATCACATTTATCATGATTACCAGAAGATAAACATTTTTTACATGTTTTGCAGACAACATAAGGGCTCGAATTAATTTCAGTAAGCTTGGAGCTAATACTAGAACTAACACGATTCTTTTTGTTCAAATCAAACTTCTTGTCCCTATGGTGTTCTTTCACTTCCTTATCATGATCACTTTTAGTTTGCGTAATCCTATCCTTCTTTGCATTGCTTCTAGGTTTTGACCCGCAAACTTTAGTGTCAATCTTAACATCTGTAGAAGTAACGATGGGAACATTACATGGCTTCACTACTTTCTGCATTCCTGGTCTAGAAGTGCTGGGAGCTGAAATTCTAGGAGGCACATCACAGGTTGTTTGCTTGAATTTAGACACGGAACAAGGCATATCAAGGGTCACATGCTTGGCTTTAGGCATAGAACAAGGCACAACTATTCTATCTCGCCTATTGCTAGATTTTGGACTTGTGACAATTACATACTCTAAGAGTTCCTGAGATCGTTTGGCATCCATGCAGGCATAGGCTATAGTACTATCAAAAGGTTTTTCTAATCTTTCATCTTCAACAATCTCACGGAGACCCTTCAAACTTTCCTTAAGGTATGAGAGATAAGCTTTATGTGCAAGTTCATTATTCCTAATGGGCGGGGGAATATATAACATATCGATAGCATATTTATCATAAGCAGAAACCTTAGGAACAGAGTATTTGCAATTGGGGATTGGCAACTTTCCTTTCACCTCACGCTTCAGATTCTCAATATCGTTAAGTAAAGAAGTTATCTTTTCAATTTGTTTATCATGATTAACTTTAAATGAATCACATAACTCTTTGTTTTGATCATTAACCTTTGAAATTTCAGCTTTAAAACAATCATTTTCCTTTTGCAAGTTATCAATTATGTTTTGAAGTTGGAAATTCTGAGAATCTAAATGTGGAGGCATATGGGAACCAGTAACATCCTTCTTTTCACCTTTCAGTTGTGAAATTTAGGCTTTCAATCTTTTGATCGTGTTATAATGAGCTCGAATTTGTTCATCGCATTTGTTAATTTGAAAAACTACATCAAACTCTGGAGCATCCGAGGATGTCTTGATATTTGAAGTTTTGACATTTTCTTTAAGATGTTGATATTTTAGTTGTAAATTAAAATGCTCAACTTCTAGTTTAGAAAAATGTTTAACCAAATTGTCGTGATCATCCAGTTCAATCTTCTCATTTAGTTCAGAATTAGATTTTTCAGGCTCAATGACACGATCATGGGAGACTTTCAAAGCAACAGACAGTTCATGGAATCGAGAAGCAGTAATAGAACAGTTAGTAGCAGTGTAGAACACATCTTGAGCAATACATTCAGAAATCAGGTTCTCATTTAGTGTATGCAAGTTCTTCCTCTCAATCTCATTATATTTTAGTGCTCGCTCATAGTCACTAACCTCAACTATCATTGCATCAAATTCCTTTTCCATTCCTTTAATATCAGAATGCGTCCCTTTTTTAAGACTCTCAAATTGATCTTTTAGTTGTTTAAAGAAAGGCATGACCTCAGTTAAATAGCATTCTTTAGTTTGCTCAAATTGATCTTTTAGTTTGATCTTATTAGACCACAACTGTCATTTACTCAATAAACATTTTGCTCAGAATAATAGATCGACTTTTCTTTAGTATTGCTTGCCATTTTCGCCTACGCTAAAAAAAATCACCCATTTTGACTGTTTCGCTAACCAACTAAACCACCCATGTTGCTGCCTCAAATGAGTATGCTATCAATGCTTCATCAACATGCGAAAATCACCCATTAATCCAACGTTATAATACGAAAAAATAGCAACCAAAAAATAAGTATGTGACTTAATTCTGTAAGTTCGAGGACGTAATTCATTTCGTAGCTCAACCATCTTTTGCTCCTCTGAATTCAACCTCATCGACATCAGATACAAATGCAATAAACCCAGTGCATGATACATTTTTGCTTTAGCAGACAATATACCTCCAATTCTCAAAATACCATGTGTGGTCCCAAGAACCGCTGCTTCAGTAAGCTTACTTACTTTCAACCCACCTTTCTTAGCAAGTGCATATCAACGTGGACTTGCCAGCATTTTGTGCAGCAATAACCCACACATGCCCTCTAGGCACAGCAAAATACTTAACAAAAGTTTACAAATTTGTAAGACCTAAGTCCTTTTTAGAACTAATCAAATACACCCCATTAAGCCTAGGTGCACCGTGAGCCTTACCCGTATGTGTAAACCATCTATCTAACCTAGTGGGACTAATTTGTGGAGGCAAAAAATCAACTTTCGTTGCCATAAGAATCAACTTAGGCAACTTCTTACTATGTTGCACACTATCACGACCTCCTTCTATCACTGCAAATAAAGACTTAGCAGTTAATTTTGGAAACGACCCATCAAAATCCACACAATCACCAACCATTATCACAACAGTCGAATCAGCAGTTCCTGTCAGCCTCATCAACCTAGTACTAATCAATTTATCAAAATCAAAATCAGGTATCAAATTCTGAGCAGTCTGATTCTTAACCTGTCTATCCTAAATTTAGAAGAAGTGAGCTTATATAAGTGCTTATTTTCTTGAATATTAAATACTTAGATGTGCATATTTGTCTTAAAATTCAAATACGTTTTTCTACTTTCAAAATAAGCAGAAAAGCACGCACAAAAGAAATTTTAAACACTAACTTTAACTTTAAATGTTTAGCCTTATATAAAAAGGGTAGAAAATTTCCAAAAGGGTAATTTAATGCACAGAATAATTTAATACGCTAACTATGTAACATAAATTTGATGTTTTAAGCAAAAAGTGCTTCAGGTCAGCCTAACTCCCAACCCATTTCGTTTTGCGTGTGCAAAAAACTACACGTTTTGATCCATTTATCAGACACACCAACTTTGTTAGTTCTAATTTAGAAATAATTGCACTTACAAAAACACAGTAGCATCTGCGACATCTGGAATTGAATGAAGGTACGGCTCCAATTCAACTGGTGGGACCTGCAATTTATATCAGTATAAAGATCAGTAACTTGTGGTGAAATGAGAATTTCAACCTCATAGTTGCTCACGAAACAAAAAAGTATTGCATAGAAAGAACATAACCTGATAATCCTTGTATTTGATTAGTTCTTTCAGCCAATCAACAATATAAAGGAAATCATCATAATCAAAATAACAAAGGTCACCCGTCTTTAACCACCCCTCAGTGTCCAAGGTTGCGACAGTTGCTTCCTTATCTCTAACATAACCTGAGGCAATATGCACAATTTAAATTTGAAAATAAGATTTAGGACATCATTTATAATTTTGCTTCAGACTTGAAGTTTTTACAACGCTGTTGGACGGTAGGGATATTATCGCCCACATAAAAGGTGCCTCATTTATATGCGGAAGGTCAAAACTACTGCACATATAAAATCAGAATGATGCAATTAAGTAGTGGTCAATTCATTTAGATACTTATCACATTTTCACCTATAGCATCTCCCCTTTTGGGTTGCATAATGTAGGTGGGTCACTGTCCAGTGTAAAATGGATATGGCCTTCAGGGGGTAAAATTAAAATTTTCAGAGTTCATTATGTTTACTACTATAGAAGAGTGGAATTTTGAGATATTGACCTTCAATCTTGAGGATTCCGGTTTAAGTTTTATCTCCTAATGGTCAAACTTCGTTGGTTGATAGAAACAATAATTAAGCATGGCAGATGGGGTGGCATTTTTGAGCTTTTTCCTGACATGTATAGTGTACACCTGAAAATTCATCATTTTTACCATCAGATATCATAGTCGCAATAACTTTTGAATCAACAGTTAAACATTTTAAAAATGCATGGCACTTACTCATAATCCAAGATGCTTTCGAGGATTTTTATATGTGCTTCACAATTTTGGGCTGAAGAGAGATTGAGCTCATTACCTAAGACATACCTCCATGTTTTCTAATGTATAAATTACGATAAAAAACCATAATCAAAGTCCAATAATTAACAACAATAAATCAAAATAACATATAAACTTTTAACATAAACTTACATGAATTCGTTAAACCTTTTGGATCGATAGAGAAATCTGCAAATTAATCAATAATCATTATCAACAACAAACTCAATAACATCACCATATATTGATAGCATTTATAGGCTATTTAGATAATTATAGATTCATACTATAATTCAACAATTGAATAGTGCAATACCATCGCGAACTATATCAATATTGATCTATATTTGTAAACCGAACAATAATCATTATTAAAATCACTTAATTCACCATTATCGATCTCTTCTGGTCTTGAAGATCATACTCGACAAAAGTGCAACTTGCTGTACTTGAAGCCGAAGTATTGAATTCTTCAAGCCAATCTTCAATAGCTTTTTTTTTAAATCTTTTTCATGGACTATATGAGGTGTTAAATCCATTCCACTTTATCTGATGTTGGGATTCTATCAAGATCAGCACTTTTTATCTTTGTTGAACTCTTCAAGCCAACCTTCATCCTCATTATTAAGATCATACTCGACAAATTATTCAATCCCAGCCAGAGTTACCCAGTTTGGTGTACCTGAAGACGAAAATTACAATTTTTTAACCTCCTAAGATTTTCAAGGTTCATCTAAGAAACATAATTGCTGCTTACAAAACCCACGATAATACTTACCCATAATATACACATAAATAGTGAGCCTATTCTATCTAATGAGCAAGTTTCGTATAATTAACTTTAGAGACCAACTACTAATCTAAGACATAGTCAACAATATATGGAATAAAAATCATACCTCGCAAACTAACCACAACTATTACCAGTGATCTAGCAAACCAACACGAAATTGTACCGCATGAGGCCATAACACATCAATTAAAAGCACAAGAACATAAACCCATAACTTAATAACCAAAAAAAAAAAAAAAAAAAGAAAAAAAAAGTGATACATAAATAAAAAAGTCAGAGATTAGTATACCTTTAAATTTATTTATTAAAAACAATACCTCATATAATTTCGAGTAACTATAATAACACCTTCTTTAATCGAGTTTTCAGTTTGATAGAAGTGGGGTTACCTCAAAACGATTGTGATTTATGTTTGATAGAAGTCGACTACTGGGTGGTTTTGTCATTATAAATTTTAATTTTACCCCCTGAAAGTTTTGCATATAACTCCGCCCGTTTTTAAGTTTCAATTTTTTATACTTTTGACACATATGATTTTTCACCCGGTTTATTAAACTAACGGATTTTGAAGAAATTTTTATAACTTTTGATCAAAATAGAAATATTTAGGGTCTTTTTTAATTTTTTCAAAACTTTTAAAAAATCAAATTAAAATAATTATTACTATAAAAAGTATGAATTGATTTCTTTGAAATGAAAAATTCCCAATAAGGATTTTGTTTTATTATATAAAAGATACCCTTTTTAATATATAATTTAAGATCACTATTTCTTTAATGGCCATAATTGATTAAAAAAAGGAACAAAACATATACAACTAGAGCACACGAACCACAAATATGAAATTAGAAATTAGCCATTTAATTTTAAACAATAAAAATACCTTCGTGTGGACTTATGTTTATTATTACATTTTGTAGGTTTCATGTTTTGTAATGCACTTTTTATATCTATTTGTCATGTTAACAAGGTGTACATTGGCCTCACGTTGTGACGGGATATATCTTTTATGCTGATCTTTATTTAATTTATCGTAATCATCCGTGCAAAAAATCTTGCGATCTCGCCTTGTTTGGTCTTACCATACGTCGACGTAAAGTAACTTTTCAAAGAAGCTAATTAATCGTATGAGTAGACATGTTACATTGCTTAAGAAACCAATGAAGAGCTTCAATCGAAGGAAAATGTTTTTGACTCAATATGTTACGTAAGATTTAACTACTCATGGATGGCCTAATGGCAAAAGGTCTGTAACTATCACATATTAAATATGTGAGTTTTATTTGAGCAGTTGCATTCACTCTTATATCAGGATTCACTACAACACAAACAGGTTTTTCCCACGGCAAAATCCGTGGGAAATCCCGTGGAAAAAGGCCCCTTTTCCACAGATTTCACACGAAATTATTCCGTGTGAAAAAACCCCGTGGGTAAATATTTTCCCACTAATTTTCCCACGGGGCGTTGACTTATTTTCCACGAATATCATTGTGGATAATCCGTGGGTTTAATTTCCCACATATTTCTCACGAAATTTCCCACGGTTTCTAGTTTGACCATCATTTTCCACGAATATCTAGTTTGGAAATCCGTGGGATAATCCGTGGGTTTAATTTCCCACGGTTTAATTAGATGTAACAAAAAATCAAAACTCCTTGGATCTTGTTTGACCATCATTTTCCACGAGCATCATAAAAAAGACAATATTTTTAAATCTAACAAAATATATATTGTAAGATACCTAATCATTTTCCTCAAGCATTCTGTCATTAATATTCACTACACTTGTTTGACCGCCATGTATCTCAGCTTCATTGTTTCGTATTATTTAAAAAAAAACATCAATACTTGTAAAGGTCTAACAAACTAAAGAAATAAAATCATCATCGATCCTTATTGAAGCTTATACTTCATTAATATCCGAACACTTAAAATAAAAATCAAAACAAGTGTTTCAATCTTTCTTTTTGATTCGATTAAACTAAAACAACAAAATTAAAACCTACCCGATATCACTCAAGGATCTTGAAGCCAAAACTAGTTTGATCTTTGTGATTTTAGTTTGTAATTAACTAGTAAGTTAACTCCTTTCTTTGGCTCGTACAAACAAACTAGATTCATAAAAAACTCATCGTTCACCTTACCCGAGACCCTTAAAGGATCTTGAAGCCTTACAATACTACCTTGAGTCGTTTGAAGCAGAAAAAGAAATCATATTGCGAACGGTTGCATTTGTGGGTTTCAATAGAATGTTTAATGGTTTAGGTTATGTGATGATGGTTTATCTGAGATGAGAGGCGTATTTTTTTTCAGATCCGGTTTGAGAGAAAGTGTTGGTAGGCGGACTGTTTGAGAAGTGGTGTTTAGGGTTAGTGTGTTAGGGTTAAGTGGCTTATAACAGGGTAGTAGTGTTATCTTGTTTATGGATCGGGTTGTTTAATAGGTTGGATTGGGCCGGGTTTAATTATTTCTAGATCATGGTTATCAGTTGGGCCCGTTGAGTTAATGGATTTCGTATATATGAGATATTAGGGGTGTTGATCGGTTTGGTTATTGGGTTATTCGGTTAGTTCGGTTCGGTTAATTCGGTTAAAATATTATTTTAGGTCAATCCGAGAACCGAACCGAACCAAACTCAAATTCGGTTTTCTGTTCGGTTCGGTTGAATTCTAATTCGGTTTGGTTTTTGGGTTGACCCGAATAACCCGAATTTCACTATTTAAAAAAATAATTAATAATTAAATAGATATTTAGCAAAAAAATATATTTCAAGCATAAAAAATATTTTATTATATTATGATAACCTTTTAATAGTATTTATTTATATATAAATATACTTAAAAATATATAAATATACAAAAAATATATATATTTATGTGAATTCGGTTTTCGGATCAAACTACCAAACCCATACCCAAACCGAGAACCGAATTAGTAGTTCGGTTCAGTTTTAGCAAAAATGGTTCGGCTATTAGTTCGGTTTGGTTATTTTTGGATCGGTTCGGTTTCGGTTTAATTGCTATGACACTTGCCTAGCTAAGTATAGACTTCTACCTCGACCTAGTCCAGGGTTAGCAATCGTTCTAGAATTTGCTACGACTAGAGTGGTGAGACGGGAGTGGTTGTACCTTCGTAAAAAAACTTGACATCTAGCTTTGTGACGGGACGGGTTGTCGGTCCGATTCGGTTTTTGTAGCTTCGGTCAGTTTCCTTGGTCCGGTTCGGTTTTGAACCTTCGGCGCTCAGCCCTACTTGTGGTACTGCCATAAATAGTTCCATTAATAGCAAAACACATATAATATGAAACTATAAACACACATAAGACATACTAAGTAATGTGGGAATGTGTAAGTAGGAGAAACACAAGAATGATATTTTCTGTGGAAAATTTGCGGGTATTTACACACATATTTTCCACAGATTAATTAAATTGGTAGGTATTTTGTGGGAAAGTACCTGATTGGGTCTGAACCGTCAAGCTATATCACACAAGCTGACCACTTGTGAATGGCCAACCGTAACAAACTTAAAACAGCCTGGAACCAAATACAATGAAGATCAGAGAATATAATGAATTCCCGGGTCGTTAAGTCCCACGAAGACTCAATGGTGTGTAAACACTTGATCAGATGATAGAATGATCACTAAGGATAGTGATCAGTAAGGATTTAGATTGAATTATTACACTACTGATTGATTGGAATGGAATTGGAAACAGAATTGGAAAGCACAACAATCAGATGAAACAAACGTAAATACGTACGTTTTAAAAACAACGTAAACGTACCAAATTAAAAGTGAGATCTAAGAAATAAAAGACCTAAAAATATGAAAATGACATTTTTGAAATCCTAAAAATAAAAGAAAATTATTAGAAAAAGAAAATTATTTACAACTATTTATTTAATTATTATTAATTAAAAACTATTTTAACTATTTAAAAATATCCTAAAATAGAAGAAAATACAAAATAAGGCTAGAAAACTAAAATTATGATTGAGAAAAATCTAAAATATTATAAAACTAATTTTAAAACTAAAAATATATTTTTTTACACTTTTTATATATTTATTACTAATTAATTATTATTTAAAATACACTTAAATACTAGAAAATATAAAATAAACCTGGAAAAATGAAATTTTAACTTGGAAAAATCTAAAATATGATAAAACTAATTTTAAAACTGAAAAGATATTTTTTATGCTTTTTAATTATTTATTACTAATTATTTAATACTTTTAACTATTTAAAATTATAATAAATACTAAAAAGATTAGGAAAATTATAAAACTTTTTCTAAAAATAACTTAAGGTGACAGAAAACTAAGAAAAATATAAAAACTAGATTTTCTTATTAATAAGATGAAAAGAAAAATTCAAAAAAGCTAAAAAACTATTAAATAAACGCTATCACTATTTTTAAATTGATGTTTCTCTGGTTTTTCTTTTTGAAAACTACTTAACTACTTAAAATATGAAACTTTAATAAACACAAAAATTTTATAAATAAAAAATAAGCAGTTTGAGAAGCTTATGAGCTAACAGTTGGGATTATGAGCTTATTTGAAAGAAATAAGCTCAAACAAGCTTACAAACTGAAAACAAAGGTAGAATAAGATGCAAGAAGCTACAAGCTACTCAAATTAAGCTAGAATACACAGAGAGCCATACTAATAAGCTGAAATAAGCAGATAAGCACTTATGATCAACACAGAAATGGGACAAGGTTGAGGCTTATTGCAGCCCTACCAAACAAGCTAGAAAATGAAAAACCAAGCTTGAGACCTCAAGATGGGTAGGCCAGCTTTCCAAAGAACCAATAATCACAAGCTTAAATCAACTAATAAGCTCTGTGTGAGCTTATCAAGTTGGACTACCCAACTGTGCACAGGGCACCATTATCAGACAAGGGTCCAAAAGAAACTAGAAAATAAGCACTTGATAAGCTGATTAAAAGAGAACTAATATTTTTCTAATTAAGTTTAGCAACTAAACTTTAATAACCCAAAAGCTTTTAAGCTAAATCTCACTATTAAACACACAGTTAAATTATCCTTTTTATTCAAAAACGACCAAATGAAGATTTTGACTTTTTATAAAAACCAAAAGAGTTGACTAAAATGAACTTTTGATCACTACTACTTACTGATTATGTTGTTTTAAGGTATATTAAGACTTATTTGAGCTAGGTTAACAGATTCTAAGCTACTTTGATGAGATTTGTATTCAAAAATCCTAACAGTGAACTATCTAGGTGTGATCAAAGGTGATTTTGACTATTTCACTAAATGACCACTGGTTTTCTTGTTTATATGAGTTATTAAGTGTGTATGTGACACAGAACAAGCACAAACAAACAACACAAACAAGACCTGTTACAGTTTAAACAAGCAAATCCAAACACCCTTTTAAATGACTGTTATGGAGCTTTTCAAAGCTTAACAAAGATTTAGACCATGAACTTGATTCACAAACTTATATTATCATATATTAGGACTAAACAAACATAAAACAACAGCAATAGCAACATAAAACCAAGAATCTAGACTTAAGCTAATTTAACTGTCAAAATAAAATTTTTATAGAATACAAATTTAAAAGAACAACCAACTGATTTTTATGTTTAACTACACTTATCTAAAGCTAATGAACATAAAAACACAGAGATTCAAGCTACTAAATAACTAAAACAGTGAAATGCAAAAATGAACAAAAGGCTTACAAATGGCTATCCAACTGAAATCACAGAACCAAGATCAAAATACCACCCCTATAGGCTTACCACTAAGCCACTAACCCAAGGCCATCCACAATCTACCCTGCTCCAGCTGTGAACACCATTTCTTATGATTTTTGATTTTTCAACTAATTTATTTGTATTTTTGGTGATTTTTGCTTGTTGATACTAAACTGGATTTTATTGTTTCTAAAAGCTTGAAGAAGCTTTCTAGGAGCTTATATGAGCTATCTCAGTCCATAATAACAACTATTAACAACATTACCATAATATGAGATTTTTGAAAGGAAAATTGCATAAACTGAATTTGATATTGAAAACTTGAAATTGATTATTAAAAAGGATTCAAATACACTTGAAAAACTTAAACAAAGTACTTGGAAGTGAAAACATACACTGGAAAGCTTAGATTAAAAAAAACGACTAAAGAAAATATAAATTACACTAGATAGCTATCTTCCTTGCTTCTCTTTCCTTTATAATCAACTTTTTGGACTTCTTGCTGACCTCTGATAGAATCCCACTCATTTCCAGCCATTGGATTGGCCAAAATCATCAAATTCGTCCAAGTGTCATTTTTGGCGCCAAAAGTCTCCTAGCAGGTTTTAGCATTAATGAAGTGGTTTGAAGCAATTAAAGATCTTTGGGTGTTAGTGAAGGTGGAGGGGGACAAGGTAAGGGGGGGGGGGGAATGGAGCAAATCAAGGAAACCACCATGGTTTCTGGTTTGGCGCGTTTTCTGTGAGGGAGAGGAACAGTAGCATGTATTTGACTTTGTTGACCGATTTTAATAATATAGGGGGGGGTTCACAATGGGGGGGGGGGGTCACAGGCATGGCAGGGGGTTCTTTTTAGTGTTTGGCTGGGCTCAAAATACAAGGGGGGTCCGTTTGGTTAAGCTTAACAACACAAGGACTAAAATTGTAATTCCACCAAACTTTGAGGACTGAACTTGACACTTTTCCAAAGATATCAAAAGGACCAAACTTGACAAACTTTGATAGTACAAGGACCCTTTTTGCATAAAATCCCATTTTAAAATATCCAAGGACCAATTTTAACATTTTTCAAACTTTAAGGGCCTTTCCTGCCATTTGACCAAAGAATCATTCAAGGACCAATTTTAACAACTTAGAATATTTCAGGGACCTTGAATGACAAAACTTCACATTTTTGGATTCTAGGGACTAGATTTGACAACTTTTAAAACTTGGGGGACTAAAACTGCCAATTTTGCAAACTTGATACGTTTTTCATCTGATTTTGATATTTTTGCATTTAAAACACATAAAATACTGATTTGTGATATTTTCATCATTTTGATGCATTTTTGAGTGTTTTCAGATGATTTTGCAGTTTAGATTGTACAAAAATGATGAGTATTTAGACACTCATCAATCCCCCACACTAAGATATTGCTAGTCCCTAGCAATGATTTAGAATTTTAATGGATTTTAAAAACTCTTTACCAAAAGCCATCACTTCTGGAGTAGCCAATTGTTTTGGTTCAAGTAAGAACCTTGGTACAATGATAACCAAATGATTTTGAGCAAATCATAAGCTGTAAACGGATTTGATTTGTCTTTACCAGAAGCCGTTTGCTCTGGACTAGCCAACTCTTAGATAAATTATCAATATTATCTTTGGTGAGCTGATTACCAATTATGGTTTTTCCACTGCCTTTACCACAAGCCATAAACTTGCGGGCTAGCCAACTCTTCACTTTTTAGGATATGGTGAGTTGAATACCATACAATTTTGGGCAAATTGCAAGCCGTAAACGGATTTGAGAAATCTTTACCAAGAGCCGTTTGCTCCTGGATTAGCCAATCCTTTTGTTTATTAGACATGGCGGACTGATAACCATAAGCTGAGTAAGTGAAAACCACTTACTCCAAAAAAAAAATTTTTGGCCAAAAACGGGGGAATTAGGCGGTATAATTATATGATAAAATTCGTGAGAATTCCCCCCCACACTTAGAAATGAATATTGCCCTCAATATTCAAAGTACCGGCGGATATGCCGAAACAAAGAACGTAAAAGGGAAATACTACGACCATTATTTAGCAAGATTTTTTTTTTTTTTTTTTTTTTTTTGAAATTATTTTATATATAACAGCGTGGGGGAAACTCCCCCACACTAGGGTGGTAGAAAGATAGAAAGAAGTCAGAAATATGGGTGAAAACCCATATGGTGTGTGCTAATGTTTTTGATTACCGAGTCACTAGCTTGACTCGATCCCCGCATTCATTGGTTCATGGGGAAAGTTTGTAGATCCGGGACAACCACAGATGGAATGTCCTCTCCAAAGTAGTGCTTTAATCGATGACCATTCACTTTAAAATTAGGCCCATCGGGTTGAGATAACTCAATGGTGCCATAAGGATAAACCTTAGCGATAGTAAATGGACCAGACCAACGGGACTTGAGTTTTCCCGAGAAAATCTTCAATCTTGAATTGAAAAGAAGGACTCGATCACCAACGTTGAAAACGCGGTTCTTGATTTTTGAGTCATGAATCTTCTTTGTCTTTTGCTTGTAGATCAAAGAGTTCTCGTATGCTTGATCATGGAGTTCGTTTAACTCATTCATTTGAACTTTTCTGTGATCACCAGCGGTCTGAATATCGAAATTTGCATGTTTCAAGGCCCAGTATGCCTTGTGCTCTAGCTCAATCGGAAGATGACATGCCTTTCCGTATACTAGCTTGTATGGAGTACACCCGATGGGTGTTTTGTAAGCTGTACGGAAGGCCCAGAGTGCGTCATCCAGCTTATCCGACCAGGATGCACGATTTTCGCCTACTGTCCTTTCAAGAATTCTTTTGATACCACGGTTGGAAACTTCCACCTGCCCACTTGTTTGGGGGTGGTATGCAGTAGAGAGACGGTGGGTAACACCATACTTTTGCATGACACGATCAAATTGGTCATTGCAGAAATGTGTACCACGATCACTGATTATCGCTCTCGGAGTTCCAAACCTGGCAAAAAGGGATTTTAAAAACTTCACAACAACTCGGGCATCATTGGTAGGTAAAGCTTTTGCTTCGACCCATTTTGACAAATAGTCAACATCCACGAGTATGTATTTGTTACCTCGAGAAGATGGAAATGGCCCCATAAAGTCAATACCCCAGATGTCAAAGATCTCACAAACTTGAATGGCATTTTGCGGCATTTCATTTCTTTGAGATATATTTCCGTGACGTTGACAAGCGTCACAGGCTTTGACAAATTCGTGGGCATCCTTATAGATTGTGGGCCAATAAAACCCGGAATCAAACACCTTTTTGGCGGTGTAGTTTGGACTATGATGGCCCCCGGTGGGTCCAGCATGGAAAGCTGTGAGAATGTCAATAGCTTCCTGTCCATAAACACACCTTCGGATGACTTGATCCACACAGATTTTGAATAAGAAGGGGTCGTCCCAGAAATAATGTTTAACATCTTTGAAGAATTTGTTCTTCTGTTGGGTCGACATCCCTTTCACAATGAAGTTACCCGCATGGTAATTTGCGAAGTCAGCAAACCATGGGGTAGTAGAATTTCCGCGAAAAGAAACCGCATTGAGTGTTTCAAGAGGAAATGTTTCATTTATTTCCTTTTTCTCGAAAACATCTTGGTGAGGGTTTTCTAATCTGGACAGATGGTCAGCAGCTAAATTCTCAGCTCCTTTTTTATCACGTATAATGATATCAAATTCCTGCAGGAGGAGAATCCAACGGAGTAATCTCGGCTTTGCATCTTGTTTTGCAAAGAGATATTTGAGAGCCGAGTGATCCGTATACACCACGCATTTGGTCAAGATTAAATATGGCCGAAACTTCTCAAATGCATACACCACGGCTAGTAATTCTTTTTCTGTAGTGGTGTAATGGGTTTGAGCTTCAGTCATAGTCTTACTTACGTAGTGGATAGGCTGAAAATGCTTATTTCTACATTGCCCTAGGACTGCACCTATAGCAAAATCACTTGCATCGCACATGAGCTCAAAGGGCAAGTCCCAGTCGGGAGCAACGAGAATGGGTGCTTCAGTAAGCTTTTTCTTCAATGTTTCAAAAGCTTCGATGCACTCAGGTGAGAAGATAAAAGGAGCATCTTTCTCAAGAAGATGGGTCATAGGCCGGGCGATTTTAGAAAAATCTTGTATGAATCTACGATAGAAACCGGCATGACCTAAAAAACTCCTAATACCTTTGACGGTAGTAGGATGAGGTAATTTAGCAATAACATCGACTTTTGCTCTATCTACCTCAATCCCATTTTTGGAAATCTTATGGCCAAGGACAATGCCTTCTTTGACCATAAAGTGGCTCTTCTCCCAATTTAGACAAAGATTGGTGTCTTCACACCGTTTGAGCATTTTTTCTAAATGGGAGAGACATGTTTGAAAAGAATCCCCACTGACCGAGAAGTCATCCATAAACACCTCCATTGTTTCCCCGATCATGTCGTGGAAAATGGCCATCATACATCGTTGGAACGTGCCAGGAGCATTGCATAAGCCAAAAGGCATACGTTTGTAGGCAAAAGTTCCGTATGGGCAGGTGAATGTGGTCTTTTCTTGATCCTGTGGATCAATGGGAATCTGAAAATATCCCGAGAAACCATCAAGGAAACAATAGTATTCGTTCCCTGCTAATCTCTCAAGCATTTGGTCCATGAAGGGTAGAGGAAAATGGTCTTTACGGGTGGCGTCATTCAACTTACGATAGTCAATACACACACGCCATCCCGTAACCAATCGAGTTGGAATTAACTCGTTATCTTCATTTGTGACAACAGTTATGCCACCCTTTTTAGGAACACAATGAATTGGGCTAACCCAAGGACTATCTGAGATCGGGTAAATCAATCCTGCATCAAGAAGTTTGATAACCTCCTGTTTGATAACATCATGGATTTTTGGATTTACTCTTCTCTGATGTTGAACTTCTGGTTTGAAGTCATCCTCCATCAAGATTTTGTGAGTACAAAACTCAGGGTTGATACCCTTAATGTCGGAGAGTTTCCAAGCAATTGCTTGCTTGTGTGACTTCAAGACCTTTATGAGAGCAGCTTTTTCATCTTTACTCAAATCTCTAGCAATAATGACGGGTAATTTATCATCGCCCTCAAGAAATGCATACTCGAGATGAGGAGGTAAGTCCTTAAGCTCAACCTCAGGAAATTCTTCAGTTTTCTCAACTGACTTGACTTCCTTGTTATGAAGCTTGAAGGGAGGGAGAGGAGGAGAAGTGTCCTGATTTAACAACTTCTTTAGAAGAATATCTCCCTCCAGATTAATCTCATTTTGATTAATCTCATCAGGAATTGAATCACTAGTGTGAGGGGTTGATGATGGATCATCATTAAGCAACTTCTCAATAAGAAGTATGTCCCCCTCAATGTCAATTGGAGCATGATAAATTTCCCATGGAACAGAATCACTAGCCAAGTATGCTTCAATCTCTACCGAGATGGAGTCACTTCCCTCAAAAGGAGTGATAGAAGGAGTAGAATTGGCTATGATAGGTTGAGAAGATGTGGTGGGATCCCCACTCACAGAATTATGAGAATAACCAAGAACTTCTTGAGAGTACTCTTCAGTAGCAACATCAATGATATCTATTCCGTTAACCGTCTCAGAATCATAGTTTGTGGAGTACCTCGAAGTTTGATCAAGGTTAAAGGTGACAGCTTCATTACCAACACGTAAAGTGATTTCTTGCTCAAATACATCAATGAGAGCACGGCCCGTTCTCAGGAATCCTCAACCAACAATGAGAGGAACCCGATGATCGGCATCGAAATCAACAACCACGAAGTCAGCTGGAAAATGGAACTTTCCTACTTTCACAAATACATCCTCGGCAATGCCAAGAGGACGTGATATGGAACGATCTGCAAGCTCGAGAGTCATGCATGTAGGAGTGAGTTCCGGAAGAGAAAGTTTCTTCCATACTGAATAAGGCATCAAGTTGATGCTTGCACCAAGATCGGCTAAGGCAAAGCATTCAACCATCCCTGGAAATATACAAGGTAAGAGAAATTTCCCAGGATCTCCAAGCTTTTCTGGAAGCTTCTTTAGGATAACTGCAGAGCAGTTCTCGTTAAGAGGAGTTTTAGCCATTTCAAACAGCTTTTCCTTGTTGCTTAACATGTGTTTGAGAGTTGATGCAAACTTGGGCATCAGCATGATAGCATCCGCAAAGCTTATGTCAAAATGTAACTCTTGGAAAATTTGGAAAAATTTATCCATTTGATGACTGGCTTTTTCGCGGAGCTTTTGCTCATTCAAACATGATGGGTAAGGAATAGAAGATTTGGATTTCTGGTTTTCAACGGAAGCTACAGGAGGTTCAAAAACAACTCCTGGATTTGACTTGGGTTTCTGGACAACTTGAGGCTGGACTACCGAAGGTGGGACGTGTGCGGTACTTCGTGGGCTTGAAAAATGCACCTTGTCCGTTGTATCCTTGGTAACTTGACTCATTTCTCCTAGTGGAGGAGGCATTGGAGTTGTAGGTCCATTGTGTGTCTTAGGTTCACTTTCTACTACCTTAGGGAGAGAAGAAGAAGAGGTAGTAGGAACAGCAGGTCCAGCATATGAAACACCACTTCTGGTTGTGATCGCCTTTGCATCGCCCCTCGGGTTAGCGATCGTGTTGCTCGGAAGTTTTCCTGAGCCCGAGGGTTGATCATTTAAAGACTTCTTAAGATCAGCAATCTGACTGACCAACAACCTGTTCATTTCATCTTAGGACTTCATGAATTGTTTCAATAGCTCATCAGATGATGGTCCAGTTGGAACAATGGCGGGAGGTGGATTAGGAAAATTCTGGCCTCTAATGTTAGGATTAGGGCCTTGGTTTTGAAAATTTCCTTGATTAGGATTCATATTCCCATGAAATTGATTCCCTCGATTGAAATTGTTTTGATTAAGGTTTCCTTGATGTTGGAAACCTTGACTTGGTCCAGGATAGAAATTACCTTGGTTTTGATAACCTTGGTTCATTCTCGGTTGGTTCTGATTCCGGTTTTGCATGTTATGATTCTGGTTAAAACCGGGTGGTGCCTGATTAGTGTTAGCACGGTAGTGTGGTTCATTTTGAGGACGGTATTGATTACCTCCCTGATGTGAACTACCGGCTAGAGCATTGGCTTCAAATGGACTACCATCGGTGGCAGTACAGTTGTAGTATGCATGAGGGCCACCACAAGTAACACAACTCTCGACTTTCTTCACTTCACCATGTGATGGTGTCTATGTGAAGGTCACTTTCTTTTGGTTAGCAAGAACCAAAGCCTGAACAATATCTGTGAGTTTGTCAATCTTAGCATCGGTGATAGATGTACTCACAGGAGATGAAGAAGAAGGTCCAGCATGAGACTGATATGTCTTTGCTCGGAAAGGGCGGACCTGAGATTTGTTCTCAATGATTTGCAAGGCTTCTTTGGTAGTCTTGCTCAGGAAATTACCTCCCGCGGAGGCATTCAAAGAGTCTTGATTAGTCTGGTTGAGACCATTATAGAAAGTATCCATTTGCATTAACTCGGTAAAACCATGATGCGGACACTTGCGAAGCAACTCTTTGTAACGATCCCATGCCTCCCCGAATGATTCATCAAATCTCTGAGAAAATTTCATTATCTCATTCTTAAGACTTGTAGTTCGGGATGGAGGATAGAACTCGTTAACAAACTTGGTGACTAGATCCTCCCATGTCTCAATAGAATGAGGGGGTTGTTTCTCAAGCCAATTCCGGGCTTGTCCCTCTAGAGAAAATGGGAACAGAAGAAGCTTGATAGCTTCATGTGGGACATTCTTGTACTTGATGGTAGATGCAATCTTGTTAAACCATCGAATGTGTGCATGAGGATCATCCCGCTCAAAACCATAGAATTGGATTTGGGTTACTAGATTAAGCAACCCGGTTTTGAGCTCAAAGGTATCAGCTACGATGGCTGGGACAACAATAGCATCTCCGTAACCCTCGATGGGTGCTTGGAGAAGCTCATTCATGGGCTTATCTTCTGCCATTACGACAGGTGGTGGTGGTGGTAGACGTTCCTCAGTCACGGCTGAAGGAGCAGAACGTCCTCTACGTCTACGAGGAATGTTTCCAAGCTCAGAAAGTGGACTTGTAGAGCTGGAAGAACGAGTGCGCATGCACTAAGTATAAAAATCAGTTTTCAAAACAAATGCGAGGCAAAACGACAAGTGAACTTAACCAATAATCACAAATGAAATGGCTTCTTTAAAAAAGGTACACCAAATCACAAGGACACAAAGGCAAGTTTTAAATCTGTTGTTTGGGAACTTATTATGGTCACACCCCCAGTTAGTAGGTGTACTTCCTTGATTTGCGGTGGTTGATTTTTATGTATATTAAGTACCACTGAAAAGACGTAGGTATAGATTTGTGCTGATGGGTTTAAAAACTTTTGGACAATATTTTTGGTATCGTCTCGTTTAACCAAATTGTATCTCTTTAAGAATCACCTTAAAAGAAACACAAGCTAGAAAACGTTCCGATTGTTTTGTTGTTTTATATATATATTTTTGGGTTTGTTAACACTTTAGGAAAAGTGCTAATGAACTTTTTGAGATTTTATATCTTTACAAAAAACTTTTTACAAACGGCGGTATATGTGCAAGAATGGGTCTGAAAAAGGTTTAACACACGCTAAAGCCTCCCCGGCAGCGGCGCCAAAATTTGATTGGGTCTGAACCGTCAAGCTATATCACACAAGCTGACCACTTGTGAATGGCCAACCGTAACAAACTTAAAACAGCCTGGAACCAAATACAATGAAGATCAGAGAATATAATGAATTCCCGGGTCGTTAAGTCCCACGGAGACTCAATGGTGTGTAAACACTTGATCAGATGATAGAATGATCACTAAGGATAGTGATCAGTAAGGATTTAGATTGAATTATTACACTACTGATTGATTGGAATATAATTGGAAACAGAATTGGAAAGCACAACAATCAGATGAAACAAACGTAAATACGTACATTTTAAAAACTACGTAAACGTACCAAATTAAAAGTGAGATCTAAGAAATAAAAGACCTAAAAATATGAAAATGACATTTTTGAAATCCTAAAAATAAAAGAAAATTATTAGAAAAAGAAAATTATTTTTACAACTATTTATTTAATTATTATTAATTAAAAACTATTTTAACTATTTAAAAATAACCTAAAATAGAAGAAAATACAAAATAAGGCTAGAAAAATAAAATAATGATTGAGAAAAATCTAAAATATTATAAAACTAATTTTAAAACTAAAAATATATTTTTTTACACTTTTTATATATTTATTACTAATTAATTATTATTTAAAATACACTTAAATACTAGAAAATATAAAATAAACCTGGAAAAATGAAATTTCAACTTGGAAAAATCTAAAATATGATAAAACTAATTTTAAAACTGAAAAGATATTTTTTTATGCTTTTTAATTATTTATTACTAATTATTTAATACTTTTAACTATTTAAAATTATAATAAATACTAAACAGATTAGGAAAATTATGAAACTTTTTCTAAAAATAACTTAAGGTGACAGAAAACTAAGAAAAATATAAAAACTATATTTGCTTATTAATAAGATGAAAAGAAAAATCAAAAAAGCTAAAAACTATTAAATAAACGCTATCACTATTTTTAAATTGATGTTTCTCTGGTTTTTCTTTTTGAAAACTACTTAACAACTTAAAATATGAAACTTTAATAAACACAAAAATTTTACAAATAAAAAAATAAGCAGTTTGAGAAGCTTATGAGCTAACAGTTGGGATTATGAGCTTATTTGAAAGAAATAAGCTCAAACAAGCTTACAAACTGAAAACAAAGGTAGAATAAGATGCAAGAAGCTACAAGCTACTCAAATTAAGCTAGAATACACAGAGAGCCATACTAATAAGCTGAAATAAGCAGATAAGCACTTATGATCAACACAGAAATGGGACAAGGTTGAGGCTTATTGCAGCCCTACCAAACAAGCTAGAAAATGAAAAACCAAGCTTGAGACCTCAAGATGGGTAGGCCAGCTTTCCAAAGAACCAATAATCACAAGCTTAAATCAACTAATAAGCTCTGTGTGAGCTTATCAAGTTGGACTACCCAACTGTGCACAGGGCACCATTATCAGACAAGGGTCCAAAAGAAACTAGAAAATAAGCACTTGATAAGCTGATTAAAAGAGAACTAATATTTTTCCAATTAAGTTTAGCAACTAAACTTTAATAACCCAAAAGCTTTTAAGCTAAATCTCACTATTAAACACACAGTTAAATTATCTTTTTTATTCAAAAACGACCAAATGAAGATTTTGACTTTTTATAAAAACCAAAAGAGTTGACTAAAATGAACTTTTGATCACTACTACTTACTGATTATGTTGTTTTAAGGTATATTAAGACTTATTTGAGCTAGGTTAACAGATTCTAAGCTACTTTGATGAGATTTGTATTCAAAAATCCTAACAGTGAACTATCTAGGTGTGATCAAAGGTGATTTTGACTATTTCACTAAATGACCACTGGTTTTCTTGTTTATATGAGTTATTAAGTGTGTATGTGACACAGAACAAGCACAAACAAACAACACAAACAAGACCTGTTACAGTTTAAACAAGCAAATCCAAACACCCTTTTAAATGACTGTTATGGAGCTTTTCAAAGCTTAACAAAGATTTAGACCATGAACTTGATTCACAAACTTATATTATCATATATTAGGACTAAACAAACATAAAACAACAGCAATAGCAACATAAAACCAAGAATCTAGACTTAAGCTAATTTAACTGTCAAAATGAAATTTTTATAGAATACAAATTTAAAAGAACAACCAATTGATTTTTATGTTTAACTACACTTATCTAAAGCTAATGAACATAAAAACACAGAGATTCAAGCTACTAAATAACTAAAACAGTGAAATGCAAAAATGAACAAAAGGCTTACAAATGGCTATCCAACTGAAATCACAGAACCAAGATCAAAATAACACCCCTATAGGCTTACCACTAAGCCACTAACCCAAGGCCATCCACAATCTACCCTGCTCCAGCTGTGAACACCATTTCTTATGATTTTTGATTTTTCAACTAATTTATTTGTATTTTTGGTGATTTTTGCTTGTTGATATTAAACTGGATTTTATTGTTTCTAAAAGCTTGAAGAAGCTTTCTAGGAGCTTATATGAGCTATCTCAGTCCATAATAATAACTATTAACAACATTACCATAATATGAGATTTTTGAAAGGAAAATTGCATAACTGAATTTGATACTGAAAACTTGAAATTGATTATTAAAAAGGATTCAAATACACTTGAAAAACTTAAACAAAGTACTTGGAAGTGAAAACATACACTGGAAAGCTTAGATTAAAAAAAACGACTAAAGAAAATATAAATTACACTAGATAGCTATCTTCCTTGCTTCTCTTTCCTTTATAATCAACTTTTTGGACTTCTTGCTGACCTCTGATAGAATCCCACTCATTTCCAGCCATTGGATTGGCCAAAATCATCAAATTCGTCCAAGTGTCATTTTTGGCGCCAAAAGTCTCCTAGCAGGTTTTAGCATTAATGAAGTGGTTTGAAGCAATTAAAGATCTTTGGGTGTTAGTGAAGGTGGAGGGGGACAAGGTAAGGGGGGGGGGGGGGAATGGAGCAAATCAAGGAAACCACCATGGTTTCTGGTTTGGCGCGTTTTCTGTGAGGGAGATGAACAGTAGCATGTATTTGACCTTGTTGACCGGTTTTAATAATATAGGGGGGGTTCACAATGGGGGGGTCACAGGCATGGCAGGGGGTTCTTTTTAGTGTTTGGCTGGGCTCAAAATACAAGGGGGGTCCGTTTGGTTAAGCTTAACAACACAAGGACTAAAATTGTAATTCCACCAAACTTTGAGGACTGAACTTGACACTTTTCCAAAGATATCAAAAGGACCAAACTTGACAAACTTTGATAGTACAAGGACCCTTTTTGCATAAAATCCTATTTTAAACTATCCAAGGACCAATTTTGACATTTTTCAAACTTTAAGGGCCTTTCTTGCCATTTGACCAAAGAATCATTCAAGGACCAATTTTAACAACTTAGAATATTTCAGGGACCTTGAATGATAAAACTTCACATTTTTGGATTCCAGGGACTAGATTTGACAACTTTTAAAACTTGGGGGACTAAAACTGCCAATTTTGCAAACTTGATACGTTTTTCATCTGATTTTGATATTTTTGCATTTAAAACACATAAAACACTGATTTGTGATATTTTCATCATTTTGATGCATTTTTGAGTGTTTTTCATCTGATTTTGATATTTCAGATGATTTTACAGTTTAGATTGTACAAAAATGATGAGTATTTAGACACTCATCAGTACCCACATATTTTCCACGGACATAATCGTTTTCTTTTACTTTTTTGATATAGTTACACGTTCACGCATATACACATCGATATACATGGATACAAAACATCTATAGATACAATGAAGGTCATAAACAAGCATACAGAACATATACGTGTAGATATCCACACACATATAATAGTTTGTTACACAAAAAGGTTATTTCTATACCTACACATACACTTGTGATATTGACATAAATAGTAATATTAATTGACAAACACATCTAATATGAAATTACAAACACATATGAAGATATATTAAATAATGTGAGAATGTGTAAGTAGACAAAATACAAAAATGCTATTTTTTGTGGGAAATTAGTGGGTATTTACACAAGTATTTCCCACGGATTTATTAAATGGTAGGTAATATGTGTGAAAATACACACATATTTCCCACGGACATAATCGTTTTCTTTTACTTTTTTGATATATTGTTACACGTTCACGCATATACACATCGATATACCTAGATACAAAACATCTATAGATATAATGAAGGTCATAAACAAGCATACATAACATATACGTGTAGATATCCACACACATATTATGGTTTGTTACTGAAAAAGGTTATTCCTAAACCTACACATACACTTGTGATACTGACATTAATAGTTACATTAATTGACAAACACATGGAATATGAAACTACAAACACATATGAAGACATATCAAATAATGTGAGAAATCTATAGGTCAATTAATATTTTTTGTGGGAAATCTGTAGGTATTTACACATGTATTTCCCACGAATATAGGTAGGCAATCTATGGGAAAATACGCACATATTTCCCACGGACATAATCATTTTCTTTTACTTTTTTGATATATTATTAAACGTTCACGCATATACACATCGATATACCTAGATACAAAACATCTATAGATACAATCAAGGTCATAAACAGACACAAACATATACATGTAGATGTCCACACATATACAATGGTTTGTCATGTAGATATTTCCCATGACAAACACAAAAACAACGTCTTGTGGGAAATACGTGGCTAGTGACCCACTGATTTCCCACAGACTGGTTAAATAGTTACTTTATAAAAAAAGGCAGTGTGAAATTCGTGAGTAATAGAGCTAAAATTTGCCACATACTTTTGGCCGTGGCTAATATGTGTGAAATGTGCCACAAGTTTCGCACGGACGTCTAATAAACACAAATAGTGTGAATATGGTCGCAAATATGTGGGAAATTTGCGATGGATTTCCCACAAAAACTTGGTCAACAATTTAGTATGTAAAGAGTGAGAAATCCGTGGGAAATTTACAACATATTTCCCACCGAAATTTGGTCAACAATTTGGTGTGTAATTTGTTGGTATCCCGTGTGAAATTTCACACAATTTTGTTTCTGTGGGAAAATGTTTGTGGGAAAAACCAGTTTGTGTAGTAGTGATTCCAACCAAATTACATGTACTCTTATGGCAGCATATAACATAAAGAAATCAAACTTTGGTCTTATACTTGCAGTAAAAGAGCTATCTCGATTTCTTGAAGTGTTTCTCTTTACAAATGCCACCCCGACCAAGGAAAATGTATCCAACATTGACTGCAGCAGCTGCATGTGGGCCCATAAGCTCGAGAAAATGCAGGAATAGTAATCCCACCATGAAATTGAACGTCAAGTTTCTTACAGGTGGCAACTGCAACACATTGAATTTATGAGTGGATTGATTTGAGTTGTAATTATCTCAAATGCTCTATACAAACAATTAACATAAAATGAAAACAGGAGTCTTGTCTTCTATGCATGCAACCTCTTAAACCTTGTATTCTGATATCTTCACTGAATGCATGTGTTTGACTGTTTGTTGTTATACATGAATACCCACATACAATGCTGGGCAAGGTTTATAAATTCAATGTAAATGTTTGTTAGTTCGGGTCTTATAAAGATAAGTCTATTGTTTTGTGAGTGTGCGAGAATGTATATTTTGAATGCATGTGTTTATTTTTCTAAATAAATTATATTGCTGTTAAAAAAACATATAACAAAAGCACAAGTACTAAATATTACTACCTCCATCTCATAAGTATTGTCCAATGTTGACTTTTGAAGTTTTTATTTTGCAACTTTGACTTTAAATATATTTATTTGTATTATATAATACTTGATGAAAATTATACCAATAAAAATACACTTAAAATCCAATACATTCATATATTTTTCATCAAGTAATATATAATACATATAAAAATATTTAATAGTAGACAATAATTATGGAACAGAGGGAGTAAAAGATTTCATGAAATTTCTCTTTTGCAATTTATAGAAGCATCAAACTAGGTGTTAAGACTTAAAGAGATATAAACTACGTACATGCATGTTTCCATTATTTAAATATGGGTTAAAGCTACTCCCTCGTCCTAAAATTATAGCCCTCGTTTGACTTTTTCGGTCTTTCTTTTACAATTTTGACTTTACCTATTTTTGTTTGTATTATATAATACTTGATGCAAAATATATGAATGGATTGTGTTTTAAATGCAGTTTCATTTGGTATAATTTTCATCAACTATTGTATAACATAAATAAAAATATTTAAGGTCAAAGTTGAAAAAGAAATACCGAAAAAGTCAAATGAGGACTATAACTTTGGGACGGAGGTAGTCTAAAATAGACATGTACATTTCGAAATTTTATGTCTAGAACCACTTACCTTTTTATTACCTTACTTCACCAACGAACATTCAAAAAAATTCCCGACATCACTAATATGACCGATTTCTTATTAAAATAATAACTGAAATGACTATATTACCCTTGTAATCTTTAACATAATAACACTCACTCAAGAATATATACAAGAACGATAAAAAAAACATTCTCAGATCCAAACACATTTCCTTGTAATAACGAACAACAAGTCAAGCAATCAGATCCAAAAACATCCTCGTAGATTAGTCGTTATTACCCAACAAAAAACACAATCAGTAGACTGGTAACAAAAATTATGGATAAGGATCCTCTCAAGTTGTAAGCACAACTTGACTCAAGTTGAGCCATTATGAGCCATTGGATTTGATCCAATAGCTCAAATCAAAAGAAGTTATTTTGACTTGAGCCATTGGATCAAATCCAATGGCTCATATTGCAATAACTTGAGTCAAGTAACTTGAGAGGATCCCATCCCAAAAATTATACATATGAGTCACTAATCTGATGTCTCGCAACAGAAACCAACCTCCTCCTCTCACATCCCCATTTACATCCACCATACCATTACCATTAATCATATTCCCATTACGCTGCTTTTACCATCATTCCTTCTCGAAACAAACCTCCCATGCCTCTTCAAACCAACACCACCTTTAGTAACAACCTTAAAATTATTATCATTCCTTCTCGAAATATCCTCATCGTCATAACTGTTATTATCGTTAGTCAAAAAGAACTCGATAGTGTGATCGACCAAACTAATATATCATAACAATGACCACCAATACCTCTAACAATATTCACAAACTTTCGTCTACCTCTAACAGTATTGACAAACTTTTGTCTAGGGGTAGGTACAACGACATCCACATCAGTTGATGACATCATCACGGGGCGTGAGAATCTACTTAAACTTCTGGACCGTCGGTGAGTTTTTGATGATGATGACGACGACGGTGGTGAGTCACCGAAGGCGCTGATCGGAGGTGGTTTAGTGGTGGATTTAAAGGCTGGCGTGGCCATTGGATTCTTAATTAGTTGGATTGTGCATTAATTTTGTTAACTGTGAAGTTAGTGTTTGGTGAAAAAGAAGATGATGATGAAGATGAGTTATTTTATGAGAATGTGTTTGGATCTGAGAATGTTTGAGTGTTTGGTTCTAAGAATGTGTTTGGATCTGAGAATGTGTGAGTGGGTGTGATTAAGTTAAAGAACACAAGGGTAATATAATAATTTCAGTTATTATTTAATAATAAACTGGTCATATTGGTGAAGTTGGAAATTTTTTTGAAAGTTCGTTGGTAAAGTAAGGTAATATAAAAGTAAATAGTTCTAGACGGACAATTTCAGAAAGTTCGTGGCTATTTTATAGATTTTACCCTTTAAATATATATTTTTTTCATGTTGGGTCAGTCTAATGCCGACAGTTCCTGAATAAGATTTAAACACAAATTAGTCTTAAGTGTAAATGAAGATGCTAAAGAAATCTTCAGCGTAACTTCCTTCTGAATTCTTGAAGACAAAGTCTTCACTTCAGTGTTTGAAGCGGTTCAAGTATTGAAGCATAGTCCCAGAGAAGAAGTTTAGTTTAGCAAGGTTGGCAATGCCTCGCTAAACGATGTCGTTCTCCTCAACAACGATGCTGAGCAAAATGCTCCTAGCATCTAGAGAGTTACAATGCGAGAAAAAAAACACTTTATACAAAAGGGATGAAGTGAAATCCTCTTGGGAATCACCACCTTCCAAAGTTGGTATAAAAGTAAAAACAGTGTTTTTAGCTGTTCCCTAAAGCATGTCCTAACCTTGTACCTCTTTGACTGCATTTAATGTAATCTCAATCACTTATTACATGCCCGGCACATGTAAAGTAGGAACCCCTTATAAGCCTAATTCCCTCATATAAAAGGGAATGTTTCTCAAGGAGTAAATGCACCTCTTGCAATTTATATGATAACCCATTTAAGAGCATTTACTCCTCGAATCAAACTTGGTCGATGAATATTTAGCGAGTAATGAAATTTTTTACTTAAACATAACATTGGTTAATGTTTAAGTTAGATAGGAAATCACCACAATTGTCATTCATTTAGGATTGCTATTCCGCAAGTAAACCTTCTAAAATTTCTTTGATTTAATTCAAATAAGAGTTATAAAACGTTTAACATTACTTTGTGTCTTTGTGTCTTTGTGTTTAAACTAATTTACGTGTTATTACTATAAACTACTAATATGTTTGCATGGAGTGTGATTTAACTTAGTTCTTAAGTTATTGTCACATTACAAAGGATCCAACAAGTGGTTTCAAAGACATCTAATCTTTAAAACCTTTTGAAACAGATTGATCAAAGTATTTATAATCAAGATCCACTGTCGCAAACAATTAAGTTTCTTAACTTCTAAATGATAGGGGTAGCTATATTGTTGCTTCTAGACTATAAGAGGAAAAATCACCAAATGAAAGAAAAGGTTCCTATGTCACATAGTGAGTATTTAACCTTAATTCATGAAAATCATAACCAATGGTCCATACTAACCAAAAAGCATTGTTGGTCTTGAAAAATAATAAACAAAGGGTTGTCAATCTTAACTAATGCCTCAAAAGTCTTATCGTGTCTTGCCTATCTGATGACCTCATGGAACATGTTATAAAATGTTCCACTGCCAAGCAGGCAGGGGAAGTCCATATTCTAAGCCAAGAGGGACCATTAGAAGTCAAGAAAAATAGAGTAGTGGATTTGAAACTAGCATATAATACCTTTATACACATTGAAAGTGAAACTATTACTCAAACATTTACCAGATACAAAATTCTTATGATTGAACTAATAAATGATGGTGTCAAACATGACAAAAATGAAACTAATGATGGCTTTGTCAGTAGCCTTCATAAGAAATGGTTAAGCTTTAGCTAAAGTCTAAGAAAATGCAACAATGTTAGAGATCTTTACCTTGCCACTCTCTTTGGAAAATTAGAATATGAAGAAAGAATCATAGATAAAATCAATGTGGTTGGCATTAAAAAAGCCCCGACCATAACTAAACCCATATCCACTGCTTTTTCCCTAACTCAGCTGTTCAGGATTATCAAGATGATCCAGGTGATAAGGAGGGCCTGAGAAGCAACTAAGAATACATGGATGATCTTGCTGAAAAATTTCATGAAAGGGCTTTTTTGGCCAATTCAAAGTGATTCTTCAAAAAGAATCTTCCAAGGTTCAGTGAGTCAAAAGCCAATGAGAAAAGTAAATGCTATAAGTGTAATAAAACTGAACACATTGCAAAAAGATTGCTTCTCTAAAACATCCACCCTCTCATATCACTTACATTACCAAAACAATTCACATCTTCAAAAACATTTTCACACAACAAAGCTCAAACCAAGATTTAAAAGGACTTTGAGGCCAAGTAAAACAAAGTTAAAGACAAACTGTCTCTTTTAACTTCTGATGCCTCTCTTAACCTACACAACCATCTCAAACAAGAGGCAAGGGTCTTGTTGTTGAGTCATATGATTGGGATGAAGAAGAATAATCATTAGATGATGATCAACTAGTCGAGATTGGAGTACTCATGGTCTTAGTTGATGATGTAAAATTAGTTGTGAGAAAAGAAGTAGCTAGAAATAGTGAATGGGTTACAATCATCATAAAAAAGGTACACACGCTTCTTGAACTAGAAGATAATGATGATAGAAATCTTTTCTTAATTATTTATGTGTTTCCTATAAATATGTTGAGGAACAAAGACAAAACCTAATGTTAAAATACAGTAATATTGTTCAGAAACTGAATACATGTTGGGAAGAACTATTAGAATTAAAACAGGTAAAACTTCCGGCCCTTACTTTTCAGCACCAAAACACAGAGGTTCTCAAAGAGAATGAAGCACCTAGAAAACAACTTGAAGAAGAAAAGTTGATAAATAAGTCTTGGTTAAATAGCTCAGATAGAGTCAGTCAGTGCATTAGTGAATAAAAGCCCAAAACAAAAAATCATGTACAAGGAGTTGATAAGCTCGTTGGAGGTTCATCAGACACTGAACCCAAGGATCCTGTTTTTATAAAATCATCAAATGGTTATGATCATAAAATGTCAAAAGAAGTTGTTGATAGAAATGGGCTGATGAACCTGACATGCCTCACATGTTTGTCAAGAAGTAAATGTATCTTTTGCAATTAATGTTAAAGTGGGCTGATGAATCAAACTTGGTCGTTGAACATTTAGTGAGTAAGCAAAGTTTGTACTTAAACATAACATGGGTAAGTGTTTAAGTTAGAGAAGATATCACCACAATTGTCATTCAAGTAGAATTGCTATTCCGCAAGTAATCCTTGTCAAAGTCTTTGATTCATTAAAATAGAATTGTAAAACGTTGAAAATTACATTGTGTCTTTGTGTACCAACTGCTTTACTGATAAGGATTTAAAAGGTACACTTTTGAGGGGTCATTTAAGCCCTTAATTGATCACTTTTGTATCCGTTACTACTTAATTTCGTTCCTTTTCACTTTTTAGGTCTCTTGAAGGCAAATTGCTGGAATGACACTTATTCGGACGAAAAGGCGCGAATATACGAAGAAAATGTCCAAAGTCAAGAATCGAGACACTCAAGCTGCTGAAACTGAAGAGGACGGCGTCATGACTTAATTGCGACGCCGTCGCGACACACCTTGAGACGACTCAGAGAGCAAATTGCCATTTTACAAGTGACGGCATCAGATTTAAAAGAGTAAGGCGTCACAACTCAGACGACCTATATTTGGATCCCGACGGCGTCAGAGGTTGAAGCCGACGGCGTCACAAGCATAAGGTGATGCCGTTACATAGTTGACGTGGCCAAGACGAAACCCTAATGGCGGCGACCCGACGGCGTCACAATTAAAGAGTGACGCCGTCGCACATTGTAACTCTATATATAAAATTCGAATTTTCAGTATTTTAGAGAGGTAGTTTTGTGGAGTAAAACCTAAACCGAACATAGGCTGTCTTGGGCAGTATCTTAGGGTTCCATACCCTATTTTACAACAAGATAAGTGATTTAATTCATTAATTCAATTATGTATTCAATTGTTTGTGTGTATGCTTGCATGTTTTCCATGTCCGGCTAATTTACTTGTGTGTTTGCTTAGATCTATGAAATCAGGTTTTTGGCGCCGCTTCCGGGGAATAGAATAGCTAGTTAGATTTTCACCTCGTTTAGGTTTCCTTGCTTGATTCCTATCAAGTAAGCTTTTTTTTCCCATTTTTAGCTTCCTTGTAGTCTATCCCCCTTCTTCGTGACCTTTGTTAGTAACCCCATCACTTTTCATCATAGAAGGTGATAATCAACCACCACTCATCAACCCACCACCAAATGACCCGCCAAAAGGCCGTACTCTTGGTGAATACTCAAGACCAAGCCACCTAGGCTATAGAAACATCATTGAGCTTCCCGACCAAGCCCAAACTACAGCCCTTCGATCCGACACCATCCGGTTGGTGCAAAACGGATGTGCATTCCATGGACTTTCTTCCGAAGATCCTAATCAACATCTTAAGGATTTCCTTAAAATTGTCGATTGCATCGACCTCGATGCTACTACTCGGGAGACCACGCGTTTGCGTCTTCCAATTCTCTCTACGGGACCAAGCTAGCAATTGGCTTGAGCGACTTCCCGCCTGCTCCATCTCAAGTTGGGATGATCTCACCTCTCGTTTCCTTGCTCAATTTTTCCCATCGGGGAGAACTACTAAGCTTAGGAATGAAATCTTGATGTTCCAACAACGTCAAGGTGAATCTGTCTACGAAGCATGGACTCGATTCAAGGACTTACTCCATAGAGTCCCTCATCACGGCATTGATCTTTGGCTTCAAGTCCAACTCTTCTATGATCATGTCAACTTCCCTACTGAGCGATCCATTGACCAAGCGGCTGGTGGAAAACTTAGTGATCTCACCGCGGAAGAATCGTGGGGCATAATAGAGGACCTTGCTCTCTATGACAACGAAAGTTGGAATGACCCCCGTGAGTTTCGCAAAACCGTAAAGGCAATCTCCTTTCCTCCCATTGACTCACAATCTTCAGACCGTAGGATGCTCGAGCTTGAAGATTAAGTTAAATTCCTAATGAGCTCCTACGAAAATCCTAAGTCTTCACATCAAGTGAACAAAATCACTCTACCTTGTGAATTGTGTATTGGTCCCCATGACACTCGAGATTCCACAAGACTCCCCGAACAAGCTTTTGCGGACTACGCCTCCACGCGTACCGACGAAGCAGGAGAGAAGTGGTATACTTTCAAGCCCGAACAAAACAACTTAGGAAATTCCTATAACCCCTCATAGAGGAATCACCCTAACCTTAAGTGGAACCAAAATTCAAACCCACCCCAAAGCTCATCTAGTCCACCTAATAGGTTCCACCCTCTAAACACCGGGAACCCCACTAGTCTTGAGGCAATTGTGTCTAGATTCATGTCATTTCAAGATACTTGATTGACTAAGCTTGAAGCCGATTTCAAGCAACGACAAGATGAGATGACAAACAAGCTTGACGCCCTCTTAAAAGCCTTCAACGACAGGGAAATTAGAGCACTCCCAAGTGATACTATAAAGAACCCAAAAGTGAGTTCGATTTCATTGACTTCATGTTCTTGTTCACCATGGGAAAGTGCACATCCATGCCCCTCACACCCAACAGTCCACTCGGTAAACGCTATCAACAAGGGTTCCAAGCGATCCCAAATGAGGTACCAAGGCCCCGCACCATTGGTAAAACCTACTCTCGAGAAACCCGTCAACCAAGAACCCAAACCTAATCTAGAGGAGGAGTACAAGGAACTCCATCAAGAAAAACCGGTTCTTGAAGTCTTAGCTCATGCACCTTATTATAATGCTTTAAAAGAAAAATATGAGCGAGAACTTAAACTTGGAAAACATGGGTTCGCGTTTGTGCAAAATAATTTACCTAAGAATTTAGACGATCCTGGGCTATTCACTCTTCCGTGTAGTCTTGGAACTTCCAAACCTCTCGATGCTCTAGCCGACTTAGGATCATGCATCAATCTTGTTCCGTTGTCCCTCCATATAAGCCTTAACTTAGGTAAGATAGAACCAACGTAAACCATCTTAGGTCTATCAGACGGTAGTATTGCATATCCGGTAGGGATAATAAAAGACATGGTAGTACACGTAGGAGAATTGACTCTTTTGGCGGATTTCCGTGTGCTAGACATGAATAAGGACCCGACATGCCCATTGCTTGTAGGAAGGGGATTCTTAGCTACTGCTAGTGCCTTCATTAATTGTAAGATGTCCAAAATAGTGGTAGGAGAAGGGAGTGCTAGGTTAATTTACGATGTCAAAAAGCATATTTACTACAAGGAAGAGGAAATCCCACATGAGATTAGGTTGGATAGAACACCATCTAGATATGGACCTTGGATTAATAAAGACTTCATAGGTCCCCAACAACCTTTCTATCTAGATGAAGCCTTTGCTAGTCAAGCAACTTTCCATGAAAAAGAATTGGCTTGGGACATGGAAGTAAACCCGTTCGAGGACGCCTTAGTATTTAGGAAGATGACCGAGTTCCTAGGAAGCTTGCCCGTCAACCTTGTCATGAATAAGTGGAAAGTTGAGAGCGATAAGCCTAAGCATAAGTGGAATTAGGATAGACCGCCTAGTGACGGTAATGGAAAGTGGCACATTAGGATAACGATCTATGACCCCGATGGAGAGAAGTTTGAAAAGGCATACTAAACCAAGCGTAACACTAGGAACTTAAATGATAAGTTTGATCCTTATGACATTCTAGAGGTTAAACTTACTTATATCGGTACGTAGGGGCACGACTTCGAGTCTAGCTACAAGACTCATAAATAAAGAAAAGCGCTTCGTGGGAGGCAACCCATGCTTAATTGTTTGCTTGTTTGTGTGTCGTATATCTTTTATTGATTGTTCATTCTCATGTTTAAATTTGTAAAAATGCTTTATTTTGTCTTTAACCTCGTCTTAACTACATATAAAGTGTTTTACAAAAGGGATAAGTGTAGGGAGGATTACACACGTTTTCAAAAAGAATGTGAACATGAGAATTACAATTATTTAAAAGATATACATGTGTGTTTGTTCGAGTCAAATGCTTGTATCTAGTCATAATAGATGTTTTGCAGGAATTTTTTCCAGATTCTAAAGATATAAATTTTCCAGAATTTTTTCCAGAAAATCGCAGACCAGTTTCTGTCAGGATAACCTGACGGCGTAAGGAGGAGTAGAAACTGCTTACTACTTTTTCTTGTTTTCTGAGCTACTTATAAATTTATGGAATTTTACACATCTTAATTTTCTAGAAAATCTGTAAACATCCATTCCACAAGCATTATATCATAGTTTAGTAGAGTCATATATATATTGTTACCGCCAATTTTACGCGAAGGTTTCTTTTGTTTTCTTTAAGTGTGCAGGTTTTATTTATCAAGAAGAAGATACATAAGATTGGAAGAAGTTTTTCACGCAAACACTATTCTTGAAGAAAGATTTAACCACTACTTTACACGGAATCCTACCGAGCTAATCAGGGGAGTACTAGTTTCTTTCGTTTTTAATTACCTTCCATTATCATAACTTTGATACTTTTGGGGAACATTGGGGACAATGTTCAGTTTAAGTGTATGGAGGGAAAATAAAACGGGAACTTTGAAACTATGCTTATCCTTGACTATTTGCCTTGTCCAATTTCATTTGTGTAATAAACCATGAGAAATATCGGTTAGGGTAATTTTGGAACCAAATTTAAAAATTTTCATGACATGTAGGAGTGGGCCATTAGTCTTAATAAAGCGTCTCATGGATAGGAAGTTATATGACTAGCACAAAAACCCTTTACCACTTAAATTCCACCCAAAATATGAGGATCGCCCTTAGATTTGTAGGAATTAAATCATTCCACTTTAATGCTTCGAGTGTGTACCGGTAGTATAATAGATTCTAGAACTTGTTTTGTGATGCATTCCGAGATCGCTAGTGAGACTACACTTGTGTAGTTAGGAATAATTAAATGATAAGAGGCATTAGGATAACCCTTGTTTGATACCCGTATTATAATTACTTCTTCTACATCGGTTGAGTAATTCCCCCACACCGTTGCGTTGTACTAATCTTTAGTACACGATACCCCTAGTTAACCCCTCAGAGCCTTTCCTTTTTGCGGTTCTCGTGATGTTTCGGTTTTCCGGAATATCAATGAAGAGCATTGTTTACAATCCACCTCCAAATGTATACCCAAATCTCCTTAGCCTACCTTGTATGCACTCACTTTTATTGCATTATTGTTATCATACTAAACCCTTAGTTCAGTTATCTAGTTGCTTGCATAAGTTGCTAAGTCGAGTCATATCCCTTGTACACAGTTTTAGGACGATTGAGACTCATGGGAAAAGTTATTTTATGAAATGACGGGAAGGAACGTTAAATTCAAATTTCCTTTATTTGCGTAATAATGTACTCCAAGTGTTTTAATCTTTTAAATTCGGGTCAAATTAGTGTTAGAGTAATAAAATTTCAAGTGTAGGGATGTGCCTATAAATTCCTATTATTTTGATGTTATCGTAGAGGATGGTAGAGTAAAAGTGTATGAAAAAAAAAATAGAGTGTTAAAAAAAGTGAAAAAACATACGGGCTACCATTCTATATCTATCTTTAAATTTATGTTCGTTTGTTTCAATTTATATAGATTTAGAGTGTCGAGTCTTGGCTTAACAACGCTATTCTTCTCATGCTTGTAATATAAAGATTTTTGACTTGCCACCACTAAATCGCCTATCCCACCAAACCCTTCGTTTCCCTACCGTAAGCCTAACATTACAACCGTTTAAAAGACCTCTTGGATAGTTTTTCCTAGGTGCTTACGCCAAAGCGATGGAGTTTTGATCTAGTCTCAAGCCTATGGTAATCTATATACTAGGACCGGTTAATGAGTGTTTATCTTCCATTTCCAACTTGATATATTTCATATATACCCGAGAGATGAGAGTATCCAAACAGCACTTGTGAGGTGCTAGTTTGTAATTTTCGTGCTTGTTATGACTTTTGCGGGGCTTATACGTGTTGTGAATTATTCTAAACTAATGCTTCATGACCATTAACTTATAAAATAATTGGCTAAAAGCACATTTGCTTGAGGACAAGCAAATACCACGTGTAGGGATATTTGATAAGGATTTAAAAGGTACACTTTTGAGAGGTTATTAAAGCCCTTAATTGATCAATTTTGTATCCGTTACTACTTAATTTTGTTCCTTTTCAGTTTTTAGGTCTCTTGAAGGCAAATTGCTGGAATGACACTTATTCGGACGAAATGGCGCGAATATACGAAGAAAATGGCCAAAGTCAAGAATCGAGACACTCAAGCTACTGAAACTGAAGAGGACGGCGTCACGGCTTAATTGCTACGCCGTCGCGACACACCTTGAGACGAATCAGAGAGCAAATTGCTATTTTATAAGTGACGACATCAGGTTTAAAAGAGTAGGGCATCACAACTCAGACGGCCTATATTTGGATCCCGACGGCGTAGATTTGGATCCCGACGGCGTTAGAGGTTGAAGCCGACGACGTCACAAGCATAAGGTGACGTCGTCACAGAGTTGACGTGGCCAAGACGAAACCCTAATGGCGGCGACCCGACGGCATCACAATTAAAGAGTGACGCCGTCGCACATTGTAACTGTATATATAGAATTCGAATTTTCAGTATTTTAGAGAGGTAGTTTTGTGGAGTAAAACCTAGACAGAACATAGGCTGTCTTGGGCAGTATCTTAGGGTTCCATACCCTATTTTACAACAAGATAAGTGATTTAATTCATTAATTCAATTATGCCTTCAATTGTTTGTGTGTATGCTTGCATGTTTTCCATGTCCGGCTAATTTACTCGTGTGTTTGCTTAGATCTATGAAACCTAGGTATTGAATATTGATTGGTTGTCTCTTATCTTAATTGTGATTGACCTAGTATTGCGATAGGTCATCCGTTGTGTTTTTAATGCTTAAGTAATCTTTGTGAACATTAGTTTATATTCACCTAGAGTCATCGTAGTCTAAACATCCTAAGATAACCTTAGAGTTAGTTTATGAATCCTAGAGATTTTGTAGGCAATAACCTTAACGTAGACTTAAAGAGTTAGGGATAAACGCATACCCTACGACCTTAGAAGACACAACACGTTAAGAATAAGGACGTGACAATTCAACCATCAATAGGAGATAACTAGGGAGTAATAGCATCTAAGTAAACACATTTTTAATCATCATAAGATTACACAACAATAGACATAGACTACACTCACCTTAGTTTAGATAATCAGATAATATATCAAAACTCTGTGACGGCGTCACCTTATGCTTGTGCTTGTGCTTGTGACGTTAGGTAGACTTAAAGAGTCGGGTCGCCGCCATTAGGTTTTCGTCTTGGCCACGTCAACTCTGTGACGGCGTCACCTTATGCTTGTGACGTCGTCGCCTTCAACCTCTGACGCAATCGGGATCCAAATCTAGGTCGTCTGAGTTGTTACGCCCTACTCTTTTAAACCTAATGTCGTCACTTGTAAAATAGCAATTTGCTCTCTGAGTCGTCTCAAGGTGTGTCGCGACGGCGTCGCAATTAAGCCGTGACGCCGTCCTCTTCAATTTCAGCAACTTTAGTGTCTCGATTCTTGAATTTGGCCATTTTCTTCGTATATTCGCGCCTTTTTGTCCGAATAAGTGTTATTCTAGCAATTTGCTTTCAAGAGTCCTAAAAAGTGAAAAGGAACAAAATTAAGTTGTAACGGATACAAAAGTGATCAATTAAGGGCTTAAATGACCCCTCAAAAGTGTACCTTTTAAATCCTTATCAAATATCCCTACACTTGGTATTTGCTTGTCCTCAAGCAAATGTGCTTTTAACCAATTAATCTATAAGTTATGGGTCATGAAGCATTAGTTTAGAACAATTAACAACACGTATAAGCCCCGCAAAAGTCATAACAAGCACGAAAATTACATACTAGCACCTCACAAGTGGTTTTTGGATACTCTCATCTCTCGGGTGTATATGAAATATATCAAGTTGAAAATGGAAGATAAACACTCATTAACCGGTCCTAGTACATAGATTACCATAGGCTTGAGACTAGATCAAACCTCCATCTCTTTGGCGTAAGCACCTAGGAAAAACTATCCAAGAGGTCTTTTAAGGGGTTGTAACGTTAGGCATAGGGTAGGGAAACAAAGGGTTTGGTGGGATAGGCGATTTAGTGGCGGCAAGTAAAAAATCTTTATGTTACAAGCATGAGAAAAATGGCATTGCTAAGCCAAGACTCGACACTCTAAACTCTAGATAAATTGAAACAAACGAACATAAATTTAAAGATAGATGTAGGATGGTAGTCCCAAAACTGTGTACAAAGGATATGACTCGACTTAGCAAATTATGCAAGCAACTAGATAATTGAACTAAAGGTTTAGTATTATAACAATAATGCACTAAAAGTGAGTGCATACAAGGTAGGCTAAGGCGATTTGGGTGTACATTTGAGGGTGGATTGTAAACAATGCTCTTCATTGATATTCCGGAAAACCGAAACATCACGAGAACCGCGAAAAGGATAGGCTCTGAGGGGTTAACTAGGGGTATCGTGTACTAAAGCTGAGTACAACGCAATGGTGTGGGGGAATTACTCAACCGATGTGGAAGAAGTAATTATAATACGGGTATCAAACAAGGGTTATCCTAATGCCTCTTATCATTTAGTTATTCCTAACTACACAAGTGTAGTCTCACTAGCGATCTCGTAATGCATCACAAAACAAGTTCTAGAATCTATTATACTACCGGTACACACTCGAAGCCTTAAAGTGGAATGCTTTAATTCCTACAAATCTAAGGGCGATCCTCACATTTTGGGTGGAATTTAAGTGGTAAAGGGTTTTTTTGTGCTAGTCATATAACTTCCTATCCTTGAGACGCTTTATTAAGACTAATGGCCCACTCCTACATGTCATGAAAAATTTTAAATTTGGTGCCAAAATTACCCTAACCGATATTTCTCATGGTTTCTTACATAAATGAAATTGGACAAGGCAAATAGTCAAGGATAAACATAGTTTCAAAGTTCCCGTTTGATTTTCCCTCCCTACACTTAAACTGAACATTGTCCCCAATGTTCCCCGAAAGTATCAAAGTTATGATAATGGAAGGTATTTAAAAAAGAAAGAAACTAGTACTCCCCTGATTATCTCGGTAGGATCCGTGTGAAGTAGTGGTCAAATCTTTCTTCAGGAAGAATGTTTGCGTGAAAAACTTCTTCCAATCTTATGTATCTTCTTCCAATCTTATGTATCTTCTTCTTGATAAGATACTGCCCAAGACAGCCTATGTTCGGTTTAGGTTTTTACTCCACAAAACTACCTCTCTAAAATACTGAAAATTCGAATTCTATATATAGAGTTACAATATGCAAGGGCGGGTGACGCCGTCGGGTCGCCGCCATTAGGGTTTCGTCTTGGCCACGTCAACTCTGTGACGGCGTCACCTTATGCTTGTGACGCCGTCGGCTTCAACCTCTGACCCCGTCGGGATCCAAATCTAGGCCGTCTGAGTTGTGGCGCCCTACTCTTTTAAACCTGATGTCGTCACTTGTAAAATAGCAATTTGCACTCTGACTCGTCTCAAGGTGTGTCGCGACGGCGTCGCAATTAAGTCGTGACGCCGTCCTCTTCAGTTTCAGCAGCTTGAGTGTCTCGATTCTTGACTTTGGCCATTTTCTTCGTATATTCGCGCCTTTTCGTCTGAATTAGTGTCATTCCAGCAATTTGCCTTCAAGAGACCTAAAAAGTGAAAAGGAACGAAATTAAGTAGTAACGGATATAAAAGTGATCAATTAAGGGCTTAAATGACCTTTCAGATGGTTTACATGATTCTCATGAATAACCTCTTACCCCATTGGAAAGTGAGTGCATCAAAATATATATATTAAAGTTCTGCTTTACTAATTGTCCAACTTTTGGAACCCGGGCACATTGTTATAATAGAAACGCAATGTAGATAACTGGCTATATAAAACGGATGACATGAACCGAACATACTTAAAGGAGTTTGTGTGTCAAACACAAGGTAATCAGTATAAGACATGAACATATCAAACTTACATGAATCAGCAAGATTTATACTCTATAACGACAAACAAAATGCAATGATATTCATGTGGTAGTACAAGGGTGGCATTCACAACCCTGTCCAACAAAATGAAATGCATAGAAAGATGATAAAACTGCTAATATGCACCTGCATTATCTAGCATAACGTTGATTCACTTTTATATGAATGAAGTATAAGCAAAGGCGTCACCTCATCTCCTCGTTGCAGTATGGGTAATAGAGATATACTGTAACTTTCTTTTGAGGTTTTGTACACTACTAGTAGATCAGATGATAACTTTATGCATCAACAATAACAACATGAGGCAGACGAATACATCATAAAGTTAAATCTCAATAATAGCATATCTGAATACAAGAACACTGCCATATTCAAACGCACAATAACACAAAGTTAAATGACAAAAAGAAGATAAGAAGATGGACCCATAGCACAAGCATGGAACATTATATCAACGCAATAACAAGCAAAGCCTGACTAGCTTGACAGCATCAAACTCCCGGTCCATGTTATGACAGACCTCCCAAAATGAACTGAGAAATCAAAACGGGAAGTAACTCAATGTTCAGAATTTTGATAGAAACAAGTAGTAAATAAAGGTTAATAATTATTTAGCATGTCATGTTACAGAAAAGGTTAATGAAAAAACATCGTGATTGAAACACACCTTAGAACTTCTCTTGACATTCGTTGCCCGTCTCTTTCTCTTTTTCTGCTCATAATTGTGAACATGAGGAGATACAAGGCTGTGCACAAATATATGGGCGCCAATAATCTCAAAAGTCCTGCACAACCATATATCATGACACCACAAGTTGTAATATGGATTGCCATGCTTTAGTTCTCTCAAGCAATGTACAACATCATTCTTTATCTCCTCGTTATTCTTATCATTCCCCACGACTCCTTTACATTGTACTTAATCATTTTCCGTATTGTGTCAAGAAGCGAATCATGATGAAATATGCACAGACACCCTTCCATAACCCCCAAACATATGTTCGTGTGGTAATAACCACTAGCATAAGATGTATATGCTGCATCACCAGGTTGGAGGATTTCTTTAACTCCTCCTGCGATATATTAAAAGATATAATTACTTTATTGCCGTTTGTTTGACCTTCCATAATCCAGTGAAGCGCCCCATTGCATAAGGTACCAATCTCTCTAAAATAAGAATAGTTTTCTTAAAGTTTGATTTCAAAGTTAACACCAGAAAACATGTCCAATACTTAGTATTAAGTTTTTGTCACAATACAAAGGATCCAAAAGATAATTACCATAATTTAGTGGATCATTAGCATAAAATAAACCCCATAAATATAATCAATCCTATAAAACCTACCACACATCCCGAGTCTATTTCGATTCCCCTATTCCTCAAAATTAAATTTCAATGGCGGCTTTAACAATCAAAGATAAGAATTCGAACCCAACTTCAGGTAATGTAAATTAATTGTGTCTCTAATACACATTTATGTTAATTATTTGATTCATAATAGCTATAATCATCCTTGTATACTTGATATTTGTCTACATTTTTTTAAATTTATGTGACAATTTTAATAGCCACTATTCATTATTTTCAACAGTCTTGTATGATGCAAACCAGAAAACCATGGCGGTTTATCTTCCACAAGACGTAATATTGTTTCAGATACTAACAAAGGTTCCAACAAAATCTGTAATCCGTTTTATGTGTGTCTCCAAACAATGGAACTCGTTCCTAATGTCAGATAGGTTCAAAGAGATGCACAACCGTAACCTTCTAAAAGATTACCATCTTAAAGACCAAAAACTCTTCTGCTTTTCTGAAAAAACAGCAACGTTCTTCACCATTGACTGTGAATCACTGCCTAAGAAGGCTCCGTGCAGCCGCCCTTTACCACAATTTGAAGCCTACAGGCCTGATTACATGAGTTGTATACTAACATCTTATCATGGGCTGGTATGTTTTGGCATAAGAAAGTGTAATGATTGTCGATACTCTGATATTATTTTGTGGAATCCTTTGACAACCGAGTATAAGATGTTGTCTAAACCAGCCAATCCTGATTACATGGAATACTACAGTTCTTTTGAAAGCAGATACGGATTGTATTACAGCTCTTGTGAAGACGACTACAAGCTTCTAGTTGTAACAGATCAGTCTGGCAATGTTTACATATACTCTTTGAAGGTGGACTCATGGACAAAGTTAAACAAGAAGGCCCCCAAAAAAATAGGTTGGAGCTGGAGACTAGGTTTTTGCTTGAGCGAAAATATCTATTTTCTGTGTCACAATATAGCTCAAGGTTCGTTTAGGTTTGACACAACAGCTGAGAGGTTCCATAAGATAGAAACTCCCCCTGAGTATGATGATACTAATAAACTATCCTCCACCGCCATTACTCTTCACAGAGGGTCCATTCATTTTTGTGTCAAGTACGACATTGGACGATATGATTTCACGTGTATCAAGTTGTGGAAGTTGAGTGTAGATGGAGATATCTGGAGTAAGGTGGTAACCTATCAGCTTATGCCCAACTATGATATTCGTTGTTTGTCTCCAGTGCACTTAATGAACAACGGAAACTGGCTCATGAGAGATTATAGTTACGCAAAAAGTCGTATTTTTCAGGTAGATCTCAAGAAGAAGAAGTATACTAAAGAAAAAGACGGCCACGAGAGCAAAGGAAAAAATCAAAGCAAAGGAAATTTTCATGACGATTACGAATTGTATTCATCCAACGTTAGCGTGGGTTACCCTGGAGAAGTCATATACATTGAGACGTTTGTGTCACCTAATCAGTATATGATGTAGCATCTATCAATTATCCTTCTATGTGCCTCTGTTAAATTACAATGCTGATGGAAAAAGATCTGTCTTACAGTTGCAAGTCATATATGGCAATCAACATAAGCATATAATAATAAAATGGAACATTATCATTATTACTAAGAATGCATACACGATTCACACGACCATGTTACCATGTGAATAGCATGACCCAAAATGCCTAATTCAACTCGGCTTCGGTCGGTTAGTTGGGTTTCTTCGGTTTATGTCAAAACTGGGCCTTTAATATTGGAACCTAATTGCGTTTTGGTTGTTATTTTCGGGCCTATGCATTTTTCACATTTTTTTCCAGCAAATCAAAATGCCACAAAGTTTAACTGTACTAAAACATAGCACATATAAAACTTGTGCTTAAAGTTTCAGTAGCAAACCATAAGACTCACAATTTCAAAAGCAATTCTGACTGCATTTCAGTAGCAAACTAAGAGCAATGTTTTCATCTTTTCCTTGTAGGAACAAAAAAACATAAAAGTAGCCAATACAAATTCGAAACCATGATCATGTCAAATGCTTATAAAATATATCAAGAATGATAAGGCTTAAAAACATGTTATTACACGTTGACGTAGCTCTTTAAACAAGCTAATTAATCCTATGAGTAGACATGATACATTGTTTAAGAAACCTATGAAAAGCATTGATATCCTATAAATCAATGGAAGGAAAATGTTTCGACTTAACATGTTATGTAAGATTTAATTACTTGTGGGCGTGGCCTAGGGGCAAACATTTCTGATGGGGCACGCTAACTTCCTGAAAAGGAAAAGGCTCTACCTAGTTTAACTATATAAACGATGAGTTTAAACATCGTAAATTAATCGATCAAAGATAAAAAACCATGAATACTATAAATAAATATAAAAGATATCATACAATGAAAACAACCATTTAAGGTATAATTTTCCCTTTTGTTTTATCATCATTTTATGCCATGGATTATATACTTTCCTCTTATTGTGTTTGTCAATAAGATTCCATGTATTATAAGCATGATTGTTTTGGTTAAAGTTGCGTATTTGCGATGAAATTATGGCTAAGTACTAGGCATTTCATTGGGTATCTTCACAGTCGTCAAAGAAGCCCCATGTATAAAAACCTTCTCTTCTCTGTCTCTCTGAGTTTCTTCATGAAAGGAATTGAAGTAAGAAACTTTCGAAATATTTAATCTTCTGTCTTATGGTAGTCGTAGTGAACTTAACTTAACTTCACGTAATCATTGATGTTGTGGTTCATAACTTATAGTATAATCTCGAGATCTTGAGTTCAAATTTCGCCTTTTCGTAACGTTTAACACACAGCCAAAGTTGGGTTAACTTTCAATACATAATTATTCAATTTTTAGTATGCGTCAAATGGAAATAAAACAGTCAAAAGGTCGAAACATACTAATTTTAGTATATTAAAAAAAAAAAAAAAAGGGATATATGTTGAGAGTGGGATTTGAACCCACGGCCTTTCGGACCAGAACCTTAATCTGGCGCCTTAGACCAACTCGGCCATCTCAACTTTACTGACAAAAATTTCAAAGTTGTTATAGATAAATGTCAAATTTGGTTTCTCATAATGTTTTACAGTTTTCATTATGCAGTAGTCTTGCAAAGGTGAAAAATAATAACTACACTGCATTTATTTATTTATTTATTTTTATTTTAGTTAAAAACAAATTTGTAGTTTCTTTTTACCTAATTAGGAAAATCTTAAGTTTTTTTAATTCAAAATATTTTAAATAAAAAATAATAATAATTTAATTGTTACTTAATAAGAGAAGGTTGAGTTTTTTTTAAATGAAAAAGTCTACACTTAGGGTTTTGTTTTATTATATAATAAAATATTTATTTACATTTTATTTTATTATTATTTATTTTATTTTGCAAAGAAAATCTCTTAATGTCAAGAATATTCCTACAAGCTGTCAGCTCAACCTAGACTGCCTTGGAATGCGAACTTACACCCCACGATATAACTCTCGTTACTTAAAACCACTTAAGATATTGTCTTTAGATGCAAGAATGACTTTGGCCTTGGATTGCAACTTTATTAATGTAAATGTAGTTTGTTAACAGGACAAGCGTAAGAGTAAGCGTGGCACATTATTGTTTAGAAAATCATTAATGAGCAACGAGATCTCATCGGTTATAAGTAGAAGAAAATGATTTCGACACCATTTGTTATATTAGAGCCGATATCAATTTGCGACGAGTGTAGTTCGTGTCACATTCTAGTTTTATAAGTTTTGCTTAGCAGTCTATATGGAATAACCTATCTTTGAGTTCCTTATGAATTCTCATCGACCTTTAACAACCACAATCACCTAAAAAATAAAAATAGTTGATGACACAAAAATCACCAACGATAATTAGCATATCAACTAAAACACGTTTTAACTATCAACCTACCAGTTTCGCAAAGTATACTCAACATATCATATGATAGCCATTCGCTATTCATTGGCGTAGCAGTCCATGATTTCATTAGTATAACTCGAGATCTTGAGTTCAAATTTTACCTCTTGTAATTTTTAATGAATGAATTACCATAATCCGTCTATCAGCACACTACTAAATAACATGCAAATTTAATTGAGAATTAAAGTTCTTTATCGTTGTGGTGAAGAACATCAAACAATTTACGAAAACTAAAAGACAAATCAACTGAATACATATTACTTGTAGTTTCATCAGAAGATTACATCACTTTCAGAAAAGCCGCTTGTATCACTTTCAGAAGAGTCGCTTGTATCACTTTTCAGAAGAATCCTTCAGAAGAGTAATCACCCTAAAAAAAATAAAAACTCATCAACGAATGTTTCAACTTTTTCAGGTGTAATACCCTATAAATCATTAAAAAAAAATCATAAGTCATTTCAACTTGATCTAAATCTTAAAATAATGGTTTTGGCATTCTTGAAAAGGTTGCAGATAGTAAATATATTTAGATCACTCCAGTAACAATCCGAATTATTGGATAATATAATTTAGGAGGTATTAAGCAATAAGCACATGAACATATTTGATGCAACTTTCAATAAGTTCAACCCATTTGACACGTTTCCTCTTAAGCTTAATGTATATTTTCTAATACCAAATTGACCCATTACATACAATTCAAACCAAATCAAGTTAAAATTCCACCTCTAGTTACACAGATAACATGTAGTCCAAGGATATTAGTTGTAGAATTTTTAAATCAGACAAATGCTTATAACAGGCCCCTGAACCAGGCCATTTTGGCACATCTAAAAGTTTTACTCGCTTTAACTTAAAACCATAACTTAACTGTCTTTCATCAATAGCTCAAGCAATACGTATCTTTAGCCTATTTAAGATGTTATACAACTCATTCATATAACCTTTTGTATTTAAAGAATTAGAAATACAAAAGTAATCCATGAAGCTTCGAGAATAATTTACAGAAAATGTTTTAATATCTGAGGTGATGAAGACTACCTTATTAATTATCGTATGGAGAGACTCAAGATTCGGAGGACATCTGAGAATGCAGATGAGTACATCCATTAAGCAGCAAGCAATTGTTATCACCAATGTCTTCAAATTAGGAAGAGACGGGAAACCTTCTTCCGTAAGCACTCATGTTTACTGTTACATATGCTAGAACTTATAAGTATAGTTTAGGCATGCTTCACATTGTACTTAATCACTCTTACGCATATAATGTGTTGCTGAAATCACAAGGGGGCTTTGAGCATTTGAGTTTAGTAATAGATTTGGTAATTTGTTCATGTGTAGTGAAGTTTTAAATGCAAAGTCTGAATTTTTTCCCCCATGTCCAATACAAATGTGTTCAAAATTTGCTTTTCGTTCTTGAAAGAATGTCATTGGACCAGAATATTGGAACAGTAATATCCTAAGTCTGTAACTTTGGGCATGTTGGATGTGGATCGGAATATGTGTGTGTCAAAACGGGTAACTTAGAATTATGGGTCAGCCGAATTGTCACGGATTGGTTTGAGTATTTGTATTACGTAAAACACAATAGGCTTATAAGTTGTTTTAGAATATACGGTAAATTATGATTAGATGGTATAAACTGATCTCGCTTTACAAAAAGAAGTCTTTTACCTTGGCAAACAAACTGTTTCTTACCTTCAGTTGCAAGATATGATGTCCAACAATGTAAAAGTGACTATCTTCCGTGTATTTGAGTTTAACATGTTTTGATGCTTTTCAATTTATTATTTGATGTCAGCTGGCTTTGAAGACGAATATACATTGTGGCAGTTTGAAGATGCATATATGCTTACGGCTAAGAGACATGCAATTTCGTGGGAAGCAGCTCCAGAGGACACAAACAGAAAGAAAGATTTCCCAACCACATAGACCATCAAGACATCGGTTCTCTCAAGGCTCACTTTGTTCCTGTGATAAGTAGTTAAATTTGTCCATGTATTGGAATTATGCATAATCATCTATATTAGTAGAGCTTTTATGATAAAATTTTCTAGTAGTAACCTTGTGAGAAGCACAAACACATCAAGACAGTTTTTAGAATTGACAACAATGTTCCAACCTATTTTAGCTTAAATATTAGATCCTCAAAAGGTGTCCATTTTGAAAGTTAGAATTAAATAACACAACCCATTTCAACCCATACCGATAACTACCCAAAATGACCCAAGACTCTTTTGATTCTTTCACTTTCAAGCAAAAGTATATATAATTAGGGACGAAGCCAGGAACAAGTATGATTGGGTGCACAATTTTTTTTTAACCGTCATATAATAAAGTTTAAGATGCTAACTAAGTAAGACTAAAAGTACAATTCGATGGACCGGGGTCATTTAAGATACATTCGAGAAAAATCGATGTTTTTTCTTAAAATTAACATTACATCGAGAAAAATTCATAGGTGTCTCGGGAACCCACGGGACCCCGCCTGGCTCCGTCCCTGTATATAATCCCGTCACAAACCTGTTGAGAGAGCAAGCAAAACTTCTGATTTAATCGGATTGGAAACTAGATCCAAATTCTGCAAAATGTCATATAATTGAGTATATTGAGATCATATTTACAAATGTATTATAAACAAAAACACCTAAACACATAGAAAAATGTTTTCCTTTTGATAAAAATTCAACTTGAGCCGTCATATTTTTTTGCACTTTCGTAAACAGTCATTTTACGATGTGCTCTATTATAGAAAGTGATTTGAACTCCACCAATAACAACAAGGAAGTCCAGTCGATGATTCGACAGCCACCCATCCTTATGTACCATTACATGATGTCCACGTGCTGCAAGTGCAATAGGTAAGGAACCATAAACATCATCTAAGCCTCCATTCTTTTGAGTATGGTCACGCCTCAGAAGTAACAAAAACTATGTTACCAAAGATGAAAATTTAAATTTAGAGGACAATCAACACATGATTCCTTTACCCCCTTTTACCTTTTATGATAAATTGGTTAAACTAACAAAAAAAAAAAAAAAAAAAAAATGGTGTTGAAATCGATTTTTATGTCAATTCTGTAAGTTTTTCATTTGTTTAGTCATCACCCACAACCTTTTCTTCTTTGTCAGCATGAAACTATGACAAAATACGAATTTTTAGCAAATTGTAAGCATTATTGCAGAGCATTGTTATAAGGAATATATATTATCAAAATCATCATTAGCACTAAATCCCCAAATAAATACGGATTACTTTCCGAAAAGACATGTGTCATATTTAATATACCTACTTGAACCACCAATCCACTTACTCTCTAATCATCTTTCTAGCCATCTTTATTAATCAAATTAATCAAATTAAAGCTTTAACCAATCCCTAATCTTTTCCCAAATTGAAAGAAAATTAACAAAAAAATCTCAAACCCTTTTAGAATACAACTAAAATCCATGTATGAAATTTTAAAGAAAATCAAGATATTAGATATAAAAAATTATACCTTTAGGCCATTGAATTGTTCTTCCTCCATAATTAAATTATGAATATTGCATTAGGAATTAGTGCAACAACAACTAAATCTGCAATTTATTTTAAGATCGCTCAATTTTTTTTTTATCTATGATTCGATTTGGAATAGGGTTGAAAGCAAAAAAGTGGGTGGAAGCGTGGCACATGAATCGGTGGGTGGTTTTGATTTTGTAATTTTTAATTTTAACTCCTAAATATGTGTATATTACTCCGCCTGTTTTAAATTTTATTTTTTTTTATATTTTTGACACATATATCTTTTTACCCAGTTTACTGAACAAATGAATTTTGATATTTTTTTTTCCCTAAAAGTAGAAATATTTAGGTTTTTTTTATTATAAAAATATAAAAAAGATAATAAATTTTAATAAAATTATTACTTAATAAGGAATGAATTGATTTTTTTAAATGAAAAATTATCGCTAGAGGTTTTATTTTATTATATAAACTAGTTATAAGTCCCGTGCACGCACGAGATTTTTTTCTAATCCTTGAATAACGTATTTTTATTTATTAAAAATTAAAAAAAAATTTAATTATTTAATTTTGTATTATATGAAGAAGAGAGCTCGTCTTCCAGTTTAGCGAAGGACGAAATTTGCAACCAAAATTTCTCACACGGATGTTGGATGCACTTTTCAAATGATTGGAACTGTGCATGCAATTTGTCAAAACCACAAGGACGATTTATATAATTTACTCTCATACTTATGTTCGTTGCAACTGCTTTTATATTGATTATTCAAAACTTATAATTTGACCCTCCTCCCAAATAGTTAGATAACCTGAATCAAATAATTTTCATGATACCTAAGCACTACATGCATATTATTATTAACTGCTACTACATACACACCCTAATAATCATTTAATTCCTCTCAAAACTAAATGCCAAACAACCCCTAATATCCAAATCAACCAATATGATATTAAGGATGAGATGGAAGCACTTTCTACATACCAATTGAAAATTAGATTTCTTTCATGAAAACTTATTATATATACCATAAAAAACCTTTAAAACTTTGAATTGGTTACATGATCAAAAAATAAATAAATAAATAAAATTGAATTGGTTAGAAAGGCCTTTACATCTTACATGAGTTAAGCAGCTTCCTTGAAAGTAAAATCACACAATATGGTAAGTCTTTTGTTCAAGTTTGGCATCAATGGAATCACCTTATATCAATATTTGATGCATAATACAGGATTTAGTCAGGTTTGATTATATGGCTAGAGTCGGGAGAAGCATAAATACCAAAAAGTCCTTAGTTTAAATAAAAATCAAGAGATCAACAATATACGATTTTAATCATGACACAAAAAGAAACGTCATCTTAGTATCAACTTGTGTATAATGTTGGTCACCCATCTGCCTCTCTTGTGCATCCTCTTGCTATATATGAGTCGCCTTTGTCTCGGTATTAGCTTTCTGTTGCTTTAGAAGTAGCTTCAATTTGGCCATATAGTTTTTGCTAATATAGCATTATCCTCCAAGATACAATAGAGTTTATAGAATACATCAGTAGACATATGTATATTTTTTTTATATAAATCTAGAAATTGGTGAAGATTGGGATTATTTACCAAACACTATATCAACTTTTATAACCATGTTTCCAAACATCAAATTTAAACAATGTTTAATGGCATAGAATTACTAAAAATAAAACAGTAAATATACATAACTTCTACCTAAAAATATAACTAAGAATGACTGGCTCTAAAGAGTGCTAATGCTTCTTGCATGTTTTAGATTGATAAACTCAGTCATTATTCTTTTCTGAGTAATATCGATCACAAACTCATTTATAATCCCTGGGTGTGTTATGATATATCTTAAAGTTCTCTCTTTAGCATGTTAAACATGCACCACAAAGATGATAACTACAATACTAAATTTTAAATAGTTACAAACAACTAAACAAACCTGATTGTGACACTTGGAGACAATTGTGATGCATGGAGAAAGAGGATTACAATGGCTCAGTTTTCAATACATAAATATAAGCTATATGACGAACATACCTTTTACGCAATCATGGCACGCGAGTATCGCATGAAATTCCTTACCTTTGGAGTGAATATACCAAACATCAGACGTGAAATCTGAATGAAAGAATTTTGACTCGTCGAAAACATCATCTGACTTAAGACTATCTTCGTCATAAAGTCTGTAAGAGGTTTAAAATATTAATCATAAATATGGACTCATTTTTCTAAAGGTAACAAAGAGATATGATAGGTTATGTCAATTGCCCCATAGTGTAGGTATATTACAAACCCTTAAGTCAACCAAAAGCATTCTTTTCGCGAAACACCTAGTGAGATAATAAAATCATCAATTCCTTAAAAATTAGAAACAAACCATGTGAAATGTTGTTTTACCACCTACAATTAATATGGTCAATTTGGTTATTAGTAAAACCGGAACAACATGTCGCAATTAATAAGATTATACAAACAAAACCTATTGAAAAAGTAGTATTAGTTTTGATCTAAGTTAACATTCATAAACTGTTCCGAGTAGCACAAGGGTATATTAGATGAATGTTATACCTTGTTGTGTATACCCCTTCAGCAAGGGCTGTAAACTTTTGTTCACTATATGAGTTTCTATGCATGTGATCGATCTTAGTGTCCTCATACTTTGCTTATTATTTAGTTAGAAAGATAGAGATGAACATTGTATCTTATGCATTTATAACTAACATTTATTTAGACGTACTGGGTCCTGAGCATTGCCGTAGAAAAGGTAGAATTTCCTAAGCTAATCTCAATGATGATAATCTTTGCGCAAGAAGTTCTGTAATAATCCCTTTTCCACATATTAAATTACAATCAGAACAATTGTTGAGTAGCTATAAACCAAATGGATCCAGAACCAAATTCCGAGCCCACGACTCCTATTGCTTCCCCTAAGCACCAGACTACTGCTCAATCAACCGTTAGAGATGAAACATCCATCATATCAGATGAGCATAATGGCCATACAACTGTTGTTCACTATATGAGTTTCTATGCATGTGATCGATCTTAGTGTCTTCATAAACTGTTAAAACTCATAATGGCCATACAACTATATCTTTAAATCATGTATGTATACCTGTGCAGATTTAATAGCTAATTTAGAAACACCAATCCTATCACATGAAGGTTAGAAGTTCTAATAATCAATCTCAAATAGCCCCTTAGTAGATTTGTTATCCGGTTTGAGGGTGTAGTATTGAAAGAACAACATATTACTTCTTAAATTTTTTGATTAACCTATACTACACATTTCAATGATATTACAAAATTTCAATAGCCTATCTAAAATTCCTACATATGGCTAGACATCAACATCTGCATTGGTCATTTAATTACTCTTCCTACAATTATTAGTAGACATAGCCTAAATTTTACCTAACTTTGAGACTACTTAGCTAGACAACAACAATATGAAGCCAAATAACATAAATCAATAACTTTGCGCCACTAATGCTGCCTGAGCTAACTACACTCTGTAACTTTGAAAAATGTTCAACCTAGTGATACTTAGAGAACATTTATAACAATATATTTAATGATAACCATATATATAACAGGTTTTTCTATTTTGATTTCTTGTAGCTCTGGTTTCTGAATTTTTTTACAAATACTCGTTGTTAATATGTTATCACAAACCATTAAATTTTGTTTCATTCAAATAATTAAATCAATTTCATTATCACAATTACCACGAAAATTAACCAACTTTAAACAAACAAACCATAAAAATCACAACAATCAATAAACTTAACAATGCCTGTAAAATCAAGAAGCACCTTAAAGCAATAACCCTGAAATCAAGTACAAAAATTGATAAATCTAAATTAAGGGTTGCAATTATATGTTAGTTAAGCTAAACAGAGAAAGATAACTGAACTTGGTATTTTTATACTTCAATCGAAAATCCCTTGTTTATGAATTTTGGATGTTGGGAGTGTTTATCTAGGGTTATGAGATGCGAAAAGCTTTTAATGGATTGAGTTAATACATCCGGTTTTATTTTTAAATTTACATTTTTGCCATAACATTATGAAAAAATAGCACTAAAGCCCATGTGTATTTTCAGCCTTTTTATACACATGAATACAAAAACGATTTTTTAGAAACTTCTGGCCAAATTAGGAAATAATTAGCTTTTAATATTTTTCTACATCTAAATAAAAAATAATAATTAAAAACTATTACCAAATAAGGTATGGTTTGATTTTTTTGAAATGAAAAATTACCACTAGGGGTTTTGTTTTATTATATACTAGTGATAATGCCCGCGCACGCGCGGGTTTATTTCAAAATTTTTAAATAATGTAGTTTTATTTATTAAAATACAAATAATTTAATCTTTGTTTAGTTTTTTTTATGGTTCTTAATTATGGTTTTTTATTATCTTTGACTATGAAGGGTCATAAATATATATTTAAGGATGAATTTCATATCTCCCCATACCTTTATGATTAATCTATATCTATACTAACTAATAAAATAGAGTTTTTGACTAGCACTCTATTAAAGTTTTTCTAAAAATAACTAACATTGTCAGCTTGACATGTGGCTTAGCATTTTGTTTAGTGAAATTTTGAAAAAGGTCCGCTAATATTAACTTAAAATCGTGCATTAACTACGAAGAGATGATTATTGTGTTTTTCCTTAAATAATGAGTTAATTTTCATTTAATAAGTTGTGATATATATTGAGCCAACATGCACGAAAAACAATGTATTAAGATATGATCAATTTCATTTAGGCAACCTAGAATTAATTTATGAACATTAAATGTATTAAATCATTTGCGCGTTTTATTTTAGTTAATATTGATAAGTTTGTGAAGATTTAAATTCGTTCATCTATGATTATGGAATGGATTGAAAAGGGTCATTTAAAAATGGACCGATATACATCGCATATCCTTCTTAAACACATAACATTCTTAAACACTCTTTAATTTGATATGTTCATCAAATCATGTGTAAATATATAAAGCATATCTTATTTTAACGTGTAGTCATGGCAATCGTCAATCATATGAATCAACCTTCTTATACAATTTTCGTTTTGATTTATTATTTTAATAAAGTTTTCGCGTATTCGTGTCGTAATCATTCTTCTACTCTTGCAGAGTCCTGATGATGATAATCTTCATTCATGTCAATTCTGCAATTCGATGATATAATGTTTCTTCAACCCATTTATGTATTGATACTCAAATACTTCTAAATCCCTCATGATCCATCCACTTTCTTTATGCTATATGTAGTAACTCATTGCAAGGTAAAATCTTTACTTTTATAATCTTTCATTTGAATCTGGATATCAGTTTGGTTTTTTGGGTTAATGTCAAGTTATGCACAGATTCTTGGCATGGGAGAGAACTCAAACTTTAGAATGCATTGAATTGGTAACTTTTTTTTTTTTTTTTTTTTTTTTTTTTTTTTTTTTTTTTTTTTTCATTTTGATGATTTCATGTAAATGGATTGAATTGGTAATCTTTTTTGTCATTTTGATATTCATTTTGTGATTTTATTAATGGTATATGCATATTGGTTAATGGGTGTTTGTTAATTTAATGTATAAGTGTAAAACGGCTTATTGTTATAATATTTTCTAAAATTTTTTGGTGTTTTTTTTTTATGAAAGATTGTTAGTTTTGCCCCAATCGATTTTGTATTTGTATATATCCACGACATATCATTCCAAGGTAATCAACTTTAAAAAGATTATTATTTGAAGAACGCGTACTCAACGATTTTATTGCTCAACTTGCAACATTTTTGTAGGATGTCAAATATTACGTGTTTGATAGTAATGTTACAACTATATGTCTTCTAAATTAATTTCTCTGTGTACATTGTTTGAGTTCAAGAAAATCCAAGCAACTGTAAGGATGGCCACTTTGTCTCGGTATTGAAACACCAACTCAATGGTAAACTTTGTAATAAGAATGTTTTCAAATTCATGGATAACCATCCTCAAAATTTTGAACCTAACTTATAAAACAAATTAACCATCCTTTCACAAGTGAACTTATAAAACCCGGTCACTACGTGTTTGTAATTTCTCATTAATGACATATTTTTGAACTTTTTAAAACTGTTCCCACTTTCATATTTAGTTTTGTACAATTACTGTTAACCAATAAACTTTTTCGTTCAACACGCTAATAACAAACATGATATTGTAGCCAATGTTGGAAAAATCGTGAATCGGTAGTCGAGCGGTTGACCACCCTGCAACGATTAATCGGTTAAGGCGGGATTAATCGGTGATTAATCGGATTGGCATTTCCTGTATTTCTGGAGACCAAACTAAAGATTTTAACTGATTCCAAGCCTACTATTTTTCCAAACCTCAATAAAAGTTGACCGATTAGTCCGATTTGACCGATTTTTGCAATATTTATTGTAGCATTAATTTTAATGTTGTTCCTTAAATGACCTTATTTTGACATATTCTTACTACTAGACGAGTACTCGTGCATAGCAACGGAATTTTATAGCGGCAAATAGTTTTATTGATAAAAATAAGTTTTTGGTTATAGACGAAAAATAAAAAGTTTGAGGATTTAGGGATTAAACATAATTTTTGAAACCCGGTTCGACTTGGGTGGTTCAACCGGTTGAACCGTTCCGGACGAAAAAATGGTCAATTTAAATCGTGTCAGCCCGACGGGTTGGGTTGAAAAACGGGTCAAGTTAAACCGGCTCAACCCGTCAGGTTTGAAGCGTCCCGGGTCATAGATATGCTAATTAATTGTTTCAATATTTTTTTTTTATTTTTTTTAACATTTTACTTTCTTGACTTTTCACTTTTCACTTTGAGCATTTTTGTTTATAAATATCATAGATATGCTAATTACAAAATGCCTGTCATATTTACTATTCTTTTTTAATCATACTCAAAAAATAAGATAATAAGACATCTTCCTCTCTAATGGCATGTAATTGTAATTGTTTCAAGAATACTAAAATTTGACAAATGTAATTAATACATTTGTGATGATCTCTAAATATATCTGAGGACAATTCAATAAAATCACACAAGAAAGTGTTTGTTATGGTAATGTTGTTACGTAATGTTGGTCAAGCCACTGGTTTGTGCAGTGGAACAAGACTTCGTGTGGCTCGGTTGATGAGAACTTGCATTGAGGCAAAACAATGAACGAAAATCATTAGTAAAACAATGCTTATCGTGGGGATGAAAATATCATTGTCTCATTAATTGTTTTCATTAAAAGATAGAAAGGGAGCAGTACCCCGTGTCCGTATCTTTCACGATATGATGACGGTCATTCTTACAAATGGCCAACTATATGTGGCCATATCTCACTTTGGGGGGAAAGGATAAAAGATTGTTATTTGTGAAAAAAATGAAAACCTCACGAAGAGCACAACAAACATGGTCTACAAAGAAATGCTACACAATATGTGATCATGAATATATGTGGTCTTATATCGTGAAACGATTGAAAATGTTTATGTTTTTTTTTATTATTTAACTATTGTGTTTAATATAACATGTGATTCATTATTAGCAGCTATATATTTTACGGTTTAACTTCATAATATGCAATGTCATTAACTACATTTTTCATATTTTCTTTAAAATACCCGTGAATTTCACGGGTCTTTTAGCTAGTTACATATATACCTCAAGAACAATCATTGAAAGCATAATGTACACTATTTTAATAATGTTTTGGTAAATATGAAATTTCCAAATTTAATAAAGAGAGATATGAATTTGCCCTTTTTAAAAAAAGTGTGTACTCAAAACTTTAGAAAGCAAGTTTACTTATCATTTGTTATGTTAGTTGTTGAATAAATATGCAACAATGTATATCACTTTGCAAGGTCAAAGTTGAAAAAAAAATACCTAAAAAAGTGTTTGTGAACAGTTAATATGAGACGGAGGATATAGATATTGATCTATGTGTCAGCAAATTTTATTTCATAATATTGTTTTGACAACTTGTTTTACTAATGATCAATATTTGCACTTTCTGAATACATTTATTGTTCAAACCGGCAATTACGATGTTATGAAGCTTATTAGTCAACTTTAACCAAATTAATTTTGTCAAATAAATGTGTTTTTTTTCTATTATACATTGCTTCAGTGCTGTTTGGTTTATTGTCTTGACAAAGTCCTAGACTTGAACTAAGCATCATGGTTGAAAGTCACATTTGCTATTTATATAAAGACATTTCATAACCAAGTCTTGCTTAAGTCCTTTATTTGAAATAAGGAGCATAGTTGAAAGTCGCATTTGCTTTTATATAAAGACATTTCATTCAGATTCCTCCGAAGATGGATCATATCTTCTGCTTTGATACATTTTACATTTGATCTGTTGCTTTAATAATGATCAATACCCAATGTACATTGATCTTGATCTTGATATTAACATTCAAAGATCAAAACTTCAATAAACCAGAACTCGATAATCATTAATCAAGCCAGTTTTTACTTTTAGTATAAAAAATCTCTGTTGAATAATTGTGCTATCATTTGCATAATCTACGTGATCAAAGTTCAAATCCTACATTTGTACATTATATTGCTTAAAGTATTCAGTTTTCTGGATCTTAATGAATAACAATTAGTGATCTGGGTTTGTATTCGAATAGTCACTTATATGAAGGTCCTCATAACTTTATACTCGTTATGCCTTGCTGTCAATGATCATCGGTTCTACCACCTTTGGAGCTGTCTTCTGCACAAAATATAAATCACATTTAGAATCATGAAACCACACACAACCAAAAATTTCAAACAAATAACTTACTCTAGAATCAATTGCTAATAGCTTGGCAAACATGTTCCCATATAATTTTTTGTTGTATTCTTTCATCTTCTCCTTCAACACTTTGTACTCCAGCTTCACATCTCTGATCACCACCAACAATAAAGGATCAAAAAAACCAATCAGATAACCAATAGGTTGGTCAAACCATTCCTTAAAGTGAAGAGATAATTTTAATATGTGTCATTGCTATCCGGCATCCGCTAATGGAATTTGCATAACATTGTTTTAGTGAAGTAAACAGTTAGTGTTTATGCCACATTCCAAAATGTCAATGAACTTGGTTTTCACTACTATTAGAATACGTCAATCTTATCTAAAAGCTACTATGCAAAAATACTTTAACAGAAACCATTAGTTCATAATCACACTCTAATATCATAACATACATAATAACTTTTCTTGTTCTTTTGTTCTTTATTGGTAAAAAAAATATATATAATTTGTACATCGAAATCATTGCAAACCATTAAACTAATTAAAAAAAAAAAAAAAAAAAAAAAAAAAAAAACAACAAAACAAAAAAACCTTTACATAATCAGTAGAGAAGGTAGTTTACTTCTAAGACTCAAGTGCTCAAATGGTATAAAATTGTTGTTTTTGAAAGCAGTGAATGAAAGAAAAGTGACTAACCGAAGATAGTGTTTGTTGGGTTATAAGCAACTTGATTTTTTGCAGCATCACCGACAAAACGTTCATTATCGTTAAAGGCGACAACTGACGGGATAATCTGATTACCTTGATCATTTGGTATAATCTCAAGACGGTTGTTCTCCCAAATAGCCGCACAAGAGTATGTCGTTCCAAGATCGATACCAATAGCTGGAACTTTACCTCTGTTCGACATTATGTAATGACAAAGAAATTATGCATCCACAAGAGTTTATATACTTGTAATGAACCAAAGCTAATCAATGAATACATTCTATGCATACAATATCCACGTTATGGAAAAGTTTCTAACTTTCTAAGCCTTAAACTTCCTTATGAATATTCACTTTCTATAGTTAATGCATTAGAGATTTGAATACATTCTATCATCTCTCAGAACCTCTATCAAATAAGCCATGTTGCCAACAACTACATTTTTTTCAACAGTCTTGTATGATGCAAACAAGAAAACCATGGCGGTTTATCTTCCACAAGACATAATATTGTTTCAGATTCTAACAAGGGTTCCAGCAAAATCTGTAGACCGTTTTAAGAGTGTCTCCAAACAATGGAACGCGTTCCTAATATCAGATAGGTTCAAGCAGATGCACAGCCGCAGCCTTCTAACAGACCCCCATCTAGAAGACCAAAGCCTTTTCTTTTATGATGAAGAAGAAGCAACTTTCTTCACCATCGACTGTGAATCGCTGCCTGATAAGGCTCCCTGCCCACGCCCTTTACCACAATTTGAAGCCAACAGTCCTTTTGAACATATGCGCAATGGCGGAGGATATATAGGGCTAGAAGGGGTGCTGGCCCCCCCTAAACTTTGGGTTACAGTTAGCAAATTCTATGGATATATGGGTTTAAGCATCAAAGTTTATGTGGTGGGCTCCTAAAAATGTGGTAACTACTCATAACAAGACGTGAAGTCAACATTAAAAGAAAAAAAGGACTTGCAAAGATTAATATTTAATCACTTTTCTCTTCCTATTTGATTATTTTCCTCCAGTAGAAACTAATTTCATTTATAAAAATTTGGGTAGACATGAATCTATTAACCTTTCAAGAGCTCAAAAAAATAATTGTCGGTTGGCACTTTTGTGTAATCAGTAATAATGTTACTAGCGTCTTTTATATTAGATTGTTACTGTACATTTTTTTTCTCGTAAATTTTTGGCCCCCCCAAACAACACGGTCAAGCTCCGCCACTGCATATGCGTATACTAACATCTTATCATGGGCTGGTATGTTTTGGCATAAGAAAGTGTAATGATTGTCGATACTCTGATATTATTTTGTGGAATCCTTTGACAGCCGAGTATAAGAGGTTGTCTAAACCAGCCAATCCTGATTACATGGAATGCTACAGTTCTTTTGAAAGGAGATACGGATTGTATTACAGCTCTTGTGAAGACGACTACAAGCTTCTAGTTGTAACAGAGTCTGGCAATGTTTACATATACTCTTTGAAATCTGACTCATGGAGAAAGTTAAGCAAGAAGGCCCCCAAAAAAGAAATAGAATGGCGCGGGAGACCAGGTTTTTGTTTGAGCGAAAATATCTATTTTCAGTGTTACAACATAGCTCAAGGCTTGATTAAGTTTGACACAACAGCTGAGAGGTTCCATAAGATAGAAACTCCCCCTGAATGTGATAATATTTATGAACGATCCTTCAGCGCCATTACTCTTCACAAAGGGTCCATTCATTTATGTGTCAATTATGACATGACTGGACGAAATGGTTTTTGCACCTGTATCGACCTGTGGAAGTTGAATGTAGATGGAGATATCTGGAGTAAGGTGGTAACCTATCAGCTTATGCCCAACTATGATATTCGCTGTTTGTGTCCAGTGCACTTGATGAACAATGGAAACTGGCTCATGATAAATTATGGATGCGAAGGAGGTCGTATTTGTCAGGTAGATCTCAAGAAGAAGAAGTATACTAAAGAAAAAAACGGCCACGAGAGCAAAGGAAAAAATAAAAGCAAAGGAAATTTCCATGATGAATATGAATTGTATTTTTCCAACGTTAGCGTCCCTGAAAAAATCATATACACTGAGACGTTTGTGTCACCTAATCAGTATATGAAGTAGCATCTATCAATTTTCCTTCTATGTGCCGCTTTGGTGTCAAGGGGATATGCGTCGTGGTAAAGCAAAAGTTTCGTGGGAATCTATTTGTCTTCCTAAAAATAAAGGTAGCTTGGGTATTCGTAGGCTTGAGACTTTTAACGTGGCTCTTATTACATCTCATATTTGGAGTATTATTTCTCTATGAAATTCTGGCTACATACTTGGCACTTCACCGGGGTATCTTCCCAGTCGTCAAAAAGCCCCGTGAATTAGCACGTATAAAAACCGTCTCTTCTTTGTCTCTCCGAGTTTCTTCATGGAAGGAAGTTAGAAACTTTTGAAATATTCGATCTTCGCCTTATGGTAGTCGTAGTGAACTTCATTTTGCTAGTTTGCTTCACGTGATCCATTTTGCTTCGCCTTTTAGAGTTTTAGTACGAGTAATGTTTAACACACACAGCCAAGGTTAACAGCATTTGAAGCATAAAAATTTTGGTAAACATTTTGAAAAAAAAAAAAAAAAAAAAAAAAAAAATGGTTTTATGTTGATAATGGGATTTGAAATCTCGCTCTTTCGGACCAGAACCTTAATCTGGCGCCTTAGACCAACTCGGCCATCTCAACTTTGATGCTATAAATGTCATCTTAAATATACATAAACAATATACATATAAATTTCTAACTATCTATGTCTATATCTATAAATAATATAGCTTTGTTTATCATGAACTTGCTTCTAATGACATGACTTAAGAAAAACTAAAGGTGTAACTTTACTTATTTATGTGACATTGCGAGAGATCCAAAATTCAAATCTTGCTTGATGTATGTCGGCAATGTGGCCACATCATTCTATCATAAAAGAGAGTTATCTTGCTTTGAGTACGTGCAGAAGTGACCTTAAACCTCGTGAATTAATTGATCGAAAGTCCAAAACCACACCAAAATAAAACTTGAAATATGAGCTTGTCATGATTTTACAATATGATTAATGTATCCATCTAACCTGTTCTTTGAAATTCAATATAGTTTATAATCACTAAAAGGTAAAATGAATAGATGAGACTCATAAGAAAGTAAAGAGAAAAATAAAGAAAGACAAAAAAGAGACAAAGTTTGAAAGGAGACAAGTATTGAACTTGAGACAACGAGTACACAGTAAAACAACTTGACCACCGGTCTAACATATTTCTTATCAATTGCTTACCTTTTTCTAAACTTGACATATTATTCGTAAATGATTAGAGTTGAGATCAATATAGAACCCATATTTGCCATAGAACAAATGAACTAATTACAACCCTCCATTTTTTTATCTAAATTAATAAAAAATTATTTTTCACCTTTTTTTTTTAAAACAACATATCTTACAAACGGTAAATTTTCAAAATATAAAAAATACACCATCGCGACGAGAATTAAATTATCTTTCTATAGATATGCACTTTTATATATTTTCAACAAACATTTTTTTTCAAAAATTCCGTCCGAAAAAATCATATATGATTTTTACGAATCATATATGATTTTCAAAAATCATGTGTATATGATTTTTACGAATCATATATGATTCTCAAAATCATATATGATTCGTAAAAATCGAATAATATATGATTTTCACAAATCATATATGATTTTTGTTGACCGAAATTTTGAAAAAAAAAAGTGGTTAAAAATATATAGTAGTGCATATCTATATAAAGATAATTTAATTCTCGTCGCGATGGTATAATTTTTATCGGGTAACGATTAACGGTTTGCGAGATATTTAATTTTTTAAAAAGGGGTAAAAGTTTATCATAATAAAAAAATGAATGGCTATTATTGGTTCATTGGATCTATGGTAAATTTGAGATCTATATTGAACTTTTGCCAAATGATTATTCACCACCCAAAAACTATTTAATCCACTCTGTAATGGTCAGTATATTTTTTTCTTAATTACAACACATGTAATAGTTTTTTTGTTTAAAAAGGATTCACCCTGATAAAACATGTTAATCACAAAACTAATAAGTACAATTGAATATATGGCAGAAGAACTACATTAACCTCAATCAACGCTTGAACAACCCACTAAGCCACTTGTGACATGTCACAAAGCGAACAAAAAACTAGAGACATACAATAACTAGATCACCTATAGGAAACAACCACTTCAAAAAGCACGAATCACCACAACTATCCATAAGCCGCCTTGTAGGAAAATAATGTACCAACTCAGGCCGCCACCTTAAAAAAACATTCCCAAGAAAAACCTAGTGGGAAAAACCTTTGAGAAAGAAAAAAGAATACTGCCCTCAATTGGAACTCTAACAAACAAACAAAAACGCTAAAAGAATCAACCAAAGAACTCGAACAAGCCTCAGACAACCAACTCTGCAACCGGACTTCAAAATGGGAGATCGACGTCATTGGGTGAACCGAATAAGAGAGTGAGGTAACTTCCAAACACCTGTAATTGTTAGTATAACTATTTAGTGTTACTAAATCTAATTACACTTTGGTAATATCTCTTGATCAAAAGAAACGTATCAAAAGGTTTTGTTTTAGTCAGTGTTGCAAAAATCGGTCTAGGTGGCCGATTAATCGGTGATTAATCGCTAGGCGAGGATTAACCATCCCGATCTTCACTAATTGGCCTTACTAATTGGTTTGGTCAAAAATCGGTCAACATACCGATTTATCGGATAAAAATTGGCCAAATCATGCATAAATCGATTAAATCGGATAAATCGGCCAACTGGTTACGGATAAAAATCGGCCAAATCAAAAAAAGAAAAAAAATCGGCTAGATCAACCAAATTGGGCATATATAGTTTCAGAATTTTATAATTTTATATATAAAAAATCTAATCTGATTAATCCCCGCCTAACCAGTTAATCGCTAGACGGTAGCTACCACCTAGCGATTTTTTCAACCCTGGTTTTAGTTATACAATGTAATCAAAAATATAAATATGTATCAATAAAACTTGGTCATATGTATTGTATTAGCGATTTATGATAGCCAATGAAAACTAACAAAAAAAAAGTTACTCAACGATCTGTAAGCCCGTAAATCATAACAAAACCAATAATTTACTTTTCGATTTAAACTTATTTCAACATGTAACTGTCCCGTCGAACCCACTCATTTGATACGCGCCAAAAAGTAGTTTCAAAGAAGTCACGTGAGAAGCACGTGTGAGCCGAGAGCCAAAAGTTTGTTATGACTTTTGGCTAGAAAATCTGTTTTGCTCCTTCCTCCCATTTTGTTTTGCTCGTTCCTCCCTTAACTAACTAGTATAAATAATCCTTTCATTTTCAGTTGTAAAGCATTCAATCAAAAGACTTGTAATCTTCTCCTCTCTTAATTCCATTACAAACTAAGTGAATCATTTGATTACAAATACGGTTTTATTTCTTCTTATGTGATCTCGTGTTTGTTTTCATAAGTAACTACATTTCATATTTAATTTTTGGTTGTTTTACAATTTGGTACATATATATCATGATTGAGCCCAAAACAACTATTTTTTTTCTTATAATGGTTTGACAACTACTGTTACGCATTAATCTTTTTTTGAGACTTTATGTGAGTATGTGAGGCAAGAAAAAAAAACCCAACAGCTTTCACATGTAAGGGTGAGCAATCTCATCGGACCGACCGACAAAACCGACCGAATCGACCGAAAACCAACCGGACCGAAGGACCAACGGTCTGGTCTCGGTATGGAATTTTTCATTATTTCGGTCTCGGTCCGTACCCGTCCGGTCCGGCATACAAACCGAACATTTAGCCTATTTTGACCGAAAGACCGACCGGACCGACCCGGACCGATCACATTCGGTCCAGTCTCGGTCTAGGATTTTTGCCTAACTCGGTTTCGGTCTTGGACAGTCCGGTCTGGTTTTTAGACCGTGAGCACCCTTATTCACATGTGGTGAATCATCTTCTTTGCAACTGATTTATGCTTAGTAATTAGTAATTAGTAATTATTGAGGTTTTAAAAACCGGTTTTTGAATTGACCTAATCGAGCTTTCGGTTCACAGTTTAACCAATGGTTGAGCCGTGTTTTTTCCTCAAAACCGGCTTCCAGTCACCCGATCAGTTCATAGTTCAACCAGCCGGTTAACCCGAGTTTCAAAACATAACTTGTGAATTGAAATTGATAAAAAGTGGACCATTAGTTGAATTTTACTTATCTGCTAAACTGTTTGTTCTGCCGATCAATCTTGAGGCTGCCCCAGTAAGGATGGTGAATCCTTCTTATTTTCCATGCAACGTCAGTTTTCTCTTTCCAGCGACCTTCACGTGATTGGGTGCTTCAATAAAGACGACCTTTAAAACAAAAAACATACCCCACAAATATTCTTTTCTGATTAAATAACACACACAAATGCTAGTAAATATCGATCGCGTGGACAACCCATATAAAAAAAAACATCCAATCAATTGATCGTGCATATTGTTCTAGAGTAAGGTGATCGACATACAATCGATCGACATAGTCGATCGTTGTTTGTTACTGCGTCCAGCCTGATGTGTATATTTTAAATATGGTCATTAACACTTCTCATAATGCAACTATTGATTAGTTTTCCTCCAAATTGTTTAAAACTTAAATATTGGAAGCCTTTTGTTTATTTTTTATTCTTATAGCATCCCAACCGGTAATTAAAAATGTGTTTTGAAAAAAAAAATGTTGATAATTATTTATTTCACGTCTAATTTACCAAAATCACCTCAAAGGCTCAAATCCTTAAATAAAATGATATTATTTTTGGGCTAAATAACTGTTTTTTTAGAAAGTTAGCCCATAACAAGAACCCAAAACAAAGGATCTTGTCACGTTAATTAGTAAAGCCATTAACATTCTGGATAACCACCTACCTTATTCTACAAGCGAGATGGGCGACGGAACCCCGCGTTGGGGGGGGGGGGGGGGGGGGGGGGGTTCCGTAGATTTTATGTTGTTTCATGTTGTTGATTATGCGGTGTTTTTTTTTAGTAAAAAGTGTAATTTTTTTGTCATTTATATTTTTTATACTGGTATGGCGCTTTGCGGCCGGGCGTCGTTTTATCGCGTTGGTTATTGGACGTTAATTTTATACTATACCAATAACCCCATCGTACCCGACCTAAAACCAAGGTGATGGCATCCAAAACGCTTTAAGTTACTAAAAAAAACATTGAAGCACATACGGGCCGGTAAACGTGAATTGCATTTCATTGAAAAGTTTGCAAAAATTACGTCGAATAACAAGAAAATCCTATATCGCATGAATTACAGACACAATTACAGCCAATATTTCAATAATGTAATATGGCTTCATGTTATAAGCCCAACAATTACTAAATAATATTATACACTAATCAATCAGACGTCGTTTTGTCCGGGTTTTTTCCGCCTATTTTTGGTGTGCCACTTTTGGCCTGCTTATCCGGCCTTTTTTTTGCCCAGTCCGGTTCTGCCCAATCCAGTTCATGAGTTAAAATGATAGCGCTGAAACATTCTCGACACGCACAAACACTATTTATAGTGAATCTGAACCACATAGCAAATCAACACATGTAACTTCAGATAGTCACTAGCTCTCTACTATTGCATGATCAGAGGAAAGAAACCTGTGACCACATCTGATTTAAAATAATAGTATGGCGATACTAATTTAAAATTTCGTCATCGTCATCCTTAACCATCATAACTGGCAAGTCTGGTTTTTTCAGCTTTCCGGGTGGCTGGGTCTATATTGATCTCAGTTATATATAACTTTAGTTGAAACTCTTTTGATTCCTCACCAAATCTGTCAATAGCCACTAATTTTTCCATCTCAACTAACAACGTATAAAGAAGAGAATGCTTTACAGATCGTAACATGATTCCTCATTCCTTAGCTGAAAAAAATTAAGGAAACATATCAAAATTGTTGACAGCACAACGAAAACAGTCTGACACATTGAAAGATGTAAAAACTGTATGCAGCTTGTTAATGGAAAGCAAATAGTTGCCCCTTTAACTTGAAATCCAGCCTACATAACCCATCCATTTCAAAATGGGTCAATTTATCACACAAATGTTTTTGAGATAAAGCACAAACCAAACTGGCTTTTTAACTATATGTTTATAAAATAAGAGAATTACTTTTGAAAAATTAAGATAGGAAGGAAAACAATAGTATTTGGAACGTAGGGAGTAACATTATCTATCACTTACGAACCTAGATAGAAGTCATTGGCCCTTCGGGTAGTTTTTGCATCTTCTAGCAAAACACATTGTATGACCTACATTATTACCAATATTGTGCAAGCAAGTGGTGAATGTTTATAGAACAAATGGATAAAAATCAATAGCCAAAGCTATGATTCTTGAACTGAAAACAAAAAGATCACGAACTGGCCTTAAGAAATTAAAAGTTGTGGTTTTATTAGTCATGAAGAACTGAGATTGTGGATGATCATGGTTACAGAAATATAAAATCCTATTTGAAACTATAATGATTAACAAAGAAGAATATTTTCTATTGTATTATACCTCTCTTTTTAAATTATCCAATTAAAAGGATGGACTTACCTTTTATAAAGAGTATAACTATGTGTAAATTCTATAAAGTCATTACTGTAGAATAATGTGATTGATATATTATTCAATGTAATTTGCTTGATTGATACAAGTCTCATACGAGACATATTAATATACAGGAAACCCTATGAGATCATGGGCTTGAGCCCATAACATGATACAAGGCCTAAATATATACAATAATACTGCTAACACTCCCCCGCAGTTTGAGCAGGAGGACGCCGAACACTCAAACTGTCACGAAATTCTTCAAATAGAGCTGAGGGAAGTCCCTTGGTGAAGATATCCGCAAACTGAAAACGAGAAGGCACATGAAGGACTCTAACTTGACCTGTAGCTACCAAATCCCGAACAAAGTGAATGTCAATCTCAATGTGTTTGGTCCGTTGATGTTGAACCGGATTCGAGGACATGTAGACGGCACTGACGTTATCGCAGTATACAAGAGTTGCAGAAGAAACTGGAGTATGAAGCTCTCGAAGAAGATTCCGCAACCAACATGTCTCAGCAACCGCATTGGCAACCCCGGGATATTCAGCCTCAGCACTAGAGCGAGACAATGTCGGTTGGCGCTTAGAGGACCATGATAGTAAATTGTTGCCAAGAAATACACAATAGCCAGAGGTGGACCGCCGAGTAGATGGACACCCAGCCCAATCAGCATCAGAATAAGCAACTAATGAGGTAGTAGACGATGAATACAGTTGCAACCCATAATCCAAAGTACCCTGTATGTAGCGCAAAATCCATTTGAGAGCAGAGAAGTGAGGCTCCCGCGGATCATGCATATGAAGACACACCTGCTGTACTGCATAAGATATATCAGGTCGGGTGAAAGTGAGGTACTGGAGTGACCCTGCAAGACTCCTGTATAATGTGGGATCAGATACCAAAATGCCATCAGCCCCCAGTTTAGACTCAGTGTCAACCGGAGTCCGACTGGAATTGCAATCAGTCATGTGAGCACGCTCAAGGATCTCTGTAGCATACTTGCGCTGTGATAGAAACATACCGGAAGAGTCACGTGTAACAGATATGCCCAAAAAATAGTTAAGAGTACCCAAGTGTGTCATAGAGAACTCCTGATGTAGAGATGTAATAATACGATGTAGAAGTCTATCAGAAGAAGCAGTCAGTACAATATCATCAACATATAGTAAAAGATAAGCAGTGTCAGTCCCTTGATGATAGATAAACAGAGAGGTGTCACAACGACTATGTGTAAAGCCAAGCCCAAGAACATATGTAGCGAAACGTTGAAACCAAGCCCGAGGAGCTTGTTTCAACCATACAGTGATCTGCGTAACAAACAAACATAATCTGGGTGCTCAGTATCACGGAAACCAGGTGGCTGATGCATGTAAACAGTCTCAGATAAGTCCCCATGGAGAAAGGCATTCTTAACATCAAGCTGGTGAACCGGCCAATGTCGAGAAGCAGCTAAACTGAGAACAGTGCGTATAGTGCCAGGTTTAACAACCGGGCTAAAGTTCTCATCAACATCAACCCCCTCTATCTGAGTGCTACCATTCGCAACAAGGCGAGCCTTGTAGCGACTGAGAGTACCGTCAGCCAAGTACTTGTGGCGAAATAACCACATACAACGAACAATATTGGTGGCCTGAGGACGAGGTATAAGAATCCAAGTTTTGCTTTTAATAAGAGCATTAAATTCATCATACATAGCATTTAACCAATTGGGGTCATGGAAAGCGGCGATATAGGAACGAGGTAAAGGGGAAACAGTGGACACATGACAAGCGTAACGAGGATTGGGACGGGTAGTCCCGACACGAGATCGTGTAACCATGGGATGAACCGACTGCGTGGTTGGGTTAGGGTCAGCAATATGGGGGAGGTCATGGGTAATGGAGGTGGGGGACGTTTGGGGTGTTGGAGAGGGGAGAGGGGTTGGTGAGGGAGGTACAACCGGTGATGCCACAATGGGGGTAGAGGGGGGGTCTAGTATAGGAGGTTCTAGTATGGGGGAAGAGGGTGAGGTTGATTGTGTAGGCTCAGGTGGGGTTGGTTGTGTTGGGGGAGTTGGGGTAAGTTTTATAAGGTTGGAAATGATGTTAGGTGAATCATCTAAGAAGTCGTAGGATGGTTTCGAGGTGGGGGTGGTGGTGCCAAAAGGAAAAACGGTTTCGTCAAAAGTGACATGGCGAGATATGATGATTGTATTGGTGGTTAGGTCTAAGCAACGATATCTACGATGATTGGTGGCATGTCCCAAAAATATGCAGGGTGTGGCACGCGGTCCAAGTTTGTTGTTAGTGTCTATATGGGGGTAACAGAGACACCCGAATACACGTAAAAGACGGTAGTCAGGAGAGGTGCCAAATAAGCGTGTAAGAGGAATGTTGTTATCAATGGCACGTGAGGGTAGAATATTTAGTAGGTAAACAGCCATGTTGAGGGCCTCAACCCAGTAGTTTGGGGGTAGGTGAGCTTGAAAAAGTAGGGTGCGGATAAGGTTGTTAATGGTGCGAATCATGCGTTCAGATTTACCATTTTGTTGTGAGGTGCGGGGACAGGAGAAACGAAAATGGATCCCATTGTCGTTAAATAGTTTATGAAAAGCATGGTTATCAAATTCACCACCATGGTCACACTGAAAAGATTTTATTTCACGGTTGAATTATGTTTTGACAAAGTTGCGAAATAATGTAAATTTGGACAGAACATCAGATTTATGAACTAACGGATAAACCCATACAAATTGAGAATAATGATCCAAAAAGATAACATAATATTTAAAACCAGATAAGCTCGGTATAGGGGAAGTCCACAAATCCGAGTGAATAATATCAAAACAAGTTTGAACTAAAGTAGGAGAACTGACAAATGGAAGTCGCACGTGTTTGCCAAGTTGACAAGCATGACAAAGCACGGGGGATTTCTCTTTATTACAAGAAATTGAATTATTAGAAATAACATGATGCAACACTTCACTTCCTGGATGTCCAAGACGTTGATGCCACGTATATTGACTTGTGAGGTAGGCTTGCGGTATAGGAGATGGCTTGGTGATAGGGTAGAGGTCGCCAGTGCTATCACAGCGGAGCAGCACCTGACGGGTTTGGAAGTCCTTAACAGAGAAACCAAAGGGATCAAATTCAACAGTGCAATAATTTTCACAAACAAACTGACGAACAGAGATTAAGTTTTTAACAATATTAGGAGTGATTAGAACATTATTTAGGTGTAGCGGTCGATAAGGAGTTGGTAAAATGCTATGGCCAGAGTTGGTGACAGGAATAGTGTGACCGTCACCAACCGCAACAGATGAATAAATGCTAGAATTAAAAACATTACTAAGATTATTAACCGAGTCATGAAGGTGAGACGACGCACCTGTATCCATGTTCCAATTACCGGGAGCGGGTTCATGAAGGGTGGTAGTGGCAAAGGCATGTGGTAAAATAGTCTCCTGACCCATAACTGCTCCTAACGAACCCCCTGCTGAGTTTGACTGAGCTGCGTGAACTGGTGCAGATCCAAGGAGGCCAGCGGTTTGAACCGGCTGGCCAAAACCATATTGAACTCCTGCTGGTTGAACCTGGTGCATGGACTGCGGCAGTTGGACTGTTTGGTGAACCTGCTGTTGGACCGGTGGAGGACCTTGCTGCTGAACCGTATAATTAAATTGACCCGTGGGATAATTTGACTGAGCAGGTATTGAGTATACCATGGACTGGCCTGACATGCCATGAATGTGGGGGTTCACGAAGGTTAGGGGGGTCCAGACGAGGTAGCAGGGGGTCCAAAGAGTGGTGAACCCGTCATAAGGGCAATGAGAGGGTGCGTAGGGGTTGGTGTGGGTCCACTGTTGGTTCCTGTGCATCCAAGTTTGGCCAAAAGGTGTTGTAAAGTTGTTATATCATTGGATGATAATTGGTTTGTAGTTTGGGAAGCAATATTTGCATGTAAACCATGCGTCCCATTATGTAAAAACCGACAGGAAGCCCCAAATCGACACGAGCCTTTGCTCCAATGAATACAAGGCTTGTGAACTTTGTCCATGGAAGTGGATGACCGACGAGGGTTGGGAGCGGTGTTTGCTAGAAGAACCATGGGTGAAGAGGAGGTGGAATCGGATAAAGTGTCGTTGGTACGAGCCTTTAACCGCATCTCTTCCGTGGTGAGCATGGAGCGAACGGTTTTGAGGTCGGGAAAGGGATCCCTATGAGCAATAATTGTCGCTACGTTATCGAACCTTGCGGGTAACCCTTCCAAGGCAAAAGTCACTACGTCATCGTCATCTAAACTCGAACCAAGGCTATTCAAGATAGTTGCAATGGACTCAATCTTGCGAAAATATGCATCAATGCCCATATCACCAAGTTTTAATGAACGTAGCTCCGCTTTCAAGGCAATGGAGCGAGTTCTTTTGTTGTCGGAAAAAATGGCGGCTAAGGTTTCCCATGCTTCATGTGTGGTTTTAGGGTTTGCAACAACTAGTCGTTGTTGAAGGGTTTTGGATATTGTTACAAAGATCCAAGAAAGTAGAATGGAATCTATTTTGAGCCATTCCGCATCGGGCGGGGATGAGGTGGTTGCAGGACCACTCTTGGTTTCAAGGTGATCCATTAGAAGGTTCCCGCGACAAAAATGGGTAAAGAAGTAAACCCATGATGAGTAGTTCATCTCATCGACGTCGAGTTTTACCGGGATTATGTTGTTTAAGTTGGTGATTGCCATGAGTTTGTCGGAGAGAAGGATTGTGGGATGAGAAGGGGGATCGATGACAGTCATGATGAGAGTAGGGGTGAGATAGATAGGAGAGATTTGAGGGGTGAGATGGAGATGAGAACCTGCGACAGTGAAGAGGAGAGGGAGGAGAGACAAGGCAGTGAATTTATTTAAGGGAAGGATTTCTCTGAAACCATGTAGAATAATGTGATTGATATATTATTCAATGTAATTTGCTTGATTGATACAAGTCTCATACGAGACATATTAATATACAGGAAACCCTATGAGATCATGGGCTTGAGCCCATAACATGATACAAGGCCTAAATATATACAATAATACTGCTAACAATTACATGCTTCATGCTTCGGCAACAATAAAAAAAGGAGGTTTAAAATGTGGAATTATAGTGTGTCTACTTTCACAGAACAATCAATCTAAAGCATGTTAACTTTCACGGTGAAGTAGCCAATCAATCCAAAGCTTATTGATCCCATTTTTATTATAAATATTGAATCATCCTATAAGTAATTCATGAATATTTCAAATTAGCAGATAATTTAAATATTTTAGAGAAGTAAAACTAATGGAAATAACCTCAACAGCACTATAGATATGTAAGCCAACTTATACCGATACAGCTTCATAAAAGAAAGGATAAAGTCTAAATTATTGATAGCAAACATTTTTACTAACAAAACAAATTTATAATTTAGACCAAAAAACAAAAATTAAGAGCATAAAAGGAAAACAATCATACCTTTTTCTTTGATGTATTTCATCGATCATTTGTTGAGCGCTTCATCAAGACCTATTATCAAACACATATATTAGCTAAAATTGAGTATCCATCAAGTGAAAAACTCAAACTCTAAACATCCATTTTCCCAAAAAGGAATACACATCAAAACTTAATTATAAAGTACATACTAACTAAAACTATTCATGCATCATATAGTATAAGATAAGATTGAAGAAGTTAGAAGACCAAGAGTTGAAACAAAACTCAACCGAAGAATAATGGCAGATGAATAGGGTCTGCTACTCCTAATTGAAGAAGACAGAGATAATAAGAGTTCACACATTATGTAAACTAAACATATCAAAAGAAACATGCCCGTAGATACCTGTATGTAGGCGGCAGCACAACAGTCGATAAGGTGGCAGTGTTCAAGAGTGCAACAACAACGACCGTAAACATATCATGTGGAACTGAAGGTTTTTGAAAGAAGCAGCTGAAAGTTTGTTCAAAGAGAAATTGTAGTTATTAGCTATGAAGGATTTATGCTACAAATTCAAACAAAACTTTCTATTTGTGAACCTCACAAGAATTCAATCAGAAGAGGTGTTTTTTTTCTTTATTTCCATGAACATGTCTCCTCCTCCATACATGTATAATAATACACCGTAATTTTTATAATGAATAGCTGACAGGATTTTCTCATATAGCCATGTGTAGTTACTTAGTTTAACATTATAAGATTGGAGACATAACAAAGCGCCATTGGACGTCTTATGCCCAAAGTTTCAATAGCACTAAAAACTGACCCATGCACATTGCTTTAAATAAAAATCATAATTACTTTTCATTTGCAGCCTACAGCCTTTGTCACTCGCGTACAAAACAATCCGAAAATTACTCACTTATAGCCTACACTATTGAGCTTTAAACATTCACACATAACACTTGCAACCTTATGAAACAAACATGCTAATGATGCTTTTACTTAGTATCGCAAAATAGCATCCATATTTTACATAGATGAAATGTTTTTTACTTCAACATCAAACTGGACAAAGTCAAAAAACCGCATTGTATTACTCTTGATCAACATTAAGCACAACACACTGTGTTTGAGAAAATTCGTAACACAATACCAGAAACCAAAAATACTTAATCATAGATACTTTGCTAATATACAAAAGCCAAGCAAAAGTAGGTATCAAAATATTTATGACAGCACAATAAAAATTGGATTAGTGATACACAACATAACTCATTATAAGTCCACACACTACACAGTATCGTCAAAGAAAAATAGGGCCAGTATGATTAATCCAGTTATAAAGAATGTATGCTAAACTTATTTTTAGAAAGGTTCCAAAAAATAATTAATCTTGAACAAAGGATGTTAATGAGAAATAATTAACCATTGTTGATGACTACTCCAGGGCTGTCTGGGTTTATATGCTTAAGGGAAAGGATGATGTTTATGTTTCCATTGTCAACTTTACTCATATGCTATCAAATCAATTTGAACACAATGTTAAGATATTCAGAAGTGATAATGGGACACAATTTGTCAATAACAAACTCCAACACTTCTTTCATGAAAAAGGAATTTTACATCAAACCTCTTGTGTTTATACACCACAACAAAATGGTATTGCAGAAAGAAAACATAGGCATCTCCTTAATGTGGCTAGATCCCTTATGTTTCAGGGGGAATTACCTCTATATCTTTGGCCTGAATGTGTTCTAACTGCTGCCTATGTCATAAACATGTTACCCTCTTCAGTGTTGTCTGGCAGGTCTCCCTTCTCTCTTGTGTATGGGCATGACCCTTCACTCTCTCTCCTTAGAGTCTTTGGCTGCTTATGCTATGCCACCATTCTCAACATCTCTGATAAATTTAGTAGTAGGTCTGAAAAAAGTGTTTTTATTGGTTATTCAAATGCAAAAAAAAGGTTATAAACTTTTAAGTTTAAAAACAAAAAATGTCTTTTACTCTAGAGATGTCAAATTTTACGAAACTGTTTTTCCTTTCAAAATGAAAAATTCTTTGTCAAAACCTTTTGTTGAAACTTATGTGCCTAAAGATTTAAATCACAAAAATTTCTTTGACTCACAAATAAGTCCCAATGATGAAGGGAGAGTGACATCCTATGATGATGGCACAGTGTTGGGTCATCCTACTGGGGATGATGAACCTGTTACAACATCCATAGATGAAAATACACACCCTGAGGGCACCATATCACATGAATCACATTCTGCTGATGCATCTTCTGATTCTGCTGATACTTCCTCTGATTTAAATCAGAACTCTGAACAAGAAGAAGGCTTGCCAGCCACTACTGCTAGAAGGTCAACTAGAGTTTCCAAACTGCCCAGTAATCTTAATGACTTTATTGTTGAAGGGAAAGTTAAATATGGGGTTGAAAAGGTCGTTAATTACTCTAATCTTAACAAAGATAACTACTGCTTTGCCTCTAGTCTAAATAAAAGTATTGAACCTACATGTTATGAAAAAGCTATTCTTGACAGTAATTGGGTTGATGCTATGAACTCTGAAATTGAGGCCTTAAATGAAAATCATGCTTGGGATATAACTGATCTTCCACCTAATAGAACTCCCATTGGTTACAAATGGATCTTCAAAATCAAATATAAAGCCAATGGTGAAGTTGATAGATACAAGGCTAGATTAGTTGCTAAAGGTTATAACCAAAGGGAAGGAATAGACTATGATGAAACTTTTTCTCCTGTTGTGAAAATGTCTACTGTTAGATGTCTTATTGCCTTAGCTGTGAAAAACAAATGGCCTCTTTTCCAACTTGATGTTAACAATGCCTTTCTGTATAGAGACCTTGATGAGGATGTCTATATGACCATCCCTAAAGGGTTCTGTAATGAAAACAATAAGAATCAAGTCTGTAAACTTGTCAAGTCTCTGTATGGCCTTAAACAAGCTCCCAAGAAATGGAATGAAAAACTTGTTAGTGTATTAAAAGGAAATAACTTTGTTCAATCTGTCAATGATCATTATTTGTTCACCAAAACAGAGAATAACAAGTTTATTGCTTTGCTTGTCTATGTGGATGACATTGTGCTTACTGGAAACTGCATTGATGAGATAAACATATTCAAAGAATTTCTAAAATCTAAATTTCATATCAAAGACTTGGGAAACTTAAAATGTTTTCTTGGCATTGAGGTTTTAAAAACTGGTAATGACATATGTCTCACCCATAGAAAATATTGCCTTGAACTTCTCAAAGAGTTTGGACTTCTTAGGTGCAAACCTGTGTCCACTCCCATGGAACCTAACTCTGTTCTTCCATACATATCCACTACTGATGATCCCTTTCTTGTTAACATTACTGGTTATCAGAAGTTACTTGGGAAACTTATTTATCTCACCCATACCAGACCTGACATCTCATACTCAGTTCATTGTATGGCACAATATATGTATTCTCCTTTGAAATCTCATCTAGAATGTGCCCTCAATGTTCTGAGATATCTGAAAGGAGCTCCAGGAAAAGGTCTAAGGTATAATTTCAGTAACTCTGAAAATCATCTTGAAGGGTATAGTGATGCAGACTGGGCTAAATGCAAGAAAACCAGGAAATCTGTCACAGGTTATTGTGTTTTCTTTAATGGTTGTTTGATCTCATGGAAAAGTAAAAAACAAAACACCCTTTCAAAATCTTCCACGGAAGCAGAGTATAGATCAATGTCTACTGCTGCCTGTGAAATTATTTGGATTCAAAAAATCTTAAAAGATCTAAAAGTTGATATCAATCTCCCTGTTAATCTCTTTTGTGATAACAAATCTGCTTTGCAACTTGCTGTCAATCCTGTTTTCCATGAAAGATCAAAACACTTTGAAATTGATGTTCACTTCATCAGGGAAAAAATTGCAAGAGGTGTTATAAATGCCAAAAAGATTGGCTCTTCAAATCAAACTGCATACATCCTTACAAAAAACCTTCCTGTTTATCAGCATAAATTCTTGTGTGAAAAATTGATATTGTTTGATATGTTTGCCCAACAGATTAAGGGGGAATGTTAGAAATTGTGGTCATAATCTGTGGCAAACATGTCATTCTATCAATTGCTAATGATTTTCTAGTTATGTTTATTGCAGGCTTATTACAGAGGTTATTCTTGGACAAAGCATAAATGGTTTAAGTTCTCGTTTCTGCTGATGATTGCTCATTTCTGCTGATGCTTCTTTATGACCGTTGAGGGGGTCATTGTGTATCTTTTTCCTCTATTTAATCCTCCCCCTAATCTAGGGTTAGATACAGCTGAGTGTGCAGTCATTGTCTTACAATCTCTCTTTCTGATCATTGTACTGATCTTATTTCTTCTTCTTTCTATTTGTCTGGTTATTGTCTCATTGACATTAACCTAACCTTATAACACTTTGGATACTACTGTTGGTTTAATCTAAGCTGACTATTGAGGTTTTGGTTTGAATAAAGTATTGTTGTGAATCTATTGTTGCTGATACTTTCGTACACTATTCAAACGCCACTTTGATTCCAATGTAAGTTAATAAAATTAACCAAAGTAGCATCGTATATATAAACGCGATCAAAACAAACCTTCACTCCTTATCTGTAGCACCTTACTCAATGTTTAAGCATTGGCTGCAACTCATCTCTAAAATTGCAACACATACTAAATGGACTTTATTAGATCAAGTTCAATGATCTTGTAACTTAGTCCAAAATGGCATGGAAGAGAAACTGGAGCATCAAAATTGAATTAACCGTTTTTGAAGATGAAGATGCAGAGAAATTGAAGCATCGAAGAATTTGAAATTCAAAATTTTTGGAGATGCATACAGGCCAAATAAAAGCCCCCTCTGCTTCCAAAGCACCTCCCTTATTCACCAATCAGCAACAATGTAATGTTGCAGGCAAAATATTGAAAAAATGGCCCGTAAGATTTTTTTAAATGGGTGAAAATGCATTTAAGTTAAATAAATCTATTTTATATACATATGACATCAAACCCTAACCCAGTTACGGATGATCTATTTCTTTTTGCTCATGGTGATGTTGCTTCGGCTAGAGTTATTATGGATGCCCTTGATGAGTTTAAGAGCGTCTCGGGGTTGGTTCCAAGTCTTCATAAGACTATCTTTATCCACAATCTATCACAACCCAATCTTTTAATAAAATATTATTTTCTCTTTCTTCCACCTACACAACCAATACATTAGCTAAAAGTTTTATATATATATATTTGTCTTTTTCCAAGCCAACCGATTGGCAATCTATGACAATATGACATGTGGCAGGTTTGGTATCATATTTGTGAATCACCAACCAACCCAAATCGTCAACCCATTTTTCTACATTTCTTCACTTTTAATATAATATGCATATTTATTTGTTTTTTTCCAAGCCAATCGATTGGCAATCTATGGGATAAAGATAGTCTAAGAGTACGGCCTATTTTTGTAATGTTTTAAATAATACAAAATTGGCTATTCTTAGTGTGCTTCCATTTGAAGAAGGTTCGCTTCCTGTTAAGTACCTTGGTGTTCCTTTAATTTCTACTAGACTTATTTAGAGAGATTATAAGGAGCTTGTGGAAAAGGTTCATAATAGAATTAGTAATTGGAAGAATAAATTTCTTTTGTTTGCCGGCCGGTTACAACTTGTTCAATCGGTTATTTCTTCCATGCACATGTATTGGTCTTCTGTTTTTATTCTCCCATCTCATGTTCTCTTGGATATTGAGCAGGCTATGAGAGGGTTTCTTTGGTGTCAAGGGGATATGCGTCGTGGTAAAGCAAAAGTTTCGTGGGAATCTATTTGTCTTCCTAAAAATAAAGGTAGCTTGGGTATTCGTAGGCTTGAGACTTTTAACGTGGCTCTTATTACATCTCATATTTGGAGTATTATTTCTCTAAAAGAGTCGCTTTGGGTCAAGTGGATCCATACTTATAAACTTTGTGGTCGAAATTTCTAGGTTTTCTCGTTTAGAGGAAATATGACATGGGGTTGGAGAATATTGCTTCAAATTCGACCGACTATTTGCAAATTTTTTTGGTATAAAATTGGTAATGGTATGAATACCTCAGTTTGGTTTGATAATTGGGGTTTGAAGTGTCCCTTGATGGACTCTCTTACTGCTAGAGAGATTAATAGAGCGGGCTTTAATTTATCTTCGAAAGTGGCGGATATTATTTCTAATAACAAATGGAAGTGGCCTTTCAACTGGAAATTAAGATACCCTACCATCTTTAATGCTTCTGTTCCAGAGGTGAATCTTAATAATATGGATACGTTGGTTTGGAGAAATCGATTGGGACAGGTTAAGCCATTTAGTGTTGGTGTTGCATGGGATGACATTAGGCCTCGAGGTGATGTTATTGCACGGACGTATGTTTTTTGGTTTGCTCATTGTATTCCACGGCATGCGTTTCATTTATGGCTTGTCATACAAAAGAAATTAAAAACCCAAGACCGGCTTAGACAATGGGATGTCAGTCCTTCAAGTGACTTAAACCTGTGTAGGTGCTCTCTATGTGAATTGGTTCTGGACTCGCACGAACATCTATTTTTTGAATGTCCTTTTTTTAATAAAGTATGGGATTCGGTTAAAGGGGAGGCTGGTATGGCGCATGTGTCCAATTCGTTGGATAATATTGTTAATTGGATTAGTCCATTTGCAAAGACAAGATCAGCCCATGGTACTATTGCTAAGATTGTTTTTGCGGCTTCTATATATTTTATTTGGCTAGAGAGGAACGCAAGGCTATTCAAGAAGAAGAGAAGAACCCATGTGCAAGTATGTGAAATTATTTTAGCAATTGTTCGTCTTAAGTTGCTTACGTTACGTTTCAAGAGAACAAGTCGTGTTGAGAGGGTTCTAGCTGAATGGAATTTACCTACACATTTGATAATGCATAGATCAACGTAGGCTTGTTTTTAGTCTAGTCGATATATTTTTTCAAGCATTGTTTCTATTTTTCGGCTAGGCTTTAGATCTTATGTTTGTAAGATTGGCATGTCAATCTTATGTTTGTGGTTTGAAGCACAAAAGGTGCGTTGCTTGTAATAGTCAATATGGTATCTTGCCATATTACCTGAACATTATTGATTTTTAATATACTTTACTAGGGTAAAAACCCTTTGCCCAAAAAAAAACACCCTATATTTTTGCATGGAATATGATTTGACTTAGTTAGTAAGTTTTTGTCAGAATACAAAGGATCCAAAAGATAATTACCATAATTTAGTGGATCATTAGCATAAAATAAACCCATAATCAATCCTATAAAACCTACCACACATCTTGAGTCTATTTCGATTCCCCTTTTCCTCAAAATTAAATTTCAATGGCGGCTTTAACAATCAAAGATAAGAATTCGAACACAACTTCAGGTAATGTAAATTAATTGTGTCTCTTATACACGTTTATGTTAATTATTTATGCTCCATTATGATTATTTTTTTCGAACAGCATGTTGCGTATTACGTAGTACTTAATAATATGATGCATCCTAGCTTGTATACTTGGTATTTGTCTATAATTTTTGTTTTCAATTTATCTCCCAATTCTAATAGCCACTATTCATTATTTTCAACAGTCTTGTATGATGCAAACAAGAAAACCATGGCGGTTTATCTCCCACAAGACATAATATTGTTTCAGATACTAACAAAGGTTCCAACAAAATCTGTAATCCATTGTAAGTGTGTCTCCAAGCAATGGAACGCGTTCCTAATATCAGATAGGTTCAAGCAGATGCACAGCCGCAGCCTTCTAACAGACCCCCATCTTGAAGACCAAAGCCTTTTCTTTTATGATGAAGACGAAGCAACGTTCTTCACCATCGACTGTGAATCGCTGCCTGATAATGCTCCCAGCAGCCGCCCTTTACCACAATTCGAAGCTACTCATCCTGAATATATGCATAGAAATATACGTATTCTAACATCTTTTCATGGGCTGGTATGTTTAGGCATAAGAAAGAGTAATGATCGTCGATACTCTGATATTATTTTGTGGAATCCTTTGACAACTGAGTATAAGAGGTTGTCTAAATCGGCCAATCCTGATCACATGGAATGCTACAATTTTAATGGAATAGGATACGGGTTGTATTACATCTCTTGTGAAGACGACTACAAGCTTCTAGTTGTAATAGAGTCTGGCAATGTTTACATATACTCTTTGAAAACTGACTCATGGAGAAAGTTAAACAGAAAGCCCCCGAAAAAGAAATAGAACGGCGCTGGAGACCAGGTTTTTGTTTGAGCGAAAATATCTATTTTCAGTGTTACAACAAAGCTCAAGGCTTGATTAGGTTTGACACAACAGCTGAGAGGTTCCATAAGATAGAAACTCCCCCAGAATGTGATAATATTTATAAACGATCCTTCACCGCCATTACTCTTCACAAAGGGTCCATTCATTTATGTGTCAATTACGACATGACTGGACGAAATGGTTTTTGCACCTGTATCGACCTGTGGAAGTTGAATGTAGATGGAGATATCTGGAGTAAGGTGGTAACCTATCAGCTTATGCCCAAAAATGATATTCGCTGTTTGTATCCAGTGCACTTGATGAACAATGGAAACTGGCTCATGATAAATTATGGAAGCGGAGGTCGTATTTGTCAGGTGGATCTCAAGAAGAAGTATACTAAAGAAAAAGACAGCCACGAGAGCGAAGGAAAAAATAAAAGCAAAGGAAATTTCCGTGATGAATATGAATTGTATTTTTCCAACGTTAGCGTCCCTGAAAAAATCATATACACTGAGACGTTTGTGTCACCTAATCAGTATATGAAGTAGCATCTATCAATTATCCTTCTATGTGCCTCTTTTAAATTACAATGCTGACCACTGATGAAATAAGACCGGTCTTACTTTTGCAAGTCATATATGGCAGTGAACATAAGTCATTATTTACTAAGAATGCATACATAATTCACACAACCATGTTACTATGTCAATGTACTAATAAATGCTGTATGTGGTGCTTAATAAAACATGTTAAAAACTTGTAAACCATTGGGGCAGTGGGCTGCTGGCATCACTTCCCTTTTCCCACTACAAACGTCTAGCTGGCCGGTTGAGAAAAGCGACACCCAAGCTGTAGGGCTGAGCTTCGGGCCAAGACCAACCAAAACCGACCTGTAAACCAAGTTCTGGAAATAGCTGAACCGATCCCGAACCGAAATTCCTAATATGTTTTGGTTGTTATTTTTGGGCCTATGCATCATTTTTCACATTTTTTTCGGCCAGCAAATCAAATGCCACAAAGTTTTACTGTACAAAAAAGTAGCACATATAAAACTTGTGCATATATTTTCAGTAGCAAACCATAAGACTCACAATTTCAAAAGCAATTCTGCCTGCATTTTAGTTACCGGTACAAATAACATAAAGAAATGTAACCAACGTTTATTGGAAAAAGCAACCCCAAAGATTAATTAGTGACCAAAAGCGATTAGGAGTGACCATTGAATAAGTTTCTTCAGCTTGAGTTGGGTTAAAAGTGTTGAGTTTATGATATATAAAATAAAATAAAACATAAAGACATCAAGAGTACACAGCGGAAGACTTAAGATCATAACAAATAAATTAATTAACTGAAAGTATGCGTAACGTACCTCTTGCGAATATCAAATCTCTTGAGCAAAGCAAAATCACCCTCGAGCAAAGCAAACCAAAGAAGTACTAAATGGTGTAAGAATAATGTCTTACAACCACGTTCTTGTACACACGAATTAACCAACGAATCAAGCGATTGCTAGATCTAACACAAGCCCTCGTATATGCAAAAACCAAACCGAACTCCCTAACAAATGGGGTTTTCGGCTAAGCTATGCAAAAGAAAGAGAAGAGAGGAGATCTAGGTTAATTCAATGCACAAGGTGTGAATGAAACCCTAGACCCTACCCCTCCTTATATACTAGAAGTAAAACTTAGAGGACAAGTTAAGGGAATTTGAGGCCTTGGAAAAGCCTATGGCCGGCCACCTATAGGAGCCCAAAGCCCATTCCATAACTTTCCAATGTTTCCATTTCTAGTCCTTCTCTTTTCCATTTTAACGGTCGTTAGTCATTTTTCCGTTAAATACATAACGATCGTTAACCGGACTTAATGTGTAATAATTAATCGTAAACATAAACATTAATTATTAACTTTAATTCTCATTCGCTAATGTGTGCAATCCCGTGGTCACGAGTTCGAATCCGGACATTCACATGTTTGTAAATATATACATTTCCAACAGCTCCCACTTGGATATGTTTACAAAACGTGAAATGACATTGGTTAGCGTCTAGCAACACGCCAATGCCCCCAGTACAACTCGTGTATGGTTTTCTGGAGAAAAACCAAGTTTGATGATTCATCATCATATTCATCCTTTTGTTTCTAATACCATGTTAATAAGAATATGGATCTTACTCATTTCTTAATTAACTATTCTGTTTCCCGCTTTATATTATTGAATAAGATTACCAATTCTTCTGAACAGAAGACCTTGGGTATGGCCATACAAACATCTTAACAATCCTACGAGGGGCCCAGTAGTATTATACTTCAAAATGAATTTGAAGGAAACAAATCCCATTTTGACTACAAGCAGGATTCATAAATTTCGCAACACTTCTGAAAACAACCCTTATAACTACCAGTTACGTGTAGCGTTAGATTGCTTCACAAAAATGCACTACATCCATGACATATCTCTTGTATCTCAAGTCAGAGGATAAATATCCATGATATACTTAATGACAAAGATCCATAAAGTATCATCATGTGAGTGGGATAAGTCCTATACTCAATTCATTGAATATCATCTGAAATTAGTCATGCTACGCATCAATATACTTTCAAGTATATTCTAACTAATACTCAGATTTGTCTTAATTCAATATCATTCCCATGTTATTGATTGACAACGGACTATTTAGAATAACTTAAGTTATTCAAGGATTTAAACATGCAAATATAGGACAACATTATAATAAATGAATAATAAACATAACAAAAATACTTTATTTCATTTCAATAATAATGTTTACAATATCCTTTTATCTAAAATACTTAGTCACAGATGGGCATGAAACTACTAGCTAAACGAAGTCCAAACTTATCAGACAAATGATTAAGTTTTTCACCAGCCAAGGCCTTCGTTAACGGATCTGCTAGGCTATCATCTGTGTGAACTTTGAGCAACTCAATTTCACCTATCTCGACTTGCTCTCGAACATAGTGATATTGTCTAGGATAGTGTCTGGTGCCCTTCATGACTCCAGGTTCATGGGCAAAAGTAATTGCAGCTGAATTGTCACAATACACTTTAATAGGATGTTCAATCGACGGCATAACACCAAGCCCCGAAACAAACTTCCTTATCCAAACAGCTTCCATGGCAGCCTCAGACGCCGCTATGTACTCACTTTCTGTAGCAGACATCGCAAGTGTTGTCTGTTTCTTACTCTTCCAATCCACAGCACCTCCATTGATGACAAAAATGTAACCCGTTTGAGACTTCGTATCATCTTTGTCACACTTCCAGGATGCATCGCAGTAACCTGTAACAGACAGTTCTGCTTCTGGATTTCCTCCATACACTATGAACATATCTCTTGTAGCCCTAAGGTACTTGAGAATATGCTTAACAGCAGTCCAGTGAATTTCACCCGGATTCTGTTGATACCGACTGGTCAAGTTTTGAGCAAACGCCACATCAGGCCTTGTGCATCGTACAGCATACATGATAGATCCTACAGCCGAAGCATAAGGAACTTTCTTCATACGCGCCACCTCTGCAGGTGTTGAAGCACAGCCTTGGCTGCTCAAACCATGATTCACTTGCATTGGCAAAAATCCCTTCTTGGAATTTTGCATATTGAATCTCTTCAATATTTTGTCAATGTAAGCACTTTGGCTTAAACCAATTAGCCGCCTTGATCTATCCCGGTAGATCTTGATTCCGAGTATATATGCTGCTTCCCCTAAGTCTTTCATCGAAAAACATTTACCAAGATAGGCTTTCACCTCATTTAGACTTGGTATATGATTTCCCATGATTAATATGTCATCGACATACAGAATAAGGAAAGTAACACGACTCCCACTAGCTTTGTGATATACACATGGCTCATCAAGATTCTGAGTAAATCCAAAACTTTTGATTTCCCCATCGAATCTTTTATTCCATTGCCTTGATGCTTGCTTCAGTCCATAAATGGACCTCTTAAGCTTGCATACACGGTTAGGAAATAATGGATTCACAAACCCTTCTGGCTGCGCCATATAGATGTCTTCATCTAGACGGCCATTCAGAAAAGCGGTTTTGACATCCATTTGCCAAATCTCATAGTCATAGTGTGCAGCTATAGCTATGAGAATCCTAATAGCTCTTATGTCCGCTACAGGAGAGAATGTCTCCTCGTAGTCAACGCCATAGGTTTGAGTAAAACCTTTAGCCACCAGACGAGCCTTGTAGGTGTGTACATTGCCATCCATGTCAGTTTTCTTTTTGAAGATCCACTTACTCCCAACGACCTTAGCCTTGGGAGGAAGGTCAACTTCAATCCAGACATCATTATCTTTCATGGATTGCATTTCCCCATTCATAGCAATCTGCCATTTATCCTTCTCAGGATCAGCCATGGCAGCCTTATAGTTGGCAGGTTCATTAAGATCCCCAACCATATTTTCCTCCACCTCTACATTTAAATATAGACGGTCAGGTGCACGTATAGTCCTTTCAGACCTACGAATGGGAACAACTTCAGGAGGAGCACCTAAGCTTTCAGGTTCTTCTTGAAGTTGGCTAGTGGTTTCAGAAGGTGTTGTATCTTCTTGATCATATTCCAGATCATATACTCTCCCACTGAGTTCTTGAGATATGAGATTCCTTTCAAGGAAATCTCCATACCTAGCCACGATGACTTTGTTCTCAGCTGGGTAGTAAAAGTAGTAACCCATAGTTTCCTTAGGGTATCCTACAAAGATACACTTAACAGATCTGGCTTGGAGCTTATCAGGTGTGTCACGTTTAACAAACGCTTCACATCCCCAGACCTTTAAGTAAGAAAAGTTGGGAGCTTTTCCAGTCCATATTTCATATGGAGTTTTAACAACCTTCTTAGTTGGAACCATATTCAAAATGCGAATAGCAGTTTCAAGGGCATAATCCCAAAAAGTAAAAGGTAGAGTCGTAAGTTCAAACATTGATCGCACCATGTCAAGTAAGGTACGATTTCTCCTTTCAGATACACCATTTTGCTGTGGAGTATAAGGAGATGTGAGTTGCTGGATAATTCCACACTCAGCTAAGTAATCTTTGAACTCTTGACTTATATACTCACCACCTCTATCGGATCGAAGAGCTTTAATCTTCTTTCCAAGTTGTAATTCTACTTCACTTTTGAAAACCTTAAATGTTTCAAAGACTTCATGTTTATGTTTAAGTAAATAAACATAACCATAACGACTGAAATCATCCGTAAAGGTTAAGAAGTAGACAGCACCACGTTTTGACACATGTCTAAGTGGACCATATACATCAGTGTGTATCAATCCAAGTAGATCAGAAGCCCTTTCCACTTGTGGTGAAAAAGGTTTCCTTGTCATCTTCCCAGCAATGCAAGACTCGCATTTGTCAAATGATTCATCATTGACCGTTTGTAAAAGCCCATCGTGTTGCAGTTTTTCCATGCGTTTCTTGCCAATATGGGCAAGGCGACAATGCCAAAGATAAGAAGAGTCACAGTTCGACTTGCTCTTCTTATTGCTAATGCTATACAACGAATTATTTTCATTGGATATACAACCATCCATATCAATTTCAAACACACCAAGAATAGGAATTGCATTAAAGTAAAAAACATTATTTAAAGAAACTGAAATTCCATAACTTGTAAAAGTGTGCACAAAACCAATATCTTTTAACAAAGAAACTGAAATGACACCCCTAACAATGGAGGGTGCATAATGACAATTATTTAGTTCTAAAATTAAACCCGAAGGCAACACTAAATCAAAAGTCCCTATGGCTTCGACAGCTGCACGCTTTCCATTTCCAACGTACAAGTATCTCTCTCCACAGGTCAGCTTCTTCGCCCCTCTAAGTCCCTGCGATGTATTACAGATGTGAGTACCACATCCTGTATCATATATCCAGGAATTTAACTTATGAGGAAAAGAAAATAATTCAAACATAAAAATACCTGATGAGCTAGGCACCATCTTATTTTTATTCTGAAGGCACTCATTCAGATAAACTGGACAGTTCCGCTTCCAGTGACCTGGTGAGTTGCAGTGGTGGCAAGACAAATCCTTCTTAGGATTTTCCTTTTTCTTTCCAGGGTTCTTCTTAGGAGCTGGTGGGATGACAACTTGTTTCCCCTTTCCTTTTCCTTTCCCTTTCTTATCTGCTTGCGGCTTAGGCTTATTCACCCTACCACCCTGTATAGCGAGCACAGCAGGTGTAGGAGCCTTCTTTGGCAATCTCTTCTCGTAGTCTACAAGCATTGCATGTAACTCATTCACTGTCTTTCCCGTGCAATGCATGTTAAAATTGCGGACAAAATCACCAAATCGTTCCTGATTAAGGGAATGATTGATGAGTCCGACACATACATCGTTCGAGTAACCACAGCCGAGCTTCTCCAATTGGTCCAAGTGATGTTTCATCTCAAGGACGTGGTCGGAGACAGATTTGCCAGCCTCCTGCCTGCAGCTGTGAACCTTTTCAATTAGTTCATACAGTTCAGCTGCTGGTGGCTTCTCAAACATACGTTTGAGTTCATCTAGCATGCTCATAGGCGGATAGTGCTCAAATTGTTTTTGCAATTGAGCAGACATCCCCGAAAGCATTAGACACGCCACATCATTATGCTTCTCGTATTCAACACGATATGCCTCTTGATCAAGAGCAGTAGCCGTGTTGGGAGGAGCTTCAGGTAGAGGTGTAGTCAAAATTTCAACCCTTTTGGCAACACGAAGGATGATCCTAAGTGAACGATGCCAATCATTGAAATTAGGGCCAGTCAGCTTGTCCCTTCCAATCATATCTTTGAAAGCGGCACTCAGTAAGCTCATAGTGTTATCAGATTGAGCCATCTACAGAAAAAGTTCAAAAAACCATCATTAGTATTTTGATAATTTTCCTTTTCAATAAACAATTAAATACCCAAGGTTCATATTCATATAACCAATTAATATTTATTGAAAACTAGGATCCAAATTGTCATAATCTCATCACATCAGTTGATCTGTTAGTGATGAACCTTATACAGAATGGTAGAGCATTTGCTCAATTGCCAATTTCAATTGCAATTCCTAGATTTATGGGATTTACATATAGCCAATATCAATCGCCATGTAAACATGTTTTATCCCATCTTATGCCTTGAGTTTTCAGTTTTCACCGCCTAACTCAATTAAGTTGTCCAACTTAAGAAACTGCAAAATCGTCCATGCCCGTTCTCACGACACGTGGACATTTTACCCTTTGATTAAGATCTAAATCACGTTCTCACGCAAATAGAAAGTAATCTTAGGTGTTTCCGTTTCGTTGGATGGCATATAACTTAAATTAAAGGGTAATAGTTTTGATGTTAAATCAAATATGTACAAAGATGTCATGCATTCATCTTTGTAGCATAGTTTTTATTAAAACATTTATATCTTGTTTTAATGTTTAAGTTTTTCATCATCAAACTTTAATTGAGGTATTGGGTTCACCAATCAAGGAATTAGTGTTAATTATCATCCATTATACCGTACTTTTGCATAAGTGTAAACACTTAGTGTTTCGGATAATTACCACCTAAGTGGCGCATGGAATCAACACGAATTCGCCCTTAAGATGAGCTTGCACATTTAATGACTTACTAAGTAGCTCCACTCGAACTTACAGGGGGCAGAGGACCAGGTACGTGCTAAAGCACAACCTTAGACATCCATTCAGTGTGACTGTGCGCACTTCTTTAAACCCCTTTTATTAGTTCATTCTCATGGGTGAGCCTTTCAGTCATTTGTACCAAAGTCATCAATCAATTAAACGATTATGATTACTATTCTTAAAAATACATGTTTCACCATTGTTTAGATCAGTTTATTTTTCTTGTAAAAATACCCTTGTTACAAAACACAAACAAGCAAGTATTTGAAAAAATAAACAAATAAACAATGAATACATAACAAATAAAAGTCATGCATATCAAATAGCCACATGCAAACGGTTTTGATAAATCTTATTAATAACCAATTTTATATCTGTCAATATGCATATATTTAATTAAGACTTCCACCCGTTTTCATCTATGTACAAGGTGAACCACATGCATCGATTCATCGATTGCGTAAGTCAAAACTAAATATATACCACATAGCACATAACTGATTAAAATAATAATATTGAGGTCTTCCCCAATTTAAGATCTATCATTATTTAATGTATATCACTTAAAACATGAAAGACATACAATAAACAGATCCATGATAAAACATGCAGGTAATAATCATGGATATAAATTACACTTAACAATTAATGCAATTAAACAGAGTTACGCATATACACATAAAGTTGCATGCATCTTAGGGTTTCTAATCCAATTAAAACAAAGTTTACAAAACCCTAATTAGGGCACCAAAAAAGAAAACGCCCCCCTCAAAATTAGGGTTTAGGTTTTGCAAACCCTAGATCTAAGCATACAAATAATAACACATTCATGTTTATTTTAATTATGTGTTTCAGTAATTAATTACTTGTTATACAAGGCTCGTGATGCCACTGTTGAGTTTATGATATATAAAATAAAATAAAACATAAAGACATCAAGAGTACACAGCGGAAGACTTAAGATCATAACAAATAAATTAATTAACTGAAAGTATGCGTAACGTACCTCTTGCGAATATCAAATCTCTTGAGCAAAGCAAAATCACCCTCGAGCAAAGCAAACCAAAGAAGTACTAAATGGTGTAAGAATAATGTCTTACAACCACGTTCTTGTACACACGAATTAACCAACGAATCAAGCGATTGCTAGATCTAACACAAGCCCTCGTATATGCAAAAACCAAACCGAACTCCCTAACAAATGGGGTTTTCGGCTAAGCTATGCAAAAGAAAGAGAAGAGAGGAGATCTAGGTTAATTCAATGCACAAGGTGTGAATGGAACCCTAGACCCTACCCCTCCTTATATACTAGAAGTAAAACTTAGAGGACAAGTTAAGGGAATTTGAGGCCTTGGAAAAGCCTATGGCCGGCCACCTATAGGAGCCCAAAGCCCATTCCATAACTTTCCAATGTTTCCATTTCTAGTCCTTCTCTTTTCCATTTTAACGGTCGTTAGTCATTTTTCCGTTAAATACATAACGATCGTTAACCGGACTTAATGTGTAATAATTAATCGTAAACATAAACATTAATTATTAACTTTAATTCTCATTCGCTAATGTGTGCAATCCCGTGGTCACGAGTTCGAATCCGGACATTCACATGTTTGTAAATATATACATTTCCAACAAAAAGCACGGAATGTATTTGCACCATCACCGTCTTCTAATAAAGTATTTTCTACAGTAGCACCATGAATAGCGCATAGCAAAGCAGCGCCCAATACACCAGCAACTCCCATCATATGAAATGGGTTCAATGTTCAGTTATGAAATCATTTTCAAACTAAGAGCAATGTTTTAAACTTTTCATTGTAAGAAAAAAAAAGTCGTAGCCAGTAAAAAAATCCGAAACCATGATCATGTTAAAGGCTTATAAAATCAATCAAGAATGATAAGCATTAAAAACATGTTATTACACATAGACGAACTTTCTAAAAATGCTAATTAATCGTATGATATGTACTGTATTAGTGATTTTATGATAGTCAATGGCAACTAACAAAACAAGTTACTCAACCAGCCGTAAATCATAACAAAACTAATAATTTACTTTTCGGTTTAAACTCATTCCAACATGTAACGTGTTCCATCGAACCCACTCATTTAGCCACATGTATCGATATATCAAATGGAACAGCCATTTAAGCTGTAATTTTCCCTTTTGTTTATCATCATTTTATGCCATCGATTGATTATAACTTTCCTCTTATTGTGCTTGTTAATAAATTTCCATGTATTATAAGCTTGATTGATTTTGTTAAATCTGCGTAATCGCTATGAAATTCTGGCTACATACTTGGCACTTCATCGGGTATCTTCACAGTCGTCAAAGAAGCCCCGTGAATTAGCACGCATAAAAACCGTCTCTTCTTCTTCGTCTCTCAGAGTTTTTTCATGGAAGGAAGTAAGAAACTTTTGAGATATTTGATCTTGGTCTATGTTAGTCGTAGTGAAAAGGTTGAAGCATACTAATTTTAGTAAACTTTAAAAAAAAAAAAAAAAAAAATGATATATGTTGAGAGTGGGATTTGAACACACGCCCTTTCGGACCAGAACCTTAATCTGGCGCCTTAGACCAACTCGGCCATCTCAACTTTGTTGCTTAGTTTGTCAGACAAATCCACTTATAGAATTTGGCAATTGATTATCTTGATTTAATAGTGTTCTATGACTTTTGTTACTAAGATGAAAACTTGCATATAAATTTCTATCTTTTCATGTCCATATCTACAAATAATATACCTTTGTTTATCATGAACTTGCTTCTAATATCATAAACATTAACTAAATTTTAAGCTATGTGAGATATGACATGACTTAAAAAAGGAAATTGATTTGCACATTTTCAAAAATGATTGGGACACTCTATTTACGTATTAAATAATTGTATAGTATAAATATTGTGCTTCAACTTTTTGTACATATGAGTGTCTCAATAGCATTTTGAAGTGTGCAAATCATCTTCTCTTAAGAAAGGTATAAAGGTGTAACTCTACTTATTTTGAATCTTGCTTGATGTATATAACGTTGATGTGACCACATCAATCTATCAGAAATAAGAGTTATCTTGCTTTGAGTACGTGCAGCAGTGACCTTAAACCTTGTGAATTAATGGGGCAAGTTATCCACACCCCCTCATAGGAGGGTTTGTAATGATTGGACGCATTGTCGGGTTGTATGGTGTACATCGTGTGTTGTACGGTTTGACCAAGCCTTCTTGACATGATAACATAAGGAGGGTTTGTATAACACATCCCTTAATTGATTTGAAAGTCAAAAACCACAGCAATATGATAAATGTATCCAACTAACCTGTTTTGGAATTCAATATAGTTTATAGTCAGTAAAAGGTATAATGAATAGATGAGACTCATAAGAAAGTAAAGAGAAAAATAAAGAAAGAGCAAAGAGAGACAATATTAGAAAGGAGACAAGTATTGAACTTGAGACCACGAGTAATTAAAACAACTTGACCACCGGTCTAACATCATTTCTTATCAATTGCTTGCCTTTTTCTAAACTTAACATATTATTCATAAATAATTATTCACCACCAAAAAACTATTTAATCCACTCTGTAATGGTTGGTATATTTTTTTCTTAGAACACCTGTAATAGTTTTTTTGTTTAAAAGAGATTCACCCTAGTAAACTATGTTAATCACAAAACTAATGAGTACAATGGAATGTGGCAGAAGAACCACATTAACCTCAAGCAACGCTTGAACAACCCACTAAGCCGCCTGTGACATGTCACGAAGCGAACAAAAAACTAGAGACATACAGTAACTAGATCACCTATAGGAAACAACCACTTCAAAAAGCACGAATCACCACAACTATCCATAAGCCGCCTCGTAGGAAAATAATGTACCAACTAAGGCTGCTTCCTTAAAAAAACCTTCCCAAAAAAAACCTAGTGGGAAAAACCTTTGAGAAAGAAAAAAGAATAATGCCCTCAATTGGAACTCTAACAAACAAACAAAAACGCCAAAAGAATCAACCAAAGAACTTGAACAAGCCTCAGACAACCAACTCTGCAACCGGACTTCAAAATGGGAGATCGACGTTATTGGGTGGACCGAATAAGAGAGTGTGGTAACTTCCAAACACCTGTAATTGTTAGTATAGCTATTTAGTGTTACTAAATGTAACACTTGGTAATATCTGTTGATCAAAAGAAGCGAATCAAAAGGTTGTGTTTTATTCAGTGTTGCAAAAATTGGCCTAGGTGGCCGATTAATCGGCGATTAGTCGCTAGGCGAGGATTAATTGTCCGATCTTCACTAGTCGGCTTTATTAATCGGTTTGGACAAAAATTGGTTAACATATAGATTTATCGGATAAAAATCGGGAGATTGAACATAAATCGGACAAAAATCGGATAAATCGGTCAACTCGGTTACGAATGAAAATCACCCAAATCAAGCATAAATCGGCCAAATCGGAAAAAATCGGCTAGATCGGCCAAATTGAGCATATAGTTTAAGAATTTTATAATTTTATAAATAAACAAGTATAATCTGATTAATCTCCGCCTAACCGGTTAATCGCTAAACTGTATCCAACCACCCAACTACCACCTAACGTTTTTGCAACCTTGGTTTTAGTTATACAATATCTCCATGTAATCAAAAATATAAATATGTATCAATAAAACTTGGCCATTGTATTAGCGATTTAATGAAAACTAACAAAAAAAAGTTACTCAACCAGCCGTAAGCCCGTAAATCATAACAAAACTAATAATTTACTTTTCGGTTTAAACTTATTTCAACATGTTACGCATTAGTCTTTTTTTGAGACTTTATGTGAGCCTGTGAGGCAAGAAAAAAATAAATTCAACAGCTTTCACATGTGGTGAATCATCTTCTTTGCAACTATTGGTTAGTTTTCCTCCAAATTGTTTAAAACTTAAATATTGGAAGCCTTTTGTTTATTTTTTTATTCTTATAGTATCCCAACCAGTAATTAAACAATGTGTTTTGGAAAAAAAAATGTTGTTAATAATGTTATAAAACAAGTGAAGCAATAAAGTAAAGAGAAGAATACAAGATAGATTATCTCTTAAAAGAGGCATGTATATATAATTACAAAGGTGGAGTATTCCACAAGATACATTACTCTAATTGAGATAACTATTAAGAATAAGTGATATGGACATCTATTCTATATTTATCCATAACACTCCTCTTTGGATGTCCATTTGACGATTATGCCTCGTTAAAACCTTATTAGACAAAACCCTATGGGACAAAAATCTAGCAAAGGAAAAAGAGTACATAATATTTTTATACGCTTGGGGATGTTGACTCATTAAAAACCTTGCCGGAAAACCCTGTGGGGACAAAACCGTGGTCAAGAGAAAAAGAGTGCAACGCGTATCTTCTCTCCCCCTGATGATCACATCACTTAAGCTCATTGAATCAGTGAAATGCACCTTAATGTGTCTTGATAGAATCACATGAATAAATACTCTCTACATGTTGTTCGCATATCCAATTTAAGGATTAAAATACGTTATACATCTCATTAGTACATCCTTGTACTTCACATCTACACATTTTATTATGACACATTTAAATCAATATTGTGATCATCATCTTTATAAATCAAGGGGTCTTTCTTCATCATGTGACCTCATAAACATGAGCTTCATTTATCCATATAAAGATATGTAGCATTTTTCTTTAGCTTTCATGATGCACAATAATTTCATCTTTAAGATGTTACAATCATAAGCTGAGACAAATTGTGTCTTTTGTTGCAAATTCAACTTTTATGCATTCAGTTGCCTTTGTAGTAATCATAAAATCAAATTGTCTAAAACTTAAACAATTTTTAATTCTAGATCCCTTTATAAAGTTTCATAGGGAAACATAATTTCTTCTTTGACACAATACTATACACTAAGGCAATTATACATATGCCAAAAAATATGATTAATTTAATACAATCAATAGTGTTCTTGCGAACTTCTCTTATATGCTTTAAGTATTAAAGATCACTAGCATGCTTCATGCATTTTATATCCTATAATAAAATCTCGTATGAGCTCTATTCATTTATTTTTTAGACGCATATCAATTATTTTACACATTTTCAGACTTATACAATATTAAAATAAATTATTGGATCCACCACATGTGAACATTCATCTGCATGATCATTTACATGTCTTTGAGAAAATATATGTCTGCCATCACTTGTACCTTATGCATAATTTCATTTCATTTTCTCATAAATACTAATGCATATCCAGTAAGTTTACATATTCATATGTACGGACTTCAAGTCCAAGTAACCATGCCTCATCACAAGAGACTTCAATTATTCATTAGTTACTTGCGTCAATAAATTTTGGCCATTCATCAATCCAAGATCCTCACATTCATTTTAGCGCTATATTATTTATCTACATAATCATTATCATATATAGCTATCGACGTCGATTCATTTCTTTTCGATTCCACATTTTACTAGACATTATATATCATTTATTGAGATCTCGTAGTTTTTCACCAACCCGGGGTTTTTTTCAATAACCTTCATGTCTAGTGTCTCTTTAAGAGACTATGGGGTCTTTATTACCTCGATTCAACCATCTTAATTTTCTTGCTCCACTTCATTATTCATTTGAGGACTTTTACTTGGAATAGATTAGTCTATCATGTTGCAGCCATGTTATAGACTCACTACCAATCATTGATTATCATGTTGGGACATACATTATAATTGGAGCACTAGTAGCGTATATATGATCTAGTAACTTCTTTAGGTCACTAAACATGTCTGTCAATTACTAGAGCTGGAATATAAATTGTCCCTTGAACTTTAAGTTCATATTCATTAGTGTGAGGATCAACATTTATATCATAAATCATTCCATATCACTCGTTGCTCATTCTCTCCCCTTGAATGAATTATCAATTTCAACATCCCATTGTTGTGCACTGTGGTGGATTTATAAGAAACATATATCGCACATTTACAAAATTCTTACACGGGAAACATATGGTTTGTGACCATAAACCATTTTATTAGGGAGTATTCGTTATATCTTGTTGGCATGATGTGAATTATTGTTAAATCTTCTAAAGAAACATGCCCCATAGTACTTATAGTTTTGTTCTCACAATTATTGGTTTTGCAATTAACTGAATACGTTTTATGAACGTTTCAACAAAAGCAATTCGTTTGAACATGGGTTACTTTTAAGTTCAACACTTATTCCAATAATCGGCCAATACTTGGTCACCACCATTTCCAAAGATATAATTTGGAAAACCATGCTCACATTTAATAAGCTTCTAATCACGCTAACTTGAAGTTGCGTATTTGATAATCATTTTGACGATGTATCGATTTTTAAATTCAAAATGATCTGCATGACGGATGTATAAGCCTACATAAATCCCCTCTTTATTATCTCTAATACTTCATAGAACAAAGTCTTACTTTAATTTGGCGGTGATAGATGAACAATTAACTTTCATCGAGAACAATAATAACAAACAAACCAACCTTCAAGAATCCATGGTTCTTTTAAAAAGAAACGTATAATATACCAATACGGATAAATTTTGTCACGCTTCTCCCCATGTAACATTATTATGTATATATTTAATTTAAGCCTACTAATATCTGTCAAGCATTTGCGTTGCTAAAGATGCACTGATCATATACTCATACAAATAAATTACTCAAAATTAATACTTTAGTTATAACTAGACACATACCTTGAATAATGAAACGTATATACGACTGCTCGCTTGAATCTACTCCATAGACCATTTACGCTCAGTTCTTGAGTTTTTAGGGATGGGAAATGGAAAAGAATAGGAAAGGGAAAAGAAAGGAAAAAGGAAAGTAAGTGTTAGTAGTTATGTTCTTGAGATAGAGGAAAGGAAAAGGAAAGTAATCATAATCATGTTCTTAAGTGAGAGGAAAAGGAAAATAACTTGGTCAAATTACATATATGCCCTTTAATTGTTAATGTCAAATGTTTTAAAAAGGGTATATTAGTCTTTATACAACATACGATTCCGTTTCCTTTCCCTTTCCTCCCGAAAGTGGGAGGAAGATTTACTTAACAAATCTTCCTCCCTATTTCCTTTCCATTTCCTTTTTCTCCTTTAAAAAAGACTCAAGAACACAAAAAACTTTCCATTTCTTTTACTTTCCTCTTCCATTTCAACTCGAGAACTGAGCGTTAGACACCATGATTTAGAGCGTGCTTATAACATGTTATAAAACAAGTGAAGCAATAAAGTAAAGAGAAGAATACAAGATAGAGCTAATGAAGAATTATATTATTGATCTCTTAAAGGAGACATGTATATATCATTAAAAAGGTGGAGTATTCCACAAGAGACATTACTCTAACTGAGATAACTACTAGAATAAGAGATATGGATATCCATTCTATATTTATCCTAACAGGTTTTATTTGTTTCACGTCTAATTTACCAAAATCACCTCAAAGGTTCAAATCCTTAAATAAAATGATATTATATTTGGGCTAAATAACTGCTTGTTTAGAAAGTTAACCCATAACAAGAGCCCAAAACAAAGGATCTCGTCACGTTAAGTACTCCCTTCATCCCAAATTATAAGTTCATTTTGATTTTTTCAAAGTCTTTTCTTTCCTACTTTGACCTCAATTATATTTTTCGTGTTATATAATACTTGATGAAAAGTATACCAATGAAAAAGCATTTAAAACACAAGTCCATTTATATATTTTGCGTCAAGTATTATATAATACTAAAAAAATAATTAAGGTCAAAGTTGATATAAAAAGACTTTGAAAAAGTCAAAGTGGACTTATAATTTGGGACGGAGAGAGTAGTAAAAAGCCATTAACATTCTGGATAATCACCTACCTTATTTTAAATGTTACAAATATATTTTATGCAAGGAAAAAAGTGAAGCCATTAACATGCTCTATCTTTTTAGTGACTTATTTATCGTTACAAAACGTACCACCAATATCCCGACAAGCGGAGGCTGACCGAGAACTATGAACTATAGGGTGCGGATGCCTAATGCTAAATTAGATGTAGTAATGATAAGTCACATACAGGATGAATGCGAGTTTTGCCATACTTATACTCAAACTGTTCTAATGGGCATATATGCCAATCGCGGCTAGATTCTTAACTAACCGGCTAGCAATAACAAAAAAAAAGTTATAGAACATATATACCTAAACCACTACATGTTTCAACAGAACTTCACCAAATAAGAAGGCAAAAAAATGTCTATTAGAATGCATTCTGCATTTTAAAATTGTGCAAATCTCAAGAGCGTCAAGTGTCATGGTTTGAGCCGTTTCCCCACCTCACCATTTCACTATTTACATTCACACACCAAAATATCCTCACACATATTGCCCAAGCCATGTCACCTCTTTTGAGACCCACCATACTCAATTAAAACACAAACTCAACAACAAAACCCAATTAAAAAAAAAGAAAAAAATGGTGTGCGCCAGAGAATTGGCTTGGACAATGGCAGTATGGCACAAGGGAGGGGCGGTGTCGTGGCACCGAAAAGGCGGCGCCAAAATGCTTGCCACGTTGGAATGACACATAAGAAATGTGATAGTACCGTTCACTCTAATGTGGCAGAGATGCAATCCTACTTGTGTCTTTGTGTGATTTATATTTTTTAATCCTTGCTAGTAATAGAAAGTAAAAAAAGTAACACTCAATACCGTCTTTCACGGGTTATGGGTCCCAATACCGTCTTTCACAGTGTATGGCGGAGGTTAAGACGTAGACAGCCTTTCTCCTACCTAAGGTAGAGAGGCTGCTTCTCGTTATATCAACAGTAAAAAAAGACCTTCGGCCTTGCAAGAGGTGAAGATCGAACTTTTGACCTCTGTCTCCAAAAACAAAAATGTTAACTACAAAAATGTTAACTACTTGATCCAACTTTAAGATTGACCTAATGTTAATGTAAAATCTAAAAACTTACGGGAAATTTCACTTACTAGTGACTTGATAATATGTAAATCTGACGCGCTCATTTTTAATATAATTATCTTGTGGACCCTTTCCCCTTTGAACAAATAAATGGATCTACTTTAATAAAAAAACATTGGAAGCATATAGTTTAATTTTTTCAATTATATTACTCCATCCGTCTCAAAATTATTGTCACTAGACAAAAAACACAAAGTTTAATAAAAGTGGGACCACTACAATTCACAACCACTCATATAGAATATTCCTCCACTAACTTCTCTTTTTCTTACTAAAAATGGAAAGTGGACAATCTTTTTGAGACATCCCAAAAAGGAAATGTGGACAATTAAATTGAGACGGAGGTAGTAATACCTACCATTATCGTCGATAGCATTTTTTAATTAAACTTTATTTCCCAAAATAGTATTGGAGAATAAAAAAATCGATTTAAGGGCATCCACTATGTTAAACTTTTAGAGCATCCACTATGGTGGTTTTTAAATAGGTCTAAAACATTTTGAAGAGGTTTATAAATTTGTGAACCATAGTGAGAAATCATTTCAATCCTAGGTGGAATGAAAAGGTCTAAGATCTTAGAGAGGTCTAAACTATTTTTTAATTTCTTTTTTATTTTTATTTTTGAAAATGTTAGTTGTGTTTTGTGATATGAAAAGCTTTATGAATAGGTTTATCCATAGTAGAAATAGGTTTATAATATGAAAAAGTTTATAAATTGATGATGTATTAATTGTATAAACCTTTTTAGAGGTTTATCATAGTGGATGCCCTTATAAAGGTTTATAGTTTTATTATTGCATTAATTTATAAACCTTGAACCTATCTCCACTATGTATAAACCTCATAAAACTTTATAAACATCATACAAAACCCAAATGCGTTAAATTATGAAGAGGTTCAATATTCTAGACCTATTCATTTTAGACCTCTTCATAAACCTATCTTCACTATGGTTTTAAGTTCTTAAACCTCTTCATCACTTTATAAACCTTTTAATAAACTACTATAGTGGATGCTCTAAGAGTGGTGGTGATTATTGGTTAAAATCTTAGATTTAAGATCATTTGAGGACAAAATATTATTTACATACAAAGGGATAAATCTCGACTCTCCATTTTTATTTGATCTAATGGATGAGATTAATCTCAACAATTTAAAAAACCTACTTTCATCATTTTTTTTCAAATATTAATATCTTTCAAACCGTTAATCGTTAAGCGAAAAAAATATATCATTGCGACGAGCATTTAATTATCTTTCTATAGATAGGCACTTTGATATACTTTTGACAAAAAAAAAATTTCCGTATTTTTCACTTTTTTTTTTTAAGTTTTTTTCGTTTTTTTACGTTACTAAAATTTGCATTATAAAAATCATATATGATAAAACACTAATTTGAATATCACATGTGATATTAGTGTAATATCATATATGATATGTAATATCACATGTGATATTAGTGTAATATCACATATGATATTACATATCATATATGATTTAACACTAATATCACATTGATATTTAATTTAGTGTTTTATTATATATGATTTTTTTCATGCAAATTTCAGTAACGTAAAAAAACGAAAAAAATAACGAAAAAACATTAAAAAAAACGAAATTTTTTTCTTTTTTCGAAAGTATATCAAAGTGTCCGTCTATAGAAAGATAATTAAATGATCGTCGCGATGGTGTAAATATTTTCACTTAACGATTAACGGTTTAAGAGATATTTAAATTATAAAAAATAGGTGAAATAATAAAATGCTTTTAATCTCAGTCATTGATTTCTTTTTAGATGGATGGTGGAGATGAGTCCCTTGGTATGTGAGAAAAGTTTGGTATGTAAAATAACTCTTCTCAAAATCTTAAACTAAAATTCAATAACGTATTTAACGAGCATGTTAGCCCGCGCGTTGCTGCGGGGCTTCAGTTTTTTTAATAGTATATGCTAAGTTGCACTTGCGAGATGTAATATATGCCATAAATTCAGTACTCCACTGTACAAATAAAGTTACAAAAACTCCACAACTTTGCAAGTACTTGAAAGTTGTCAATTTTACCTGATAGACATGTTGTTCAAGCTCTACAAACCTTCCTTTAGACCAAATTATACATGAGTATTGTAAGAGGACACATCATGTTCTCTCTCAAGCAAAGTTGCAAGAGTACGTAATCAATGAAAACAGAAGCACACAATGCGCAAGAACTAATTGAATTGGACCACGACTGTTCCACGCACCACGACTGTTTGCGATTGGCCAAATAGATCGGTTCTATAAAAACAATATCAAAACGAAAAAAGAAATATTAGGTATCGACGTTAGTGTTAGCATGATTAAATAGCAAACAATTAACACAATACAATTATAAAACCGATAAGAAGACTCACATGTTGAATTAGCCTTGGCATTTGACTTCCTGCAACATAAATGAAGAAAAAGAGTGAGATTCATACACTATTAAAACTTAATTGGAAATACATTAATAAAAATGAGATTGTCTCATTGTTATTCTTTCAAGTTGGTTGTCATTGGTTTCGTGTTGCAACCTAACAAAGGGGAATTTAGGATCAGGTATCCAAGTGCCTAAGATTAAGTGGTTATTTCAAAATACGCATTCAAAAGCGCTTATAACTAACTGCTTTCTAAAACGTCTATAAGCTACCTTCTTAATTCAGAATGTTTTTTGCTCGCTCTTTACATTAGAATGCTTGTAACAAATCGCTTCATTGCGAATGGTTATATGTTATTTGCTTAAACCATCATATCCAAATAACTTCAAAATCTTGCTACAACAAATAGAACCTTAAATGATTAAAAATTTTGATATTTCTTATTAAGAACAAAACCTTGAATCCATACACAATTAGATAACTCATGAGTCAGATCAAGCAACTATGTGAGAATGATTATGATGGGGAGCTGGAAAAAAATAATTTACTATGTTTTCTTAGTCATACAACTTGCATCAAATCTGTAAGATAATAAAATACACAATAAAGTTTATGTTCATATGGTTACAATGCATCACTATATCATATAACCTAGTAATTTAATCCAAAATCTTAACCAAAACCCTACAAACACAAAATCGATAAAATCAAACTCCAAACAAAATTAATCAACAAAAAGATTAAACATTCAAACACACTTTTAAAAACCAACAAAAATCAGTGAACAATTTTCAAAACTAATCACTAAAACATAATCTTTAATTCAATAGTTTTTATATAAAAATAAAAGCCCAAAATAATTTACCTCAAATAAATAAAGGAGTTGCAATCTGAGTTCATTTAGGAATATCCATTACAACAATACCTTTCTGAGACTCTTCATCATTTTCATTAATCCATTTTCTCCTTTTTTAGAGAGCTTCTCAAAGATGATGTCTGATATTTTCCTATTGACTTTAGTTTGGTGGGAAGAATATGAGGAGAAAGATAGAGGCGGTGGAATTTTCTAGTAGGGGTGTGTGTCTAGAAATTTGGAGAAGAAACGTATACACTTGTTATCCTTCTCATGGTATCGTACAAAGGTTAAGGTGTGTTACGGAGTCATTACGCTAAACGGGTTGTGAATAGTTGATCCCCCAACACACTTAAACCAATCAAAATTTGCCAACATATCTAGGAATTAATTGTTGGGCCTTGTAATTCGTAAATCATTAAAAACGGACCAATATGAAGATTTATTAATGCATAACGGGCTCTGTAAAACTTTACTCTTGACCCCGTTAAAGTTTGGCTATTAGTATATATTATAATTACTATCTCTATCGTAAAAACAAGTGGTCCTGTTTTTTTTTAGTATTTTTATACGAGTAGAGTAAAATATAGGAATGCAAATCATAGTGCTCATGGTATCGAAAAAAGTACACATATCCCATTCATATATAGTAAAGAAAATATAAAAAGTAAAGATAATTTTTTTTGATATAGTAATACCGAGTATATTATAGGGTAATGTTTTAAAAATGAGGTTTTGAATTGACCCGGTAAAGTTATCGGGTCATTGGGTTATTGGTTTAACTGATTTGACCGCCGGTCAACCTGGTTTTCTATTAAAATTTTTTTTAACCGGGTCAACCCGGTTTTCTATTAAAAAAATGAAAAAAACTAAATCCAGCCAGGTTTCGAGAACCGGGTTGACCCGGTTAACTTAAAACCCGACACGTCTAACCGGTTAACCCACTTTTAAAAACCCGGTTTTTTTTAACCCTTTTTTTGCGGGAACCGGTTCAACTGGTTAACCTGACCGGGTCGACCCGGGTTTCAAAACATTATTTTAAAGTGTTGTTAGGGCACCTCTCTTAGTGGCACTTCCCCTTAAACTACTTTTACTCATTACGTATGCCTTATGGAAAGGGAAAAACAAATTTTATCGTTTTATGTTCTGTATTTTTGTTTGTTAATATTTTTTACTTATAAACTTCATATTTTATATTTTGGACTTTTATTTTTGTACAACAACAACAACAACAGACCCAATCCCGCCGAGGCAGGGTGGACTTTTATTTTTGTAGTTTTATAATATAGTTCAAAATATTAAAATTAAAAAAATTAAAATAGAAAAGAGTAGCCACATTAGAGGGAATATATAACCAACCCTATATCTTTATTCTACATTTCTACTAGTACTTTAGGGTCCGTTTAGTTAGGGGTATTTGTTATTAGGGAATAGGAATGAAATACGTGTAAGTTGTTTGGTAAGTAGTTTAAACACGTGGTATATGTTTCGTACTCCTAAAATTGAAACCTCGCCCATTTGACTGGTTTTAAAATTTGATACTTTTTGATGTGGGCCATTGTCCTTTTTTACTTGTTTTTTTTCATTTTTTATTAAACTAATAATTTAAACATTAATGATAAATAGATAAAAAAATAATATACTATATTTAATTATATTTATCCTTTATCCCACTATCTTTTAAACCTATAACAATTCCAATTCTAATTTCATAAATATTTACAAACCAAACGGGCCCTTAATCTTGGTTCATTTCTAACATGTGTACAGGTGGCCAACTCGGTATCAACAATCATCAGGTTTTTATGAAAATGTAACAACAATCATACCTCAAAATTTAAAGACCATGTTCATCTAAAAAAATCGATAATAATTTTACACTATGCGAGAAAAATATACGGGATTCACATGCACCCCTAGGAACCCCCCCTCAGTCAGCTCTATTGTTTCCCATTAGTTATTTGCTTCGAGAATGATTTTCGTGCGAATTGCCCATAATGAGTAATTCGCGGGCTTTAGGATTGGGCATTGAAATTCAGGTGTACTATTTGTAAAATTAGTACTAGGTTCCTTATTTCCACTTCCTTTCGTCATATTTTAAATATAAAAAAAATATCTCCAAAAAATTTAACACGAGGTGTGTTGAAAATGTTTTATTTTTTCTTATAGGTTATAAAACTTTATAGAACTAGTTTTTAAATCCAAAACTATCCTCGGAGATTATATATTTAAAAAAAATCGAATAACCTAAAGTTAATTTCACTTTAAATGTTATTCCTAATTATAATAAGCAGCGTAAAAATACTAGGTTATTATATTCTAATTATGATAAGATACTATAATATAAATGAAAGTAACTTATCAAAAAATAATATATATCTAAAAATGAAATATAACTATATAAAAAAATGAAAGAGTGGTGTTGTTAAATTTTGGAACCTGAATGGGTTGATGGTTTAACCCGATGCCCTAATAATACTATCCTTTGTGTGGCCCCTTATTTTTGTACGCGTCCCCTTTTTATTGTTTATCCCCTTTTTTGTTTTGAGATAAAAACCCACGCTTCTTTTTCTTTCTTTTTAGTATTAGTCTCTCTCTCTCTCTTAAGAAGATAACTTCTAATCTTCTTCTTTCTTCTCCAATAAACGACGGTTGACCGGCCTCTTTTGATGGCTGTGTTTTATGCCCGCCCCTTCTACTTTCTCCGGTATGGTGTTCTTTTTCGGGCACTGTTATTCCTCCAATTTGAAACCTAGGGTTTCGGCTTATATGAGGGTTTTATGATCCATGAGTATTTTTACGATTGGAGTTTGCTAATGAATCAATTGGGGTTTCAATTGATCCTTCTGGGCTTGATTCCGTTTAAGAACAGGTGTGTTTGTTCTAATGCGAATCTTTGATTTGTGCCCTTTGATGACTCTTGTTTAGTTTTTGTTTGAATCAATTTGTAAAACGGTTTAATCCGTTTCTAATCCTATGTGGATTAAAGATTCAGTGTCGATTGAAAAAAAAGTGTGAATGATTTTGTTGCCGGGTATGAGTAATCACTTGTGTGATTGTTCCCTTGATGCGACAAAGTATATGGAACACAAAAAATGATATCTTTGATTTTGTGTTTGGTTAATATTTGAAGAAAAAAATTTCTTATCGAGACTGTTTTCTTCTTTTGATTCTGGAACTAAACAAAATGGTATATGATGATTTTGGCTCTGATACCAATTGTTGGCCTGTTTTACGGATCTTTAATCAAAATATACCGCAATAATAATAAACAATTTGAATCAAGAAGCTTTTCTTATTATTTCAGTCATCATGTTTCTTACAGAAATCATTACAATATATACTAAATGAAAAGTGCTAATGAACCGTTGTATTGGTTCAGGGGATATGGCAGTTACTGTATAACTGCTACATAACCGTTTCTTTAACTGCTTTTGTTGACTTTCTAATGTCTGACTTTTGTTGACTTTTGTTGACCGGGTCATAATGGGTGTTGACTTGGGTCGCTGGGTTGGGTCGATTGGGATTAACCCAATACTCCTATACACATTTAAGTTAATTATTATTTTTCGAACAGCATGTTGCATATTACGTAGTACTTAATAATATGATGCATCCTTGTATACTTGGTATTTGTCTATAATTTTTGTTTTCAATTTATCTCCCAATTCTAATAGATAGCCACTATTCATTCTTTTCAACAGTCTTGCATGATGCAAACAACAAAACCGTGGCGGTTTATCTTCCACAAGACATAATATTGTTTCAGATTCTAACAAGGGTTCCAACAAAAGCTGTAATCCGTTTTATGTGTGTCTCAAAACAATGGAACGTGTTCCTAATATCAGATAGGTTCAAGCAGATGCACAGCCGCAGCCTTCTAACAGACCCCCATCTAGAAGACCAAAGCCTTTTCTTTTATGATGAAGAAGAAGCAACTTTCTTCACCATCGACTGTGAATCGCTACCTGATAAGGCTCCCTGCCCACGCCCTTTACCACAATTTGAAGCCTACAGTCCTTTTGAACATATGCGTATACTAACATCTTATCATGGGCTGTTATGCTTAGGCATAAGAAAGTGCAATGATCGTCGATAATCTGATATTATTTTGTGGAATCCTTTGACAGCCGAGTATGAGAGGTTGTCTAAACCAGCCAATCCTGATTACATGGAATGCTACTGTTCTTTTGAAAGGAGATACAGATTGTATTACAGCTCTTGTGAAGACGACTACAAGCTTCTAGTTGTAACAGATCAGACTGGCAATGTTTACATATACTCTTTGAAGGCGGACTCATGGAGAAAGTTAAACAAGAAGGCCCCCAAAAAAGAAATAGATTGGGAATGGAGACCAGGTTTTTGCATGAGCGAAAATATCTACTTTCAGTATTACAACAACAGAGAAGGCTTGATTAGGTTTGACACAACAGCTGAGAGGTTCCATAAGATAGAAACTCCCCCTGAATATGATAATATTTATAAACGATCCTTCACCGCCATTACTCTTCACAAAGGGTCCATTCATTTATGTGTCAGGTACGACACTATTGGAGGCTGGTTGAAGAGCACCTGCATGGATCTGTGGAAGCTGAATGTAGATGGAGATATTTGGAGTAAGGTGGTAACCTATCAGCTTATGCCCAACAATGATATTCGCAGTTTGTCTCCATTGCACTTGTTGAACAACGGAAACTGGCTCATGATAGATTATAAATATAGAGGATATAAATATCGTATTTGTCAGGTAGAACTCAAGAAGAAGTATACTAAAGAAAAATATGGCCACGAGAGCAAAGGAAAAAATAAAAGCAAAGGAAATATCCATGATGAATATGAATTGTATTTTTCCAAAGTTGGCGTGGATTACCCTGAAGAAGTCATATACACTGAGACGTTTGTGTCACCTAATCAGTATATGAAGTAGCATCTATCAATTATCCTTCTATGTGCCTCTTTTAAATTACAATGCTGATTATAGATGAAATAAGATCGGTCATATATAGCAGTGAACATAAGTATAATAATAAAATGGAACATTATCATTATCACTAAGAATGCATACATAATTAACATAACCATGTTACCATGTCAATGTACCGAGATATGTTGTATGTCATGCTTAATGAAAGCGGTTAAAAATTTACAAACCATTGGACTACTGGTATCACTTCTCCTTTCCCACTACGAACGTCTAGCTAACCGGTTAAGGAGTATTATTGAAGAAATTTTTTACAGGTTGAATCTCAAATACTGGTTAAAGGTCACTAAACATATACTCATTACATGAGGCTATGTCTTTGAGGAAAGTCGACACCCAAGACTCTAGGGCTGAGCTTCGAACCAAAACCAACCCGACCTGAAAACGGATTTCTGGAAATAGCATGAACCGGAATGCCTTATTCGGTTTCGGTCGGTTAGTAGGGTTTCTTTGGTTTCTTATGTTAGACAGTACAATTTCAAAAGCAATTCTATTGCATTCAAAACCATTATAACACGTTGACGTAACTTTTTAAATGCTATTAAAATGAATCAAGAATGATAAGCCTTAAAAACATGTTATAACACGTTGACATAACTTTTTAAACAAGCTAGCTAAATAATCGTAAGAGTAGACATGATCAAACCATAGAAGGAAAATGTCTTCGACTTAATGTGTGAGTTTTTAATTTCAATTCCTACTAGGTGTGTAAACAATTTTGAAGGGTCATTTACCTTATCATACAATAAACAACCATTTAAGCTATTATTTTCCCTTTTGTTTTATCATTATTTTATGCCATCGATTATCCTCTTATTGTGTTTGTTAATCCATGTATCATAAGCATGATTGTTTTTGTTAAATAAAATATCATGGTTACGTACTAGGGCACTAGGCAATTCATTGGGTATCTTCACAGTCGTCAAAGAAGCCCCGTGAATTAGCACGTATAAAAACCTTCTCTTCTCTGTCTCTCTGAGTTTATTCATGAAAGGAAGTAAGAAACTTCTGAAATATTTGATCTTCAATCTTATGGTAGTCGTAGTGAACTTAATTTAACTTCATGTAATCAGTGATGTGGTGGTTCATAACTTATAGTATAATCTTGAGATCTTGAGTTCAAATTTCGCCTTTTAGTAACGTTTAACACACAGCCAAAGTTAGGTTACATTTTACTACATCATTATTCAATTTTTATTATGTATCAGACGGAAATAAAACAGTCAAAAGGTTGAAACATACTGATTTTAGTATATTTTAAAAATACAAAAAAGATTTATGGAAAGGATACATGAATCTGCAGCAAAAAGAATCGCGCACTAGCCTATTTTTTGGAGCAGCATTTGTGTCTGCAGGTGAGTTCAATAAGCTGCATTCTTATATGCAGGTGACTTCATGTTCGTCTTATGGTAGGCTTAGTTAATTTAACTTGGCGTGATTCGTTTTTCTTATACATAATAATTAACCGTATTAAGTATTAACTACTTAGAATCCTTTTTAGCTATGAACCAACAAATTTTACTATCTATGCTCAATATATCGTATGACACCATTTCACCATTCACATGGTGGTTCGTGACTCATCAGTATAATATCGAGATCTTGAGTTCAAATGTCGCATTTTGGTAATCTTTAACACACAACCAAAGTTATGTATCTCTTGAACACGTTTTTTACCCTATATTATTCTCATAAATTCTACTGAATCAAATGGAAATAAAACAGTCAAAAGGTTGAAACATACTAATTTTGAGTAAAATCCGATATTTTGAGAGTGGGATTTGAACCCACGCCCTTTCGGACTAGAACCATTTGGAATCTCGATGAAAAAAATCCATCAGTGAAAAGTCAACTTGTTAAGTTTAATGAATTCTTTCATATATTATACGTTATAAGGAAAGGAAGACAAACTCATATTTAGTGAAAAATCAAAGAAAATCCTTTTAGTTAGAAAGAACTTGCTATAATAAAAGAAAAAGTATTGGAATCTACACATTGATTTTTTTTAACCGTATGCGTCAAAAGGCGCCTGTACGGTATCGAGGGGATACAATTTGACCCTAATCAACCGACTTTATCGAGAAAGATTTTTTTTTTAGGTCCACAGGTTGATAGTGAGATCTCAAATCAATTTATTGTTCTTATGATATATCTTAGTATCGAGGATGATACCAAAGATCTGTATTTGTTTCTTAATCTGGCGCCTTAGACCAACTCGGCCATCTCAACTTATTGCCATAGATTTCAAAGTTTGTAAAGATAAATGTCAAATTTGGTTTCTCAAAGGTGAAAAATAACAACTACATTGCATACATTTTATTTTTTTCCTACCATATGTGTACAGAAAATCTTTAATTGTCAAGAACATTCCGGTAAGCTGTCAAGCCCATATTCTAGATTTTTCATTGAGTATGTATTTATGTATCGGTATGCTAGTTGATGGATATACGATTCATCCACTTACATGGTATCAGTAGCCACAAACTGATCCTTCCCTCCTAAACGCTAAAAACCGATCCTTCAACCCTAGTTTTCTTAAGTTATCCACTTACAAGGTCGACATAGACTGACTTGGAATGTGAACACCCCATGATATAACTCTTGTTACTTAAAACCACGTAAGATATTGTCTTTAGATGCAAGAATGACTTTGGCCTTGGATTGCAACTTTATTAATGTGAATGTAGTTTGTTAACAGGAATGTAAGTTTGTGTATATTGAATGAATATAATGTTTGGTACATGATAAATATATATATGATACAATATGCCTAAGCCTTATATATATAATGTTTGGGCCTAAGCACATAACATGCCTAAGCCTTATACTAATCGACTAACACTCTCCCGCAATTTGTTAGTATATGCATATATTCAAAAGGACTGTAGGTTTCATGAAGAAGATGATGATGAAGGTAAGTTATCTTATGAGAATGTGTTTGGATCTCAGAATGTGTGAGTGTTTGGTTCTGAGAATGTGTTTGGATATGAGAATGTATGAGTGGGTGTGATTAAGTTAAAGAAGACAAGGGTAATATGGTCATTTCAGTTATTATTTTAATAATAAACGGGTCATATTGGTGAAGTCGGAAATTTTTTGAAAGTTCGTTGGTAAAGTAAGGTAATAAAAAAGTAAATGGTTCTATACGGAGAATTTCAGAAAGCTCGTGGCTATTTTATAGTTTTGAAGCTTTAAATATATCTTTTTTCATGTTGGGTCATTCTAGTGCCGACAGTTCCTGAATTAGATTTAAACACAAAATAGTCTTAAGTGTAAATGAAGATGCTAAAGAAATCTTCAACGTAAATTTCTTTTGAATTCTTGAGGACAAAGTCTTCACTTCAGTGTTTGAAGCAGTTCAAGAATTGACGCATAGTCCCAAAGAAGTAGTTTAGTTTAGCAAGGTTGGCAATGCCTCTCTGAACGATGTCGTTCTCCTCAACCACGATGCTGAGCAAAATGCTCCTAGCATCTAGAGAGTTACAAGGCGAGAAAAATATACTTTATACAAAGGGATAAAGTAAAATCCTCTTGGGAATGACCACCTTCCAAAGTTGGTATAAAAGTACAAACAGTGTTTTTAGCTGTTCTCTAAAGCATGTCCTAACCTTGTACCTCCTTGACTGCATTTAATGTAATCTCAATCACTCATTACATGCCCGACACGTGTAAAGTAGGAACCCCTTATAACCCTAATTCCCTAATATAAAAGGGAATGTTTCTCAAGGATTAAATGCACATCTTGCAATTTATATGATAACCCATTTAAGAGCATTTACTCCTCGAATCAAACTTGACTGATGAACATTCAGCGAGTAAGGAAAATTTGTACTTAAACAAAGTTAGATAGGAGATCACCACAATTGTCATAACTAGGATTGCTATTCCGCAAGTAAACCTTGGGAAATTTCTTTGATTCATTCAAATAAGAATTACAAAACATTTAACATTACATTGTGTCTTAGTGTTTAAACTTTTACGTGTTATTACTATAAATTGTTAATATATTTGCATGGAGTGTGATTTAACTTAGTTCTTAAGGTATTGTCACATTACAAAGGGTCCAACAAGTGGATTCATAGCCATCTGATCTATAAAACCTTTTCAAACACATTGCTCAAAGTATTTATAATCAAGATCCACCGTTGCAAACAATTAAGTTTCCTAAATTCTAAATGATAGGGGTAGCTATATTGTTGCTTCTCTATAAGAGGAAAAATTCACCAAATGTAAAAAAGGTTCTTATGTCACATAGTGAGTATTCAACCTCAATTCATGAAAATCATAACCAATGGTCCATACCAACTAAAAACCACTGTTGGTCTTGAAAAATAATAAACGAATTGTTTTCAATCTTAACCAACGCCTCAAAAGTCTAATCGTTTCTTGCCTACCTGATGACCTCATGGAACAAGTCATAAAATGTGCCACTGTCTAGCAGATGGGGGAAGTCCATATTCTAAGGCAAGAGGGACCATCAGAAGTCAAGAAAAATAGAGTAGTGGATTTGAAACTAGCGTATAATAAATTTATACACATTGAAAGTGAAACTATTACTCTAAAACATCCACCCTCTCATATCACTCACATTACCAAAAGAATTCACATCTTCGAAAACTTTTTCACACAACAAAGCTCAAACCAAGATTCAAAAGGACTTTGAGGCCAAGTGAAACAAAGTTAAAGCCAAACATGCTCTTTTAACTTCTAATGCCTCTCTCAACCTACACAACCATCTCAAGCAAGAGGCAATGGTCTTGTTGCTGAGTCATATGACTGGGATGAAGAAGAATTATCATCAGATGATGATCAACTAGTTGAGATCGGAGTACTCATGGTCTTAGTTGATGATGGAAAAGTAGTTGTGAGAAAAGAAGTAGCTAGAAATAGTGAATGGGTTACAATCATCATAAAAAAGGTACACACGCTTCTTGAACTAAAAGATAATTATGATAGAAATATTTTCTTAATTATGTTTGTGTTGCCCTTAAATATGTGGATGAACAAAGACAAAACCTAATGTTAAAACATAGTAATATTGTTCAAGAACTGAATACATGTAGGGAAGAACTATTAGAATTAAAACAGGTAAAACTTCCCGCCCTTACTTTTCAGAACCAAAACACAGAGATTCTCAAAGAGAATGAAGCACCTAGAAAACAACTTGAAGAATAAAAGTTGATAAATAAGTCTTGGTTAGATAGATAAAATAGAGTCAGTCATTGCATTAGTGAATAAATTCCTAAACAAAAAAGCATGTACAAAGGAGCTGATAAGCTCGTTGGAGGTTCATCAGACACTGAACCCAAGTATCCTGTTTTTATAAAATCATCAACTGGTTATGACCATGAAATGTCAAAAGAAGTTGTTGATACAAATGGGTTGATGAACCTGACATGCTCATGTTTGTCAAGAAGTAAATGCATCTCTTGCAATTAATGTGAAAGTGGGCTGATGAATCAAACTTGGTCGTTGAACATTTAGCGAGTAAGCAAAGTTTGTACTTAAACATAACATGGGTTAGCGTTTAAGTTAGAGAGGAGATCACCACAATTGTCATTAAAGTAATATTGCTTTTCCGCAAATAATCCTTGTCAAATTCTTTGATTCATTCAACTAAGAATTGTAAAACGTTGAAAATTACATTGTGTCTTTGTGTACAAAATGCTTTACGTATTATTACTACTAGCAGGGTACCCGCGCGTTGCAGCGGCGGGTACCCTGAAATAAAAATTTTCGATTAATAATGTATTTTAGTTTATTTTGTTTTTTTAACAATAAATTAAGGGATATCAAGAATTTCGTATAGCCCGTGCCCGTTCGGGCTCGAACCCGTTTGCCCGTGTCAGCTCGGGCTCGAGCCCGTTTCGTCCGTGCTCGTTCGGGCTCAAGCCCATTTGGCCCGTTGCCTGTCCGGGCTTAAATATTTGTATAATATGCTTTATTATTTGTAGTAGTGAAATTTAATGCAGGAATTGTGTTTAATTTGGCTGTACGATATGCTTGATAATTTGTATTTCTTATGTAAGAGTTGTTTTAATAACTTTATTAATTGTATTTATTGACCAGTACAATAATTAACTACATTAAATAGCACTAATGTGGTGTTTTGTTGTACACTATGCTTCTTGACTTGTACGTCTTGAAATTATGTGCATTAAAATGTTGTGCACTATGTTTCTTTTCTTTTAAGTAGTAGTTAGTATAGTTATTAATAACATTGACCACTTTAATAGCATTAATTTTGTAAGTCTGAAAATCACATCATGCTTATTTTGTTGTACGATATGCTTATTTTGTTGTAAATCTGAAAATTGGTTATTTTGTTGTAAATCTGAAAATTGGTTGCAGCTATTGTACATTGTGCTTAAATTGTTGTAATTTTTTGTGAATGAGTGTTTTTAATAGCATTAATGTTGTTTGATAAAATTTTTGTCTTAAATGACGTCACGCTTTATTTTGTTGTACAATATGCTTACTTTGTTGTAATTCTGAAAATTGGATGCATTAAAGTGTTGTAAACCATGCTTACTTTTTAGTACGTCTTAAAATTAAGAATGAGTTGACTTTGTGCATTATAAGTAGTATAGATATACTATTTAAACACCCCATATTTTTGCATGGAATATGATTTAACTTAGTTATTAAGTTTTTGTCACAATACAAAAGATCCAAAAGATAATTACTATATTTTAGTGGATCATTAGCATAAAATAAACCCATAATCAATCCTATAAAACCTACCACACATCCTGAGTCTATTTCGACTGCTTTTCCTCAAATTTCAATGGCGGCTTTAACAATCAAAGATAAGAATTCGAACCCAACTTCAGGTATGTAAATTAACTATGTCTCCAATACACATTTATGTTAATTATTATTTTTTCGAACAGCATGTTGCATATTACGTAGTACTTAATAATATGATGCATCCTTGTCTAATTTATCTCCCAATTCTAATAGATAGCCACTATTCATTCTTTTCAACAGTCTTGTATGATGCAAACAAGAAAGCCATGGCGGTTTATCTTCCACAAGACATAATATTGTTTCAGATTCTAACAAGGGTTCCAACAAAAGCTGTAATCCGTTTTATGTGTGTCTCCAAACAATGGAACGCGTTCCTAATATCAGGTAGGTTCCAAGAGATGCACACCCGTAACCTTCTAAAAGATTACCTTAAAGACCAAAAACTCTTCTTCTTTTCTGAAATAACAGCAACGTTCTTCACCATCGACTGTGAATCACTGCCTAATAAGGCTCCCTGCCCACACCCTTTACCACAATTTGAAGCCTACAGTCCTTTTGAACATGATATGTGTATACTAACATCTTATCATGGGCTGGTATGTTTAGGCATAAGAAAGAGTAATGATCGTCGATACTCTGATATTATTTTGTGGAATCCTTTGACAACCGAGTATAAGATGTTGTCTAAACCAGCCAATCCTGATTACATGGAATGCTACAGTTCTTTTGAAAGCAGATACGGATTGTATTACAGCACTTGTGAAGACGACTACAAGCTTCTAGTTGTAACAGATCAGTCTGGCAATGTTTACATATACTCTTTGAAGGCGGACTCATGGAGAAAGTTAAACAAGAAGGCCCCCGAAAAAGAAATAGATTGGCAATGGAGACCAGGTTTTTGCATGAACGAAAATATCTATTTTCAGTGTTACAACAAAAGAGAAGGCTTGATTAGGTTTGACACAACAGCTGAGAGGTTCCATAAGATAGAAACTCCCTCTGTGTATGATAATATTTATAAACTATCCTCCATCACCATTACTCTTGACAAAGGGTCCATTCATTTATGTGTCAATTATGACATGACTGGACAAAATGGTTTTTGCATCGACCTGTGGAAGTTGAATGTAGATAGAGATATCTGGAGTAATGTGGTTACCTATCAGCTTATGCCCAACTACGATATTCGCTGTTTGTCTCCAGTGCACTTGATGAACAACGGAAACTGGCTCATGATAAATTATAGTTACGGAGAAGGTCGTATTTTTCAGGTAGATCTCAAGAAGAAGAAGTATACTAAAGAAAAAGACGGCCACAAGAGCAAAGGAAAAAATAAAAGCAAAGGAAATTTCCATGATGAATACGAATTGTATTCTTCCGACGTTAGAGTGGGTTACCCTGAAAAAATCATATACACTGAGACGTTTGTGTCACCTAATCAGTATATGAAGTAGCATCTATGAATTATCCTTCTATGTGCCTCTTTTAAATTACAATGCTGACCACTGATGAAATAAGATCGGTCTTGCTTTTGCAAGTCATATATGGCAGTGAACATAAGTATAATAATGAAATGGAACATTATCATATTTACTAAAGAATGCATACATAATTCACCCAACCATGTTACCATGTCAATGTACTAATAAATGCTGTATGTGGTGCTTAATAAAACATGTTAAAAACTTGTAAACCATTGGGGCAGTGGGCTGCTTGCATCACTTCCCTTTTCCCACTACAAACGTCTAACTGGCCGGTTGAGAATAGCGACACCCAAGCTGTAGGGCTGAGCTTCGGGCCAACACCAACCAAAACCGACCTGTAAACCAAGTTCTGGAAATAGCTAAACCGATCCCGAACCGAAATTCCTAATATGTTTTGGTTGTTAGTTTTGGGCCTATGCATCATTTTTCACATTTTTTTCCGCCAGCAAATCAAATGCCACAAAGTTTTACTGTACAAAAACGTAGCACATATAAAACTTGTGCATATATTTTCAGTAGCAAACCATAAGACTCACAATTTCAAAAGAAATTCTGACTGCATTTTAGTTACCGGTACAAATAGCATAAAGAAATGTAACCAACGTTTATTGGAAAAAGCAACCCCAAAGATTTGTGACCAAAAGCGATTAGGAGTGACCATTGAATAAGTTTCTTCAGCTTGAGTTGGGTTAAAAGCACGGAATGTATTTGCACCATCACTATCTTCAAATAAAGTATTTCTACAGTAGCACCATGAATAGCGCATAGCAAAGCAGCGCCCAATACACCAGCAACTCCCATCATATGAAATGGGTTCAATGTCCAGTTATGAAATCTTTTTCAAACTAAGAGCAATGTTTTAAACTTTTCATTGTAAAAAAAAAAAAAAAAAAAAAAAAAAAGTAGTAGCCAATAAAAGTCCGAAACCATGATCATGTTAAATGCTTATAAAATCAATCAAGAATGATAAGCATTAAAAACATGTTATTACACATTGACGTAACTTTCTAAAAATGCTAATTAATCATATGATATGTACTGCATTACTGATTTATGATAGTCAATGGCAACTAACAAAAAAAGTTACTCAACCAGCCGTAAATCATAACAAAACTAATAATTTACTTTTCGGTTTAAACTCATTCCAACATGTAACGTGTTCCATCGAACCCACTCATTTAGCCACATGTATCGATATATCAAATGGAACAGCCATTTAAGCTGTAATTTTCCCTTTTGTTTATCATCATTTTATGCCATCGATTGATTATAACTTTCCTCTTATTGTGCTTGTTAATAAATTTCCATGTATTATAAGCTTGATTGATTTTGTTAAATCTGCGTAGTCGCTATGAAATTCTGGCTACATACTTGGCACTTCATCGGGTATCTTCACAGTCGTCAAAGAAGCCCCGTGAATTAGCACCTATAAAAACCATCTCTTCTTCTTCGTCTCTCAGAGTTTTTTCATGGAAGGAAGTAAGAAACTTTTGAGATATTTGATCTTGGTCTATGTTAGTCGTAGACTCGTAGTGAAAAGGTTGAAGCACACTAATTTTAGTAAACTTTAAAAAAAATAATAATAATAATAATAATAATAATAATAATATTAAAAAAAAAAAAAAAAAAAAAAAAAAAAAAAAAAAAAAAAAAAAAGTAAGTGTTGAGAGTGGGATTTGAACCCACGCCCTTTCTGACAAGAACCTTAATCTGGCGCCTTAGACCAACTCGGCCATCTCAACTTTGTTGCTTAGTTTGTCAGACAAATCCACTTATAGAATTTGGCAATTGAGTATCTTGATTTAATAGTGTTCTATGACTTTTGTTACTAAGATGAAAACTTACATATAAATTTCTATCTTTTCATGTCCATATCTACAAATAATATACCTTTGTTTATCATGAACTTGCTTCTAATATCATAAATATTAACTAAATATTAAGCTATGTGAGATATGACATGACTTAAGAAAGGAAATTGATTTGCAAATTTTCAAAAATGATTGGGACACTCTATTTACGTATTAAATAATTGTACAGTATAAATATTATGCTTCAATTGTTTGTACATATGAGTGTTTCAATAGCATTTTGAAGTGTGCAAATCATCTTCCTTTAAGAAAGGTATAAAGGTGTAACTCTACTTATTTTGAATCTTGCTTGATGTATATAATGTTGATGTGACCGCATCAATCTATCAGAAAAGAGAGTTATCTTGCTTTGAGTACGTGCAGCATTGACCTTAAACCTTGTGAATTAATGGGGCAAGTTATCCACACCTCTTCATAGGAGGGTTTGCAATGATTGGACGCATTGTCGGATTGTGTGTTGTACAGTTTGACCAAGCCTTCTTGATATGATAACATAGGAGGGTTTGTATAACACATCCCTTAATTGATTTGAAATTCAAAAACCACAGCAATATGATAAATGTATCCAACTAACCTGTTTTGGAATTCAATATAGTTTATGAGACTCATAAGAAAGTAAAGAGAAAAATAAAGAAAGAGCAAAGAGAGACAATATTAGAAAGGAGACAAGTATTGAACTTGAGACCACGAGTACACATTAAAACAACTTGACCACCGGTCTAACATCATTTCTTATCAATTGCTTGTCTTTTTCTAAACTTAACATATTATTCATAAATAATTATTCACCACCAAAAAACTATTTAATCCACTCTGTAATGATTGGTATATTTTTTTCTTAGAACACCTGTAATAGTTTTTTTATTTAAAAGAGATTCACCCTGGTAAACTATGTTAATCACAAAACTAATGAGTACAATGGAATGTGGCAGAAGAACCACATTAACCTCAAGCAACGCTTGAACAACCCACTAAGCCGCTTGTGACATGTCACGAAGCAAACAAAAACTAGAAACATACAGTAACTAGATCACCTATAGGAAACAACCACTTCAAAAAGCACGAATCACCACAACTATCCATAAGCCGCCTCGTAGGAAAATAATGCACCAACTTGTAAGTTTATGTAAACTTGTATATTGATTGCATGATAATGAGAGGTACATCAAGATTATATAAGCTACATAATGGACCTAATTTATAATTGGCCATATACTAATCCTAATACTAATAGTTTAACACTCCCCCGCAGTTTGAGCGGGAGGAGACCGAACACTCAAGCTGTCACAAAAATCAGTAAACAGGGCAGATGGTAACCCCTTGGTAAAAATATCAGCATACTGAAACCTTGAAGGAACATGTAGAACTCGAATTTGACCAGTAGCAACCAAATCACAAACAAAATGAATATCAATCTCAATATGCTTGGTACGCTGATGCTGAACAGGGTTAGAAGACAAGTACACTGCACTCACATTATCACAATAAACAATAGTAGCAGATGAAAATGGTGTATGAAGCTCACGTAGTAAATTCCGAAGCCAACATGTCTCAGAAACAGCATTGGCAACACCCCGATACTCAGCCTCAGTACTGGAACGAGAAATCGTCGGCTGACGTTTAGAGGACCAGAAAAGTAAGTTGTTGCCAAGAAAAACACAATACCCTGATGTAGACCAGCGAGTGGTAGGGCAACCAGCCTAATCAGCATCCGTAAGCAACCAAGGACTCAGTAGTAGAAACACTGAGGATTAATATATGGCCCATTGTATATTAGGCCCATTATGTAATCCTAATACTAATAGTCTAACACAACTGAGGCTGCCTCCTTAAAAAACCTTCCCAAGAAAAACCTTGGAGAAAGAAAAAAGAGTACCACCCTCAATTGGAACTCTAACGAACAAACAAAAACGTCAAAAGAATCAGCCAAAGAACTCGAACAAGCCTCAGACAACCAACTCTACAACCGAACTTCAAAATGGGAGATCGACGTCATTGGACCGATTAAGAGAGTGACATAACTTTCAAACACCTGTAATTGTTAGTATAACTATTTACTGTTACTAAATCTAATGACACTTGGTAATATCAGTTGATCAAAAGAAACGAATCAAAAGGTTGTGTTTTAGTCGGTGTTGCAAATGCCTAGGTCGCCGATTAATCGGTGATTAATCGCTAGGAAATGATTAACCGTCCTGTTAATACAAATAAACCGTAAAAACGTTTATTAATATTTAGCGATCTTTTGTGTTTTGTTGATAACAAATATAATGTTATCATAAGTAAAATTATAAGGATACATGTTATTTTTGTAAAGTATTTACATATAGTCATTTAATACAAATTATTTGGTCAAAAATCAGTTTGGTCAAAAATCTGTAAGCACGATGGGTATTTTTTTTTTAGGGGAACTACTTTTTTAAAAGGTGAAAGGATAACTTTTAAGTAAATTTAGTTTAGTGGACTTTTAAGTATTCACTGTACTTCTTTATTTATTTTTTTATTTGACTGTATCTATTCTCACTTACTTTCGTTCTCGATCTCCAAAATGGCGACCAAACCTAAAAAAGAATGCAGTGTACTTGTATCAAAAAAAATTAACCGGAAAAATAGTAGCTAAGAATATAGTAAAAAAACTTTCTAATTACTTCACAACTCAAACGACCTAGCACAACTAATAAGTAGTATATGACCAACCTGTCCCCAAAACGGGATGCGCACCTCATGTAGCAGCCTGACGTTCAACGGTTCCTGCTGCAAATTCAGGAATCTGACAACCTACAACACCAACAATAGCACAGGAATTATTCCTAAAGCAACCGGTTGTGTGATCAATAGGAACAGAAAACCAAAAAAGTTATTACCTTGTTCCACCGAAGGTTCTGTATTTACAGGGGCCTGTTCAGCACATGGAGACGCCTCTTTATTTAAGCCCAACCGATCTACAACAGGAACAAACACATTGTTACCAACGACATTTATGTTTGCTATCAGATTCTCAGAAAAGTCTATAGTCACATATAAACGTACCCTGAGATGAGATGATTCGTGGAATGCATTGCACATTACCTCCTTCAAAATCCAAGTTAAGCGGACCATCAACAGTTCCTGAAAATTTCAAAACTGATTTCTATGACCGATTCCCTAAGTATTTTTGAAGAGTCATAAAATAATTGATTTTATAGTAATAGCACCTGTCAGCCCGAAGTCTTTTAGCCAACCATCAATAGTACGACGCCCATCCACAAAAGCAGGTACAGTACAACTTTCCATTAAACTCTCAACACGGACATCGTCTGCTGTCAGACCCGCACAACCATCAATAGGAGAACGGCCATCCACAACGTCATGAGGCACTGGCAAAACAGATTGAACGACATCTTGCCTGCACCGCTTCTTTGATAAACCTACCGATGCTGTAACATCTAGACGTGCTGATGAAACGCCTGATGAATCGTATTGTATACTACCACTGCGAAAGTCAAGAATCAATGGACCACGAACAGATGCTGCAATATTCAAAACTGATCTCCATTATATATCAGAAATAAATCTAAAAGAAATAACAAAAAAATTTATGTCTTAAGGACAGCACCTTTACCATCAACTCCTTTTAGCCAATCATCTTCAGCGCGTCCAAAATCGTTGAATACATCTGCAATTGCGTCCGAAGGTTGAATCACAGGTCTCAGAGGAGGCATGTCACAACTTTCGGCCAAAGTAACACGTACCATCAGTTGCAATTGTTGACGTATGCGGCTGTGTAACTATATCATCACGATTATGCAGGCCTTCCCGGACAACCTGACTGATTGGACAATAAATAGACTTACCACCTATTCCACCAGCCATGGGAACCAAATTTTTTTCATCTATATTATTTCCATGCGTATCACGTTCAGTGTTACTCTCCATATCAACCAAGGAATTTTGAGACCCAAACTTTCTTTTTAGCCTATGGTTTATCGATATCTGTTGACATTTTTCTCGTGTAACAGCATCATCAACAAAAAGAGCGAGTGGAGAAACATGCTCATTGTCCAAAGCGACTGCATCAGACTGTCTAATATTACCCTTGTAACGCTTACTTGCAGGAGTACAGGATTCTAGAACCCCATCGAAAGAACGCTTACGTCCGGCTTCATGGGTACCCACTACATTACTAACCTCCACGTCGCGTACATGCATTACATCACAATTTCCGGCATTATCTTTTACTACAACGGGGATATCCCCATCACCTATTCCACCAACCATGGGAACAAAACTTTGTACGGCTATGTCATTTCCATGCATATCACGTTCGGTATTACCCTCCATATCAACCAAGAAATTTTGAGACCCAAACTTTCCCTTTAGCGTACGGTTTATCAATATCTGCTGACATTTTTCTCGTATAACAGCATCATCAACAGTAAGAGCGACTGGAGAGGCATGGTCATTGTCAAAAGCGACTGCATCAGACTGACTAATTTCACCCCTGTAACGCTTACTTGCAGGAATACAGGATTCTAAAACCCCATGAAAAGAACGCTTACGTCCCACCTCGTGAGTATCCAACGCATTACTAACCTCTACATCACGTACACGCATTACATCACAATTTCCAGCATTATCAAGCAGTACAATGGGGGTATTTGATATAAAATCATTTGTTGTTGTACCTAGAACGTTAGCTCTCTTGCATAGTTGCATGGCCTACTTTTTATCTTCATTTTTTGCAAACTTAATGGATATACAAAACTAAATTACACTTAACAGAAACATGAATGTTAAAGATTGTATTCCACAACTTTTAGAAAGAGATTTTAAGATATTCATGCAAAAACAACCATGTCAGCAAACATATAACAATAGGAATAAACTAATGAAAAAAGGTTTATACAAGGTTAAACAGTAACTAACTCACCTGAGAATCCAAAACGCTTACATGCAAATCTACGCAGGGAGTGGAGTGATCAGATCCAGATTATCTTCTACCCTTCACGCCGAAGCTAACAGATGGCACAAAACCAACGAACCAATGTATCAGTAAGCCCAAAGGCTTATCAGGAGAGGCCCAACAACTTTTATAGTATCAGTAAGAATGCACCTGCAACGCACGTGACAAAGGAAAACGTTTTCTAACTCCACCGACATTGCAGATTAAGTTATATATATAATTACTGAGGTTTAAAAACCGGTTTTTGAATTGACCTAATCGAGCTTTCGATTCACAGTTTAACCAACGGTTGAGCCGTGTTTTTTCCTCAAAACCGACATTCGATCACCCGATCAGTTCATAGTTCAACCAGCCGGTTAACCCGAGCTTCAAAACATAACTTATGAATTGAAATTGATAAAAAGTGGACCATTAGCTGAATTTTACTTATCACTATTTGTTCTGCCAATCAATCTTGACGTGTATATTTTAAATAAGGCAAATGTTTTTAAAATTTATCATATTTGCTACTACTTGTTTTTGTGGGTAGCGAAAAAAAGTTTCTACTTTTGTGGGTACTCTTTTCAAATTCATCATTTTTAGGTATTTTGCGAAATTTTTGAACATTTTTACCCCTCTTTGATAATAGAATTGTTTTCCCGAATAGCAAAAATGTCACATAATACCATAAAAATGATGAATTTGAAGAAGAAAAATACCCACAAAAGCAAAAAAAAATTGTTCGCCATCTACAAAAACAAAGATAACAAATATAATACCTTTTAAAAAAAACATTTGCCCGTTTAAATAGATATGGTCATTTACACTTCTCATAATGCAACTATTGGTTAGTTTTCCTCCAAATTGTTTAAAACTTAAATATTGGAAGCCTTTTGTTTATTTTTTATTTTTATAGTATCCCAAACCAGTAATTAAACAATGTGTTTTGAAGAAAAAAAAATGTTGATAATTATTTATTTCACGTCTAATTTACCAAAATCACCTCAAAGGCTCCAAATCCTTAAATAAAATAATATTATTTTTGGGCTAAATAACTGCTTTTTTAGAAAGTTAACCCATAACAAGTGCCCAAAACAAACGATCTTGTCACGTTAAGTAGTAAAAAGACATTAACATTCTGGATAATCACCTACCTTATTTTACAAATGTTACAAACGAGTGTGGAAACCCGCGCGATGCAGCGGGATTGGCTTCAAAGGACTTACTTTGTAACGATACTTAAACCTTAGGGACTAATTTTGCCAAGTTGCTATAGATAGCAATTAATTCTACAGGACTTACTTTGCAACGTCACTTAAACCTTAGGGACTATTTTTGCCAAATTGCTATAGATAGCAACTAATGCTACAGGACTTACTTTGCAACGACACTTAAACCTCAGGGACTATTTTTGCCAAGTTGTGAAACTTAGCAATTAATGCTTGCTTTGCAAACACTGTTTAACGGCTTTTAGTATATATAATATATTTTATGCAAGGAAAAAAAGTGAAGCCATTAACACGCTCTATCGTTTTAGTGACTTATTTATCGTTACGAAAGGTACCACCAATATCCCGACAAGCGGAGGCAGACCGAGAACTATGAACTATAGGGTGCAGATGCCTAATGCTAAATTAGATGTAGTAATGATAAGTCACATACAGGATGAATGTGAGTTTTGCCATACTTATACTCAAACTGTTCTAATGGGCATATACGTCAATCGCGGCTAGATTCTTAACTAACCGGCTAGCAATAACCAAAAAAAAAAGTTATAGCACATATATACCTAAACCACTACATGTTTCAACAGAACTTCACCAAATAAGAAGGCAAAAAAATGTCTTTTAGAATGCATTCTGCATTTTAAAATTGTGCAAATTTCAAGAGCGTCAAGTGTCATGGTTTGAGCCGTTTCCCCACCTCAGCATTTCACTTTTTACATTAACACATCAAAATATCCTAACGCTTATGGCCCAAGCCATTTCACCTCTTTTGAGACCCACCATACCCAATTAAAACACAAACTCAATGACAAAATCCAATTATAAAAAAGACAAAAATGATGTGCGCCAGATAATTGGCATGGACAATGGCAGTATGGCACAAGGGAGGGGCGGTATCGTGGCACCGAAAAGGCGGCGCCAAAATGCTTGCCACGTTGGAATGACACATAAGAAATGTGACGGTACCGTTCACTCTAATGCAGCAGAGACGAAATCCTACTTGCGTTTTTGTGTGATTTATATTTTGTAATCCTTGTTTGTAATAGAAAGTTGACACTTATCAGGTGAAATGATCCCACATAACCATTGACATTTTTTCTAGTTTGCTAACTTCCCAATATAGTGGGGGTTGTATAAGCTCTTTTATAGCCCATGTCCCCTTGTAAGGAGATATGCCATTTACTAGACAAACAAAAGATTTTACATGACAAATAGAAAAAACACATGTGGTGTACTCAAGTCACAACAATTATGGACTAAAAATATCTTTTAAATAATGAGTTTGAGCGATAGATTTGATGGAAAGATGTTTCCTTTTAATTGGTTGAATAACAAAAGAGATCTCATAACAAAATTAGTTTTTTCAATTAGTGTTTTGGTTGATCACAAGTTAATAAACATATGCTACAACTTCAACAAATCTTCTCATTCAAAAAACAATTAAATCTTCAATGACTTTAATATGACTATATACCTCCTTAGTGTTGGACCTCAAGTGGGCCTAAACCCAAACCAACTCGAAACTGATCGTCAGGTGAAAGTAGTCCATAAAGGTTATGCCAAATCTTCAAAATATCTAAAATTTTCATACGAGTATTCACTAATTAGTGATGCTAATGGTTAGCCCCCCCCCCCCCCCCCCCCCCCCAACACAAAAAAAACCGAGCACCCGACCGAGTTATATCCACTAGCCTAGCCGAAGCCAATCGATTACCCATCTATTTTTTTTCATTTACTCGGTTTATCAGCCAACCGAGTAAATGGGCACTCCTCCTATTGTTTTTTGTGTGTGTTTTTTTATTAGTTTTTGTAAGGTATGTTTTTTGTTGTTGTTGCAGTCGTTTTACTAGTAAATTTTGGTTGGGTGTAAAAGTTGTTGTATCAATGATGTGTCAGGGATGATCATTATATTTACGATTACCATTAGCATTGACCTAATGTTAATGTAAAATCTAAAAACTGACTGTAAATTTCACTTACTCGTGACTTGATAATATGTAAATCTGACGTGCTCATTTTTAATATAATTATCTTGTGGACCCTTTTCCCCTTTGAACAAATAATGGATCCACTTTAATAAAAAAACATGGGAAGCATATAGTTTAAAATTTTCAATTATATTAATACCTACCATTATCGTCGATAGCATTTTTTAATTAAACTATATTTCCCAAAATAGTATTGGAGAATAAAAAAATCAATAATTTAAGAGTGGTGGTGGCTCCTTATTATTGGTTAAAATCTTAGACTAAACTCAATAACATATTACTACTTATGGTAAGGTAAAAACAAGTGTTTTTTTTTTTTTTTGAGTATCTTATACGAGTAGAGTATAATATAGGAATGCAAATCATAGTGCTCATGGTATCGAAAAAAGTACACATATCCCATTCATATATAGTAAAGAAAATATAAAAAGTAAAGATAAATTTTCTTGATATAGTAATACCGAGTATATTTTAGGGTAATGTTTTAAAAACCAGGTTTTGAATCGACTCGGTCGAGTTATCGGGTCATCGGGTTATTGGTTTAACTGATTCGACCGTCGGTCAACCTGGTTTTCTATTAAAAAGGCTAGTCTTTTAACCGGGTCAACCCGGTTTTCTATTAAAAATATCAAAAAAACCAAATCCTGCCGGGTTTCGAGAACCGGGTTAATCCGGGTAACTTAAAACTAAGCGGATCTAACCAGTTAACCCGTTTTTAAAAGCCTGGTTTTTTGACCTTTTTGTTGCCAGAACCGGTTAACCCGGCTGGATCGACTCGGGTTTTAAAACATTGTTTTAGGGTGTTGTTAGGGTACCCATTTAAGGTTAGTGGCACTTCCCCTTAAACCACTTTTACTCATTACGTATATCTTATGGACGGGAAAAAACAGCTTTTATCGTTTTTTGTTATGTATTTTTGTTTGTTAATATTTTTTACTTATAAACTTCTAAAATCTTTTAAATATTTTAGGTTTCCCAAATATTTTAGGTTTCCCAAATATTTTAGGTTTCCCAAATCTTTGATGTGCGGAATTAAGTTTGTTACAATCCAAACGATGTTTTAAAGTGCATAAAACCCAAGTGAGAGGCGTCGTCACCGCGACTCTATGATATGTCTAGATACATGCCATGAAGTGAATGCCTTAGATACCTGAAAATACATTGCTAAAAGTGTCAACACAATGGTTGAGTGAGCTCATAGAGTTTATGAAAATGTTTTATACGACCAACGCAAGTATAAGTTATGTATGACAAATATGTCACAAAAATGGTACAATTGCTTAAGCACATGACACCGAAGCTAGACTGTTCCTGATGTTCGCCCCAACAGAGTGTTTTTCCAAACAACTCAATGATGATAAAAATGAAATGCATCCGTTGACCAGTTGGGACCACCAACACGGATGGAGGAGTCACCCTCAATAGATCTATCCACTCACCCTCGCTTCTTCTGAAATTAACGGTTCATGATTATGAAATGAGGACATTCAATTGGCAATGAGGTAACTTAAGCAATGTAAATGAATTTGAATATACTTGGGCTCGTAATTAAATGGCGTGCAATGTGTTCTCCCCCGTATATTTGAAATAATGTATAAACTTGAATAAAACGGGGCTATAAAAACTCACCTGGTGCAATGTTTATGATGATATAATGGCAATACTGAAATGAGGCGCAACCTCTAACCGCGACCTATTATGAATGATATGTTCTATTGTAAATCATGAAACAATGTCGTGCATGCAAACTCATATGATATCCATACCACTTGTACATTTGAAAATAATGTTTATCGTCGGAATATATGTTTATGACATCTCGTCATATTATAAAATACTTTACAAGTATTTACGTTGAAAAAACTTCCTACGATAGTCGTTTAGTGATTTATTAAGAATTTATATCTTTTCGTTGCAAAATAATATACTTGGATAATTTGTGATAGTGACTAAATGACCTCGAAAAGCTGGTCGTAAAATAGTGAATATCGAGTGTTAGGAAACAAACTCAATGGTTTTGGAAAGCTTGTAGCATTATCTAAAAGTATTAGCTTTTAAATTTTCATCATAGAGGTCTCGCTCATGGAGAAAAACATGGGTAAAGTAGGGTACTTGTACCAAAAAATATAGTTTAAGGGTAATTTTCGGCAAAGTTTGAGTGACCTTATTTTATTCATTACAACTCCGTTTGACGAACGGTTGGACATTTTGGAAAATAGGCTAGGTGAACTTACTTTTACTAGAAGACTTCGCTTTCTAAAAAGTACTCTATCGATGTTAAAAACGACTCTCAACATGGTCCTAAGCGGCAACTTGTTTTTGTCTAATAGGAAAATATATAAGTTATACTTGTAATAAAAGTTACGACAACCTTGTTTAAAATGTGAATAACTTGGTCGTTATATGCCCGTTTTCTACGTTTTATATGTCCGTAGCTTCGTGTTAAAGTATACTAATATATTTTTGATAAATCGACTCATTTAGATAACGCTTAAGACTCATTTTTTACCCGTAAAAATCTGGGGAGCATGCTGATTTTTTTCCGGAAATATAGTTTTCGTCGTTAAACTTGAAAATAGCATAACTTCTTCGTTATAACTCCGTTTTAACCAGTTCAAGCGGCCACGTTTTCGTTTTAAAGTATATTTTCTGAATATCTAGCCCAAAATATTTTACAAACTGTCGAAATTTCCAGATTTAGCAAAATTGATCAGACCCTTATTTTTAGTTGTCGAAAGTGATTTTTCTCGCGTAATACTTATTCTAACCACTTCAAATCAACGCCAAAGCTATTCTAAACCTACCATACACTTTCTTAGGGTGTCATGGGTTCCTAGAAATCATAAAAAAATGATATGTTTCAAGGGATAATTATAGGATCATATATATTCATTATAAGTACTTAAAAACAAATAAAGTGGTATAGATAATCATATAACTTGCATGTTTTTCTCAAGCATGATACAAATGACCAAAGTATGAATATGGAAGAATAAAATTGATCATGAAATGCTTACTAGTGTAGTGATGAGGTTTTAGAACAAGGTTTTGAAATAAAAACCTAGGGTAATTAGGAAAAACCTTGTTCTAAAACCTCATCACTACACTAGTAAGCATTTCATGATCAATTTTATTCTTCCATATTCATACTTTGGTCATTTGTATCATGCTTGAGAAAAACATGCAAGTTATATGATTATCTATACCACTTTATTTGTTTTTAAGTACTTATAATGAATATATATGATCCTATAATTATCCCTTGAAACATATCATTTTTTTATGATTTCTAGGAACCCATGACACCCTAAGAAAGTGTATGGTAGGTTTAGAATAGCTTTGGCGTTGATTTGAAGTGGTTAGAATAAGTATTACGCGAGAAAAATCACTTTCGACAACTAAAAATAAGGGTCTGATCAATTTTGCTAAATCTGGAAATTTAGCTAATTTGTGTAAGTAATATAGGTAATTTGTGTGTATAATTAAATATTTAGGGTAGCGTTAGCTAGAAATAAATTTTAACGGAACAAATTAAAATATTTCGAAGTCATAAAAATTATAAAAATACATTTCTTACAAATATTTAGTGAAATAATAATTATCGAGTAGTATTTACGAAAACCGTCGTAATTATATATACCTAACAATTTATATACAAAATAAATTTAAAACACCGGGTAAACTAATATTATAATTTTTATAATCTTAAAATGAGTATAAAAATATATCTGGACAATTTTTGGAAGTGTCGGATCAAATGTTCAAAATAAATGATTACGCGATAGCGTTTATTTAATAGGAAATTATACGTTTCATGAAAATGCAAATCCATGCATGAACTAATATGATGATGATGTTACTAATGATATTTAGACTAAATTTAGTCTATATGAAATGTCCTCGATGATTGCTCATGAATTCGCAGCTAAACCATTAAGGTTACGCAAATTTGATACTCGTAAACCTAGTTTACGATAAATGATGAATAGTGAATCATGAATAGTGATTTTTCTCCGAGAATGAATAGTGTTTCATGAATAGTAAAATTTTGAAATACGTTCTCAGAATATCAAATCGACTTTTAAAAAAAATAGTAAAATGATGAATAGTAACCGATGAATATTAAATTCCCGAGATGAATAGTGAAATTTTCAAAGTTTGTAAAATGACCTGCAATTACGAGTTGTCACAAACCAACTTAATTTCTTGCTCCATTTCATTATTCATTTGAGGACTTTTACTTGGAATCGATTAGTCTATCATGCTGCAGCCATGTCATAGACTCACTACCAATCATTGATTATCATGTTGGGACATACATTATAATTGGAGCACTAGCAGCGTATATATGATCTAGTCACTTCTTTAGGTCACTAAACATGTCTGTCAATTACTAGATCTAGAATATAAATTGTCCCTTGAACTTTAAGTTCATATTCATTAGTGTGAGGATCAACATTTATATCATAAATCATTCCATATCACTCGCTGCTCATTCTCTCCCCCTGAATAGTAAGTCCCCAATACCGTCTTCCACAGGTTATGGGTACCCAATACCGTTTCCGATGTTTGGGGAGGTTGAGATGTAGACAGCCTTACCCCTACCTAAGGTAGAGAGGCTGCTTCCAGTTCTACCAAAGGTAGAAAGGACCTCCGGCCTTTCGTAGGGAGTGAGGATCGAACCCCTGACCTCTCGGTTGAGAGGCAAGAGGTTTTCCAATTGATCCAACCCTACTTGTTTCTCTCTCCCCTTGAATGAATTATCAATTTCAACATCCCATTGTTGTGCATTGTGGTGGATTTATAAGACACATATATCGCACATTTACAAAATTCTTACACGGGAAACATATGGTTTGTGACCATAAACCATTTTATTAGGGAGTATTCGTTATATCTTGTTGGCATGATGTGAATTATTGTTAAATCTTCTAAAGAAACATGCCCCATAGTACTTATAGTTTTGTTCTCACAATTATTGGTTTTGCAATCAACTGAATATGTTTTATGAACGTTTCAACAAAAACAATTCGTTTGAACATGGGCTACTTTTAAGTTCAACACTTATTCCAATAATCGCCCAATACTTGGTCACCACCATTTACAAAGATATAATTTGGAAAACCATGCTCACATTTAATAAGCCACTAATCACGCTAACTTGAAGTTGCGTCATTGATAATCATTTTGACGATGTATCAATTTTTAAATTCAAAATGATCTGCATGGCGGATGTATAGGCCTACATAAACCCCCTCTTTATTATCTCTAATACTTCATAGAACAAAGTCTTACTTTAATTTGGCGGTGATAGATGAACAATTAGTTTCCATCGAGAACAATAATAACAACGTATAATATACCAAAACGGATAAATTTTGTCACGCATCTCTCCATGTAACATTATTATGTATATATTTAATTTAAGCCTACTAATATCTGTCAAGCATTTGCGTTGCTAAAGATGCACTGATCATATACTCATACAAATAAATTACTCAAAATTAATACTTTAGTTATAACTAGAAACGTACCTTGAATAATGAAACGTATATACGATTGCGTCGCTTGAATCTACTCCATAGACCATTTAGACACCATGATTTAGAGCGTGCTGATAACGTGTTATAAAACAAGTGAAGCAATAAAGTAAAGAGAACAATACAAGATAGAGCTAATGAAGAATTATATTATTCATCTCTTAAAAGAGGCATGTATATATAATTAAAAAGGTGGAGTATTCCACAAGATACATTACTCTAACTGAGATAACTACTAAGAATAAGAGATATGGACATCCATTCTATATTTATCGTCTAATTTACCAAAATCACCTCAAAGGCTCAAATCCTTAAATAAAATGATATTATATTTGGGCTAAATAACTGCTTGTTTAGAAAGTTAACCCATAACAAGAGCCCAAAACAAAGGATCTTGTCACGTTAAGTAGTAAAAAGCCATTAACATTCTGGATAATCACCTACCTTCTCTATTTTAAATGTTACAAATATATTTTATGCAAGGAAAAAAGTGAAGCCATTAACATGCTCTATCTTTTTAGTGACTTATTTATCGTTACAAAACGTACCACCAATATCCCGACAAGCGGAGGCAGACCGAGAACTATGAACTATAGGGTGCGGATGCCTAATGCTAAATTAGATGTAGTAATGATAAGTCACATACAGGATGAATGTGAGTTTTGCCATACTTATACTCAAACTGTTCTAATGGGCATTGGCATATAGGCCAATAGCGGCTAGATTCTTAACTAACCGGCTAGCAATAACAAAAAACGAGTTATAGCACATATATACCTAAACCACTACATGTTTCAACAGAACTTCACCAAATAAGAAGGCAAAAAAATGTCTATTAGAATGCATTCTGCATTTTAAAATTGTGCAAATTTCAAGAGCGTCAAGTGTCATGGTTTGAGCCGTTTTCCCATCTCAGCATTTCACTTTTTACATTCACACATCAGAATATCCTCACACTTATGGCCCAAGCAATTTCACCTTTGTTAAGACCCACCATACCCAATTAAAACACAAACTCAACAACAAAACCCAATTAAAAAAAGACAAAAATGGTGTGCGCCAGAGAATTGGCTTGGACAATGACAGTATGGCACAAGGGAGGGGCGGTGTCGTGGCACCGAAAAGGCGGCACAAAAATGCTTGCCACGTTGGAATGACACATAAGAAATGTGACGGTACCGTTCACTCTAATGCAGCAGAGACGAAATCCTACTTGCGTTTTTGTGTGATTTATATTTTGTAATCCTTGTTTGTAATAGAAAGTTGACACTTATCAGGTGAAATGATCCCACATAACCATTGACATTTTTTCTAGTTTGCTAACTTCCCAATATAGTGGGGGTTGTATAAGCTCTTTTATAGCCCATGTCCCCTTGTAAGGAGATATGCCATTTACTAGACAAACAAAAGATTTTACATGACAAATAGAAAAAACACATGTGGTGTACTCAAGTCACAACAATTATGGACTAAAAATATCTTTTAAATAATGAGTTTGAGTGATAGATTTTATGGAAAGATGTTTCATTTTTATTGGTTAATTAACAGGAATAGTTTTTTTGTGTATCAAAATGGATACAAAAGATTGTTTTGAATTATATGTTATAGTGTTTTGGTTGATCATAAGTTAATAAACATATGCTATAACTATCGATTACCCATCTAATTTTTTCATTTACTCGGTTTATCTGCCAACCGAGTAAATGGGCACTCCTCATATTGTTTTGTGTGTGTATTATTTTATTAGTTTTTGTGAGGTATGTTTTTTTGTTGTTGTTGCGATCGTTTTACTAGTAAATTGTGGTTGGGTGTAGTATTGAAAGAGAAAGCGTATCATTGATGTGTCAGAGAGATGATCACTATATTTACTATTATCATTACTCCATTAGGTTTGACCTAATAAAAAAAAAAGTAAAAAAAGTAACTCTCAATACCGTCTTTCACGGGTTATGGGTCCCAATACCGTCTTTCACAGTGTATGGCGGAGGTTAAGACGTAGACAGCCTTTCTCCTACCTAAGGTAGAGAGGCTGCTTCTCGTTATATCAACAGTAAAAAAAGACCTTCGGCCTTGCAAGAGGTGAAGATCGAACTTTTGACCTCTGTCTCCAAAAACAAAAATGTTAACTACAAAAATGTTAACTACTTGATCCAACTTTAAGATTGACCTAATGTTAATGTAAAATCTAAAAACTTACGGGAAATTTCACTTACTAGTGACTTGATAATATGTAAATCTGACGCGCTCATTTTTAATATAATTATCTTGTGGACCCTTTCCCCTTTGAACAAATAAATGGATCTACTTTAATAAAAAAACATTGGAAGCATATAGTTTAATTTTTTCAATTATATTAATACCTACCATTATCGTCGATAGCATTTTTTAATTAAACTTTATTTCCCAAAATAGTATTGGAGAATAAAAAAATCGATTTAAGGGCATCCACTATGTTAAACTTTTATAAAGGTTTATAGTTTTATTATTGCATTAATTTATAAACCTTGAACCTATCTCCACTATGTATAAACCTCATAAAACTTTATAAACATCATACAAAACCCAAATGCATTAAATTATGAAGAGGTTCAATATTCTAGACCTATTCATTTTAGACCTCTTCATAAACCTATATTCACTATGGTTTTAAGTTCTTAAACCTCTTCATCACTTTATAAACCTTTTAATAAACTACTATAGTGGATGCTCTAACAGTGGTGGTGATTATTGGTTAAAATCTTAGATTTAAGATCATTTGAGGACAAAAGATTATTTACATACAAAGGGATAAATCTCGACTCTCCATTTTTATTTGATCTAATGGATGAGATTAATCTCAACAATTTAAAAAACCCACTTTCATCATTTTTTTTCAAATATTAATATCTTTCAAACCGTTAATCGTTAAGCGAAAAAAATATATCATTGCGACGAGCATTTAATTATTTTTCTATAGATAGGCACTTTGATATACTTTTGACAAAAAAAAATTTCCGTATTTTTCACTTTTTTTTTTAAGTTTTTTTCGTTTTTTTACGTTACTGAAATTTGCATTAAAAAAATCATATATGATACAACACTAATTTGAATATCACATGTGATATTAGTGTAATATCATATATGATATGTAATATCACATATGATATTAGTGTAATATCACATATGATATTACATATCATATATGATTTAACACTAATATCACATTGATATTCAATTTAGTGTTTTATTATATATGATTTTTTTCATGCAAATTTCAGTAACGTAAAAAAACGAAAAAAATAACGAAAAAACATTAAAAAAAACGAAATTTTTTTCTTTTTTCGAAAGTATATCAAAGTGTCCATCTATAGAAAGATAATTAAATGATCGTCGCGATGGTGTAAATATTTTCACTTAACGATTAACGGTTTAAGAGATATTTAAATTATAAAAAATAGGTGAAATAATAAAATGCTTTTAATCTCAGTCATTGATTTCTTTTTAGATGGATGGTGGAGATGAGTCCCTTGGTATGTGAGAAAAGTTTGGTATGTAAAATAACTCTTCTCAAAATCTTAAACTAAAATTCAATAACGTATTTAACGAGCAGGTTAGCCCGCGCGTTGCTGCGGGGCTTCAGTTTTTTTAATAGTATATGCTAAGTTGCACTTGCGAGATGTAATATATGCCATAAATTCAGTACTCCACTGTACAAATAAAGTTACAAAAACTCCACAACTTTGCAAGTACTTGAAAGTTGTCAATTTTACCTGATAGACATGTTGTTCAAGCTCTACAAACCTTCCTTTAGACCAAATTATACATGAGTATTGTAAGAGGACACATCATGTTCTCTCTCAAGCAAAGTTGCAAGAGTACGTAATCAATGAAAACAGAAGCACACAATGCGCAAGAACTAATTGAATTGGACCACGACTGTTCCACGCACCACGACTGTTTGCGATTGGCCAAATAGATCGGTTCTATAAAAACAATATCAAAACGAAAAAAGAAATATTAGGTATCGACGTTAGTGTTAGCATGATTAAATAGCAAACAATTAACACAATACAATTATAAAACCGATAAGAAGACTCACATGTTGAATTAGCCTTGGCATTTGACTTCCTGCAACATAAATGAAGAAAAAGAGTGAGATTCATACACTATTAAAACTTAATTGGAAATACATTAATAAAAATGAGATTGTCTCATTGTTATTCTTTCAAGTTGGTTGTCATTGGTTTCGTGTTGCAACCTAACAAAGGGGAATTTAGGATCAGGTATCCAAGTGCCTAAGATTAAGTGGTTATTTCAAAATACGCATTCAAAAGCGCTTATAACTAACTGCTTTCTAAAACGTCTATAAGCTACCTTCTTAATTCAGAATGTTTTTTGCTCGCTCTTTACATTAGAATGCTTGTAACAAATCGCTTCATTGCAAATGGTTATATGTTATTTGCTTAAACCATCATATCCAAATAACTTCAAAATCTTGCTACAACAAATAGAACCTTAAATGATTAAAAAATTTGATATTTCTTATTAAGAACAAAACCTTGAATCCATACACAATTAGATAACTCATGAGTCAGATCAAGCAACTATGTGAGAATGATTATGATGGGGAGCTGGAAAAAAATAATTTACTATGTTTTCTTAGTCATACAACTTGCATCAAATCTGTAAGATAATAAAATACACAATAAAGTTTATGTTCATATGGTTACAATGCATCACTATATCATATAACCTAGTAATTTAATCCAAAATCTTAACCAAAACCCTACAAACACAAAATCGATAAAATCAAACTCCAAACAAAATTAATCAACAAAAAGATTAAACATTCAAACACACTTTTAAAAACCAACAAAAATCAGTGAACAATTTTCAAAACTAATCACTAAAACATAATCTTTAATTCAATAGTTTTTATATAAAAATAAAAGCCCAAAATAATTTACCTCAAATAAATAAAGGAGTTGCAATCTGAGTTCATTTAGGAATATCCATTACAACAATACCTTTCTGAGACTCTTCATCATTTTCATTAATCCATTTTCTCCTTTTTTAGAGAGCTTCTCAAAGATGATGTCTGATATTTTCCTATTGACTTTAGTTTGGTGGGAAGAATATGAGGAGAAAGATAGAGGCGGTGGAATTTTCTAGTAGGGGTGTGTGTCTAGAAATTTGGAGAAGAAACGTATACACTTGTTATCCTTCTCATGGTATCGTACAAAGGTTAAGGTGTGTTACGGAGTCATTACGCTAAACGGGTTGTGAATAGTTGATCCCCCAACACACTTAAACCAATCAAAATTTGCCAACATATCTAGGAATTAATTGTTGGGCCTTGTAATTCGTAAATCATTAAAAACGGACCAATATGAAGATTTATTAATGCATAACGGGCTCTGTAAAACTTTACTCTTGACCCCGTTAAAGTTTGGCTATTAGTATATATTATATAATATATAATTACTATCTCTATCGTAAAAACAAGTGGTCCTGTTTTTTTTTAGTATTTTTATACGAGTAGAGTAAAATATAGGAATGCAAATCATAGTGCTCATGGTATCGAAAAAAGTACACATATCCCATTCATATATAGTAAAGAAAATATAAAAAGTAAAGATAAATTTTTTTGATATAGTAATACCGAGTATATTATAGGGTAATGTTTTAAAAATGAGGTTTTGAATTGACCCGGTAAAGTTATCGGGTCATTGGGTTATTGGTTTAACTGATTTGACCGCCGGTCAACCTGGTTTTCTATAAAATTTTTTTTTTAACCGGGTCAACCCGGTTTTCTATTAAAAAAATGAAAAAAACTAAATCCAGCCAGGTTTCGAGAACCGGGTTGACCCGGTTAACTTAAAACCCGACGCGTCTAACCGGTTAACCCACTTTTAAAAACCCGGTTTTTTTTAACCCTTTTTTTGCGGGAACCGGTTCAACTGGTTAACCTGACCGGGTCGACCCGGGTTTCAAAACATTATTTTAAAGTGTTGTTAGGGCACCTCTCTTAGTGGCACTTCCCCTTAAACTACTTTTACTCATTACGTATGCCTTATGGAAAGGGAAAAACAAATTTTATCGTTTTATGTTCTGTCTTTTTGTTTGTTAATATTTTTTACTTATAAACTTCATATTTTATATTTTGGACTTTTATTTTTGTACAACAACAACAACAGACCCAATCCCGCCGAGGCAGGGTGGACTTTTATTTTTGTAGTTTTATAATATAGTTCAAAATATTAAAATTAAAAAAATTAAAATAGAAAAGAGTAGCCACATTAGAGGGAATATATAACCAACCCTATATCTTTATTCTACATTTCTACTAGTACTTTAGGGTCCGTTTGGTTAGGGGTATTTGTTATTAGGGAATAGGAATGAAATACGTGTAAGTTGTTTGGTAAGTTGTTTAAACACGTGGTATATGTTTCATACTCCTAAAATTGAAACCTCGCCCATTTGACTGGTTTTAAAATTTGATACTTATTGATGTGGGCCATTGTCCTTTTTTACTTGTTTTTTTTTCATTTTTTATTAAACTAATAATTTAAACATTAATGATAAATAAATAAAAAATAATATACTATATTTAATTATATTTATCCTTTATCCCACTATCTTTTAAACCTATAACAATTCCAATTCTAATTTCATAAATATTTACAAACCAAACGGGCCCTTAATCTTGGTTCATTTCTAACATGTGTACAGGTGGCCAACTCGGTATCAACAATCATCAGGTTTTTATGAAAATGTAACAACAATCATACCTCAAAATTTAAAGACCATGTTCATCTAAAAAAATCGATAATAATTTTACACTATGCGAGAAAAATATATGGGATTCACATGCACCCCTAGGAACCCCCCCTCAGTTCGCCCATGTCGTGGACAATAATTAGTGATGTAAAAAAGGCCCACAAGATTGATTAATCGCCTTTCAAGAGCTACTGGGCCATCAAACTTTTCGATTTGTGTAAATTAGTCAACCGTGGTCAATAGCGGTCAATGGTCAACGATGGTCAAACTTGTCGGAATTTGTAAATCTTGCCGGAAATACCCAAAAGTCGCTTTAAACTAGTTTTAATCACTTATAGTAACTGTTTATATCCATTATAAGATGTTTTTTTAAAGAAAATCTTATCAGATATATCCAAAACTCGCCAGAAATAACCAAAACTTGCCAATCCAATTAACTACCGATTAATCCGCCTAAACTGATTAACAGTTACAAAAATATTGACAGCCCGACTATCAATTTACAATTTTTGTAACCTTGACAATAGCGATACTCAATCTAACTAAAATAAGGTACATGAGAAAGATATGCACACTTGTCTTTTAAAGGAAAGTAATCACAATTGTTTAAAAATAAAAAAATAAACGTTATATAGCTTTTAAAATTTGATTTAAGATCATTTGAAGACAAAAAATTATTTACATATTAAGGGATCAATCTCTACCATCCATTTTTATTTGATCTAATTGATGAGATTAATCACAACAATTTAAAAAACTCACTTTCATATTCTTTTTTCAAATATTAATAACTTTCAAACAGTTAATCGTTAAGCGGAAAAAAAAAATATCATTGCGACGAGCATTTAATTATCTTTTTATAGATAAGCACTTTAATATACTTTCGACAAAAAAAAAATTCGTATTTTTCACCTTCTTTTTTAAGTTTTTTCGTTTTTTTACGTTATTGAAATTTGCATTAAAAGTCATATATGATTAAACACTAGTTTGAATATCACACGTGATATTAGTGTTATATCATATATGATATTAGTGTTATATCATATATGATATGTAATATCACATGTGATATTAGTGTAAAATCACATATGATATATATATCATATCACATATCATATACTCCCTCTGTCCCTTATTAACTGTCCACTTTGATTTTTCTAGGTATTTCATTTCCAACTTTGACCTTAAATATTTTTAATTGTATTATATAATACTTGATGCAAAATATATGAATAGATTGAGTTTTAAATGTATTTTTCATTGGTATAACTTTTATTAAATATTATATAACACAAACAAAAATTTTTAAGGTCAAAGTTGAAAAAGAAAGACTTGAAAAGTCAAAACGGGACAATTAATATGGGACGGAGGTAGTATGATTTAATACTAATATCACATGTGGTATTCAAATTAGTGTTTAATCATATATGATTTTTTTCACGCAAATTTCAAGTAACGTAAAATAAGACCAAAAAACGTGAAAAAAAAGAATTTTTTTCCTTTTTACGAACATGTGAATGTCCGGATTCGAACTCGTGACCACGGGATTGCACACATTAGCGAATGAGAATTAAAGTTAATAATTAATGTTTATGTTTACGATTAATTATTGCACATTAAGTCCGGTTAACGATCGTTAAGTATTTAATGGAAAAATGACTAACGACCGTTAAATGAAAATGAAAGGACTAGAAATGGAAAACTTGGAAAAGTTATGGGTTTGGCTTTGGGCTTTCTACATGGCCGGCCATATGGGGCTTTCCAAGGCCTAATCCCTAACTTGTTCCCAAAGTTTACCTACTAGTATATAAAGAGGGTTAGGTTCTAGGGTTTCATACACTTGTGCATTGAATTAACCCTAGATCTCTCCTCTCCTCTCTCTAGTCTAATATTCGGCCGAACACCCCAATAGTAAGGGAGTTTGGTTTCGTTTTTCTTAAACGAGGACTTGTGTTAGATCTAGCAATCGCTTGATTCGTTTGGTTAATTCGTGTGTACAAGAACGTGGTTGTAAGACATTATTCTTACACAAATAAGTACTTCTTTGGTTTGCTTTGCTCGAGGGTTGTTTTGGTTTGCTCTAGAGATCTGACATTCGCAAGAGGTACGTTACGCATACTTTCAGTTAATTAATTTATTTGTTATGATCTTAAGTCTTCCGCTGTGTACTCTTGATGTCTTTATGTTTTATTGTATTTTATATATCATAAACTCAACAGTGGCATCACGAGCCTTGTATAACAAGTAATTAATTACTGAAACACATAACTAAAATAAACATGAATGTGTTATTATTTGTATGCTTAGATCTAGGGTTTGCAAAACCTAAACCCTAATTTTGAGGGGGGGGGGGGCGTTTTATTTGGTGCCCTAATTAGGGTTTTGTAAACTATTGTTTTAATTGGATTAGAAACCCTAAGATGCATGCAACTTTATGTGTATATGCGTAACTCTGTTTAATTGCATTAATTGTTAAGTGTAATTGATATCCATGATAATTATCTGCATGTTTTATCATGGATCTGTTTTTTATTGTATGTCTTTCATGTTTTAAGTGATATACATTAAATTATGATAGATCTTAAATTGGGGAAGACCTCAATAATTATTAATTTAATCAATTATGTGCAATCTGGTATATATTTAGTTTTGACTTACGCAATCGATGAATCGATGCATGTGGTTCACCTTGTACATAGATGAAAACGGGTGGAAGTCTTAATTAAATATATGCATATTGACAGATCTAGAATTGGTTATTAATAAGATTTATCAAAACCGTTTGCATGTTGCTATTTGATATGCATGACTTTTATTTGTTATGCTTTCATTGTTTATTTGTTTATTTTTTCAAATACTTGCTTGTTTGTTATGTGTAACAAGGGTATTTTTACAAGAAAAATAAACTGACCTAAACAATGGTGAAACATGTATTTTTAAGAATAGTAATCATAATCGTTTAATTGATGATGACTTTGGTACAAATGACTGAACGGCTCACCCATGAGAATGAACTAATAAAAGGGGTTTAAAGAAGTGCGCACAGTCACACTGAAAGGATGTCTAAGGTTGTGCTTTAGCGCGTACCTGGTCCTCTGCCCTCTGTAAGTTCGAATGGAGCTACTTAGTAATCCATTAAATGTGCAAGTTCATCTTAAGGGCGAATTAGTTTTAATTCCATGCGCCACTTCGGTGGTAATTATCCGAAACACTAAGTGTTTACACTTATGCAAAAGTACGGTATAATGGATGATAATTAACACTAAATTCCTTGATTGGTGAAACCAATACCTCAATTAAAGTTTGATGATGAAAAACTTAAACATTAAAACAAGATATAAATGTTTTAATAAAACCTATGTTACGAAGATGAATGCATGACATCTTTGTACATATTTGATTTTACATCAAAACTATTACCCTTTAATTTAAGTTATATGCCATCCAACGAAACGGAAACACCTAAGATTATTTTTTATTTGCGTGAGACCGTGACTTAGATCGTAATCAAAGGGTAAAATGTCCACGTGTCGTGAGAACGGGCATGGACGATTTTGCAGTTTCTTAAGTTGGACAACTTAATTGAGTTTTGTAGTGAGAACTGACAACTCAAGGCATAAGATGGGATAAAACATGTTTACATGGCAATTGAAATTGGCTATATGTAAATCCCATAAATCTAGGAATTGCAATTGAAATTGGCAATTGAGCACAAGCTCTACCACTTTGTATAAGGTTCATTACTAGCAGATCAACTGACGTGATGAGATTATGACAATTTGGATCCTAGTTTTCAGTGAAAATTAAATGGTTATATGTTTATGAACCATGGGTGTTTAATTTTTTTTGAAAAGGTTAATTATCGAAAATACTAAAATTGAATTTCGTAATTCTTTTGAATGTATAATTGCAACATTTAACCGTAAACGAAGTTTAGTCTTTGATCAATAAATTGTTCCATTCTGCTTTCAAACAAATGTTTGATCGAGAATAATTTACCGAAAAGACAAACGAAGTCTCTTTTCCATGGGAGAAGCATGAGACTCAATCCTATTCCTTTTCATGAATGAGAAAGGTATAATAGGAACATTTGAATTGTCTAAATTCTAAATGTAACTCATAGCAATGAATTGCACATCTTATTTTCCATAAAGATTTCATTACCTTCATTTGGTGAATGAATTCTTTTGTAACAACATGAATGTTGGTTAACTGGAAAATATGTATGTGAGTTACTAAATTAGAAGCTAGACTAATTACCGCGAAAATTGGTAAAAGGCAAACTAACATATTTTATCTAGCTGTTTTGCTTTAACCTTTAAAGGTGCTACATATCATTATGGGCATGGTAGGCCTGTTAAGGAAGAAATTGCATACCAAATTTTTCAAGTTAATAACTTTGATGGATAACCCATCATTCATAGAGTAGAATACACCTTTTAGTACCTTAGTAATGATTACGTATGGTTCTTTAAAGGTGTAGGAAAGTAAAAAGCAAGCAAGTTGTTTTCACTGGTTATGCAACACTTACAATGTTGTCAGATTCAGTGGGAGCATTTGTGTTGCATTACTGAATAAGAAGTTGTTTTAATGATTTCTAATTCAGTGGGAGCTACAAGCCTTATTTCCTGTGTAGTAACCCAGATTATCTTCAAAAGATAATTACTTTCCAATTGTAGGCACTTATGTTTTTTTAAGGATTGTCATGTGCGTTTCCTTACAAATCAATATAGTCCTAAATCTACTAGTTATATCTATGACACAAATCATATTAATCAAATAAACGAACGTGTATCGTGTTGTTTATATGTTACATGATGTTGTTCCATGCACAAGTGGGAGAAATCTTTATTATGTGCAAGGTACAATACATATTAATATGATTTAAGTGAATTCTCTTGACTGAAAAGTAAGAGAATAATTGTAATACCTGAATTTCTAAAATTCACAAAAAGACCAAAATAACCCTACAATTAAAAGTATGAATAATTAATTCAAAAGAATACCCAGTAAGCTATGTAAATTCAGAGAATTTTAAGAAATATCCCACATGACCTAAATAAATATTAAACACTTTGTAAAGGTAGTTTTTATAGTTTATGATTTTATAAAAACTAGTTTTGTATTTTACATATTAGCCGAAAATATTTAATTAACTTTATAAAAGAAATAAAACTAAATAAAAGCCCAATATAATTTATATTATTAAAAGACCATTTATTTTAAGTCCAATGTATTATAAAGCCCACAAGAAAAATAATAGCTCAAGTATATATATATATATAATTCGGTTCCCATAAATCCTTTATTGCCGATAACCCTAAAACCGACCTAAAAACCCTTCACAAATCGACTTCTAGTTTCCAGAGCTTGAGACCATTTTTCTTGGACGAGATTCAAGGTATAGAAGGTGGGAAAAATAGTGTTTGAGTTCCAGAGTTGCTGTGGTAATCGTTGTGAGTTTTTGAGAAGATTAGGGTTTCGACAAAAGGAGGTTTTTGTGTCTTCTTGTTCTATCGATTCAAGCTCATCAAGGGTATGTTCCTAATGTTGAATTCAGTCCTACAAGTCGTATATAACCCATAAAAATTAGCCATGCATGATTTATAAGTCGTATGAAATTATTTGAAACCTAAAACCTTAAAAACATATATAATTAACGATTGAGCTTATAATATTTTTAGAGATCATGAATTGATTTTTCCAGAAGTTGTTACATGTTATAATACCTGAATAAAATACATAATCATGCATTCGAAGCTTGTGTGAATTGTTTTGGGTTTTTCTTGTTCGAAAACGCATAAAAAGGAAAGGTTTTAAGAAGAGACGATTAGGGTTTGCATGAGCTAGGGTTTTCTTGTTGTCATTAAGGGTCATAAATGCAGTGGTAATGATGAGCTAATGATTGGTGTAACCTAGGTTTAGGGCTTGCTTTTGAATTATGCCTAATCGGTTTTACACAAAAGTTGTGGGTTGGTTTTGTAAATATTGAAACTTAAAGGTTATTTTTGTAAAACAGTAAAATACATGTACTAAACGTATAAAATAAGTGTGGGGGTTAAACGTGTAATTTTGGATATTTAAAAGGGCCATTCGAATTGTATTTAACCTAAAAGGGTATGTTTTGGTAAATTCTAAAACCTTTGGGCTAAAAGTGTAAAATATGAAAATAGAAGGTTAGATCGTAAAATTAAAGATGTTAAAGGTGCAACATGTAATTTTGGGTAACTATGGGTCAACATGTGTAAATAAATTTCGTAAGGACATGCGTGAGTTGAGTTAATTTCCGTTTGAGTTTTCGTACGTTCTAGGTCAATGTGGAAATCATTAAAGGAAGTAACATGTTAATTGAATGCGTAATAAATGATGTTAAAAGTATGGAAACCCTAGAACTTAAATAGGAAGAGATTAGGGTTAAAAGCTAGGTGTGTAATTTCGTTATTTTCATGTAAGTTAAAGATTATGTAAACTAATTTGAAAGAGAGTCTTAAAATCCGTCTTTGACATTTGTAAACCCTATGCTATGAATAATGATCATATAAGCTCTTAAATAAGATGATTATCATATTAAACCCATAAGTTTGGCTAATTAATGATTAAGACTCTAAAACGTTGTAATTCCGTCCGTCACTAAAAATGTGAATAATCTGACAACCCTAAAAGTATTAATGAGATTAATCCGTTATACTAATAAGTATTAAATAAATCATAATCCGTGTAGATTCGTTGGAGGAGACGCGACGTTACATCTTCGTATTCGTTCATTCGTTGCTTTTCTCTCATTTGCTTTAAGGTACGGATATTCTGTCTTACTTTAAGACACTTGTGTTATCGTACATGAGTTCTGACCTTTTCAGTAAAGGTCCCTCATGTTTTCCTTCTTCATCATGTCTCTTATGTTTATTAGGATTCCCAATGCCATTGCTATGAACCCTTTTTTGAATGTTTGGTCTGTTACTTATCTGAATTTATGTTCTAGTGAACTATGCAATATCTGATGTGAACTTATGTTAGGAAGACTTTGTTATATACAATTGTTGAACCCTGTTTTATTGAATTATGAACTTATGATTATGAACCTCTGGTTATGAACTTCTGTTTATGAATATATGATATGCCACTATGATATGAACTTATGATTTCTGACTATTTGAATATGAACCTTATGATATGAACTATATGATATGATTCTGTGACCTTGTGTTGAATATGATCTGTGCTATATCTGAAATCTGTTTGACTTAAGTTGGTTGACTATAACCAAATATTTAACTAGTCATGGGGGTTCCATGTCCGTATCAGTGATGCACCTCTGATATGACTCTAGGGCAGTAGAGTGATGTTCTGCCACGTCTCTGGATGGTGAAGCATATTTTTGAATATGTAGGAAGGGGCGTATGGATGCATCCTAGATCTGATCTGTTATCCGATATGTTATCTGGTGAATGATGTCGTGTGCAATACGCGTCTTCACAAAATTCTGGGAGCTAGCTACTCCATATATGTACCTATATTTTCTGATGTTACCTTTATAAGAAGAAAGATATTTATAGTGTGATATGTTAGTGAATGTGCTATGATGTATCTGTTTAGGTGATTATTAGTTGTCATGCTAGGACAGAATTAATACGTTAAAATATGATTCGTATATCTGATATTATGATTTGTTATTGTTACGTGAATACGTTGATCTACGAGATGAATGTGCTAATGTATAATTGAGTGTTTTGAAGGTTAATTATCTGTCTGCGTATGTGATCTGCCATGTTGATACTCTGCTAAGGTTAGGATATGAGAACTGGTTTTGCTATATTGTCTGCCATGACCTGTTTGCTATTTCCGCTGCTATAATATTGAATTAAGTGCTTTAAATGTTGATTAGTTGATTTGTATGAATGCCATGTTTATTTTCTGGAACAGTTTCTGTTAGCTTTTAGACTTTCCGTTTGGATTATACGTAATCTGTTACTTTGGTATGATATGTGTTTGGTTGTTCTGATATGTTCGTGTTTGTGTCATTAATGTGCTATATGATGTCTGAACTGTTATGTGGTTGTTTGGATTTCTGTATATTTGTGCTTCCGCAGAATCCTAAAAGATCTCTCATTATTTATTTTGATTTCGTTATTCTTATATAAGTTTTGTTTAGCTTTTGTTTCGTTATATCCGTTCACTGGGCTTTGTAAGCTCAGCCGCACTTTTCTTTTCCTGCGGCAGGTATTAAGCATTTCAAGATGAGCTTATGGGATAGCTGATCTGGGTTTGAGAGTAGAGCTGAGAGCAAGACTTTACCATAGAGATCTTAGATTTATTTTGAAGTTTTAGCTATTTATGTTTTTCTTTTTGAATATTTTGTAAAGGCTTCCGCTATTGTACATTAGTTAAAGTTCTGATATGAAACCGTATTGTGATATCTTTACCCTTGTCGGGTCGGGGTGTTACAATAACGTTCTAATAGGAAGTATACATTTAAATATGTATGATTGCCCTATTAAGAACATGTGTCAAGATGATAACAAAGACTACTTTATTTTAAATATTTATGTCATTTAATATTTAAGAAACACTTGTAGTTACAATTTATGTTACGTGAGAACGTGAACTAGATTGTAGCCCAAGGTAAAATATCCACGTGTCGTGAGAACGAGCATGGATGATTCTGCAGTTTCTTACATGGAACATTTCATGGAATGACATAATTAAATGAAGTAATCTAATACTACTTTGAATTTAAGTATTCGTTGAATGACTTAAATATATGTAGTAATTATTAACTTGAAATATTAATTGAAACCTGAGGTGGTGTTCATAATTACTTTAATTATAAATGTTTATGATTTTGTAAAGTCACAAACATAAAGTCTTTTAAAGACTTACAATATAAAGTAAGACGTTAACTTGCTATGTTTTAAGACATTTGCATGAAGTCAATGAGTTGATCAATGACTTATAACGTATAGTGGGATTATAACTGATATGTCTTTTGACTTGGTCAAAATACTTGTGTTATAATGCATGCAATTGATTTGGTAATTCTATTGTACCATTAAGTTTTACTTTGTTGGTAAATAGGTAAGCCATAGAGTAGATGGTTATCTAAAATATTGTTAGATTTTCTTACAATATTAATTCTAATGAAATACCATAGTTTTATGGTATGTTCAGTTAGAAAAATCAAAATCTATTGGCATGTTTGATTCAAGATAACTATAGTTTCTTCCACATGTTATCAAGGTTAGAAGATTGAGTATAGATTGAATATACTCAATAAGACTCCAACCTAGAAGATTAATAAGACACCATTTGTTTATGGAATGTGATGAATCACATTAAGTCTTATAATGAAGTTCTGAATTTGTTAAACTGCTTGTATAGTGAGTTGTAACAAAATAATGTTAGGAACTGTCAATGTTTTTGTAATATCCCAAAAGAGAACAATGTATTGTTGCTCTACTTGCTAAACTATTTAAAGGTAATCTTTAAATTGTTAAAGGCAAGTGGGAGTTTTGTTTAAGATCTTGAAAGATTGAATTACAAAATACATAATCTTCTAAAATACACTAGCAAATATCATGATGAGGTTAAACATGTAAATGATAGACCTCAATATGATGGAATTGTCGTTCATAGATCCGAAAGGATATCTCAGATATTTAATATGCTGAGAAATATGAGTTACAGGATCATGGTAAGCCTGATAATCATAATGATGAATTTACCAAATGATGAATTGTGGTAAATCAATCATACTATGAATATTGAGATGCTGTCCATAAAGATAATCAACTTTAGATACTTGGTTTATCTTAATAATGAATATGAGTTTCTTCAAAGGATGGAAACCTTAGTGGTTTAAATCTTTATGTAGAAATCATATGGACAATATTGTACACATATTTAATGCATGTCTAGTGATAATAATATTAATCATATTTAAGCAATTAACTATGATTGAATATTCTTTTCTAGATACATTAAATAGAAGTATAAAGATTATAATTGTATTACTTAGTTTCATTGATATGAAATTTTGACAATGAATATCAAAACTCTTTGTTGTGAATTACTTTTGCGAGGACGATAAGTAATACAAAGTAGTTTATGAATTCAAATAATCTTTGAATTTGTACAGACTGGAAGAATCCATGAATGGATATATGCATGCATCTAGGAGATGATTCTTATGTTTAATATTAAATCCATGTTTGATTTAATAATTAAAATAAAATTGCTCATAAGTATTCCTGAAAGCTAGTGGGAGTATTATTTATTTTTCTTAAATCTTATATGTTGTATGGGCAACTACATTCCACTTAAATTAAGTTTTAGTTGGGAATGAAACTTCGTTTGTAAGATTTGGAAATAATATATACAACCTTGGAATATATGTTTATAAACATATGCGGTAAAATAAATGAGTCTAATAAAACATGATAAATACATATCTTTGACAAGATATAATATGAATGAGATCTTAAAGTTTAACTTGAAGATTCATCATGTACATCATGTTGTGTATAAGATTGTTGTGTCATGCTTGGTTACAAGATGATTTGACAACATTGAAAGTTGTTAGTGTAATAAATATTTTAAAAGGAATATGTTTGGATTTAGAATCTCATTCCACAGTCTGGATATGCTCCTAGATTCTATGGACGAAAATATGGCAATTATTTCATAATTGTCATTGCCAACAAACTTGAGTTTGGTAGGCACCAACATTACACTATAACTGTTCGAAGTTTACGGATGTTTAAAGAGCATATTGTTGTACACAATGATGCTGGTATAATCGAGATGACACTCAATTCTAGTCATGGTATCGTTGGTGATGACCATGTTGACTAGTTATGCTCAATTAAGAGCATAGTTGCATTATACATTAAAGAATAAAGAATACTTTAAACTTTAAGTGTTGAAGGATGATTGTCATAAAAGGGTGGTTCAGGTTATCACGTACCTTATGGAATGATATGACAATATCAAGATATGAGTAAACACATACAAGAAATTCAATTATTGAATTTTTGAAATAAGTATTCTCAAAATTCTTGTAGATCAAAGTTAGTTGAAATTATGCCTTGTCAACAAGTATGAGTTGCATGACTTGTGGCAAAATTCATTAACTGAGAATTATCATGCATTGATCTATTTAGTATTTGGATAAAGGATGTTAAACAATTATTATTTATAATGAATTAAAGTACGGTATACGTTTAATTTCATTTATAATATTGTGTCCTATGTTTGCATGTTTAAATCCATGAATAACTTAAGTTATTCTAAATAGTCCGTTGTCAATCAATAACATGGGAATGATATTGAATTAAGACAAATCTGAGTATTAGTTAGAATATACTTGAAAGTATATTGATGCGTAGCATGATTAATTTCAGATGATATTCAATGAATTGAGTATAGGACTTATCCCACCCACATGATGATACTTTATGGATCTTTGTCATTAAGTATATCATGGATATTTATCCTCTGACTTGAGATACAAGAGATATGTCATGGATGTAGTGCATTTTTGTGAAGCAATCTAACGCTATACGTAACTGGTAGTTATAAGGGTTGTTTTCAGAAGTGTTGCGAAATTTATGAATCCTGCTTGTAGTCAAAATGGGATTTGTTTCCTTCAAATTTATTTTGAAGTATAATACTACTGGGCCCCTCGTAGGGTTGTTAAGATGTTTGCATGGCCATGCCCAAGGTCTTCTGGAATATGTTCAGAAGAATTGGTAATCTTAATCAATCACATAAAGCGAGAAACAGAATAGTTAATTAAGAAATGAGTGAGATCCATATTTTTATTAACATAGTATTAGAAACAAAAGGATGAATATGATGATGAATCATCAAACTTGGTTTTTCTCCAGAAAACTATACACGAGTTGTACCGGGGGCATTGGCGTGTTGCTAGACGCTAACCAATGTCATTTCATGTTTTGTAAACATATCCAAGTGGGAGCTGTTGGAAATGTATATATTTACGAACATGTGAATGTCCGGATTCGAACTCGTGACCACGGGATTGCACACATTAGCGAATGAGAATTAAAGTTAATAATTAATGTTTATGTTTACGATTAATTATTGCACATTAAGTCCGGTTAACGATCGTTAAGTATTTAATGGAAAAATGACTAACGACCGTTAAATGAAAATGAAAGGACTAGAAATGGAAAACTTGGAAAAGTTATGGGTTTGGCTTTGGGCTTTCTACATGGCCGGCCATATGGGGCTTTCCAAGGCCTAATCCCTAACTTGTTCCCAAAGTTTACCTACTAGTATATAAAGAGGGTTAGGTTCTAGGGTTTCATACACTTGTGCATTGAATTAACCCTAGATCTCTCCTCTCCTCTCTCTAGTCTAATATTCGGCCGAACACCCCAATAGTAAGGGAGTTTGGTTTCGTTTTTCTTAAACGAGGACTTGTGTTAGATCTAGCAATCGCTTGATTCGTTTGGTTAATTCGTGTGTACAAGAACGTGGTTGTAAGACATTATTCTTACACCAATAAGTACTTCTTTGGTTTGCTTTGCTCGAGGGTTGTTTTGGTTTGCTCTAGAGATCTGACATTCGCAAGAGGTACGTTACGCATACTTTCAGTTAATTAATTTATTTGTTATGATCTTAAGTCTTCCGCTGTGTACTCTTGATGTCTTTATGTTTTATTGTATTTTATATATCATAAACTCAACATTGTATTACATCTCTTGTGAAGACGACTACAAGCTTCTAGTTGTAAAAGAGTCTGGCAATGTTTACATATACTCTTTGAAATCTGACTCATGGAGAAAGTTAAACAAGAAGAAATAGAATGGCGCTGGAGACCAGGTTTTTGTTTGAGCGAAAATATCTATTTTCAGTGTTACAACAAAGCTCAAGGCTTGATTAGGTTTGACACAACAGCTGAGAGGTTCCATAAGATAGAAACTCCCCCTGAATGTGATAATATTTATAAACGATCCTTCAGCGCCATAACTCTTCACAAAGGGTCCATTCATTTATGTGTCAATTACGACATGACTGGACGAAATGGTTTTTGCACCTGTATTGACCTGTGGAAGTTGAATGTAGATGGAGATATCTGAGTAAGGTGGTAACCTATCAGCTTATGCCCAACTATGATATTCGCTGTTTGTGTCTAGTGCACTTGATGAACAATGGAAACTGGCTCATGATAAATTACGGATGCGAAGGAGGTCGTATTTGTCAGGTAGATCTCAAGAAGAAGAAGTATACTAAAGAAAAAGACGGCCACGAGAGCAAAGGAAAATATAAAAGCAAAGGAAATTTCCGTGATGAATATGAATTGTATTTTTCCACCACATCTCCACATCCAAAGTCCTACACCCAAGCGTTTCAAGACCCGAATTGCTATAGTGCTATGCTTGATGAGTTTAATGCATTAATTAAAAATAATACTTAGATTTTAGGGCTAATAACCTATTAAATCACTATACTTGTCAAGAATGGCAGTTCTGCGTAGCGAACTAAAAAAATAACTCTTTTAACATTAATGTTGACATTTTTGTTTTTCTTTAAGTATTATGGCCATTTTACCCTTCGAAAAATATTTCAAAAAAAAGAAATTCGAAAAAAATTGCAGAATTTTTTTTTAATCTAAAAAAAAATCGCATGTCACAAAAAAAAATTCTAAAATAAACTATTTCAGAAAAAAATGTCAAAAAAAAAAAGGAATTTCGAAAAAAAAATCAGAAAAAAAAATTTCGAAAAAAAAAAGTATTTCGGAAAAAAAATTGAAAAAAATATTTTCGAAAAAAAAAGTATTTCGAATAAAATCAGAAAGGGCAAAATGGTCATAATATAGTCATAATACTTAAAGAAAGACAAAAATGTCAACATTAATGTCTAAAAGAGTTATTTTTTTAGTTCACTACGCAGAACTCAATTCTTGACAAGTATAGTCCTTTAAAAGGTTATTAACCCTAGATTTTAGTACCAAGACCACAGGATGTGAACGTTGTTCGTTCTTTATGGCTTTTTCGGCATAAACACAATGCCTATGGAAGTCTTAGTCGATATCAGGCTCGCCTTGTTGCGAATGGCAGCACTCAGCTAGCAGGTATTGCTGTTGATGAGACTTTCATCCTAGTGGTTAAACCGGCCACCATTCGTATTGTCCTTAGCCTTGCTATTTCTCGACATTGGCTTGTTCATCAGCTTGATGTCAAGAATACGTTTCTTCATGGCTCGTTATCTGAGACAGTTTATATGCAGCAGCCTCCTGGTTTCCGGAATCCTAGACATCCAGATCATGTTTGTCTTTTACAGAGATTACTTTAAGGGCTCAAACAGGCCTGGTTTCAGCGATTTGCATCTTATGCTACACGAGTTGGTTTTCAGCACAATCGTTGTGACACATCACTTTTTATTTACAGACAGGGTGCCGATACTGCTTATTTGCTTTTATATGTTGATGACATTGTTGTGACTGCATCTACTATAGATTTTCTGCAGCGTATCATTTCTTCTTTACATAAGGAGTTTTCTATGACTGCTTTGGGACCACTGAATTATTTTTTAGGTGTATCGGTGACTCGTACTCCTTCTGGGATGTTTTTATCTCAACATAAGTACGCATCTGAGGTGCTTTTTGCGTGCAAGTATGCTTACTTGTAATCCTTGTCGTACTCCTGTTGACACGGATTCCAAACTTTCGGCTGATGGTGATGCTGTTTCTGACCCACTTTGTATCGTAGTCTTATCGGAGCTCTTCACTATTTGACTTTTACATGCCCTGATATATCTTATGCGGTACAACAGGTTTGTCTCTTTATGCATGATCCTCGATAGCCTTATTTATCGGCTCTCAAGCGTATCTTGCGCTATGTTTGTGGAACATTTTCTTATGGTTTACAACTTTATTCTTCCACGACATCTTCTTTAGTTGCTTATTCGGATGCTGATTGGGCTGGTTGTCCCACTACACGACGGTCTACCTCTCGGTATTGTGTTTTTCCTGGCAATAATCTTCTATCTTGGTCTTAAAAATGACAGGTTACTTTATCTCGATCTAGTGTTGAGGCTGAGTATAGAGGTGTTGCCAATGCGTTTGCTTAAACCTGTTGGCTACGTAATCATTTACGTGAGCTTCATAAGCGATTATCTATAACTACACTTGTTTATTGTGATAATGTTAGTGCAGTGTATCTTTCTTCTAATCCGGTGCAACATCATCGCACGAAACACATTGAGATTGACATTCACTTTGTTCGTGATTTGGTTGCCACTGGTCATATACGGGTTCTACATGTTCCGTCTCGTTATTAGTATGCAGATATCTTCACAAAAGAATTACCTACGGGTGGATGTTAGCGTATTATATGCAGCATGAGCTTATAGACCTTATTTATACTTGTATGTAATGTCCATGTATTGGCCCATTGTGTATTATATATACACGACTCATTGTAATTCTATCATTAAGGAATACAACACTTTACAAATTACTCGTATGAGTAGGCAAGATACACTGGTTAAGAAACCAATGAAGAGCATTGATATCTTATGAATCAATCGAAGGAAAATGTTTTCTATTTAATATGTTATGTAAGATTTAGCTACTCATGGGTGGCCTAATGGTAAAAGGCATGTGAGTATCACGTTAAATGGGTGATCAGTTTTAATTGAGCAGTTGCATTCACTCTTATATTAGGATTCCAACCAATTTACATGTACTATTATAGCACCATATAACATAAAGCAATCAAAATTTGGTCTTGTACTTGCAGTAAAAGAGATATATCGATTTCTTGAAGTGTTTCTCCTTACAAACGCCACCCCGACCAAGCAAAATGTATCCAACATTGAATGCAGCAACTACATGTGGGCCCGTAAGCTCGAGAAAATGTAGGAATATATAGTAATCTCACTATGAAATTGAACGCCAAGTTTCTTACACGTGGCAACTGAACACATTGATTTTATGAGTGGATTGAAACGAGTTATAAAGTGTTTCTTTTTCTTTTTGAAAGCAAAACGGGACTTGTAAAGCACGTGGTATCATTGTCGTGTGTCGCGTTTTAATGTTGGGTTGCGTACCGAGAGCCACAAACTCTCGTACGAGTTTGATTATTGGTCATAAGCTCATTTGTAACACCCCAAAAATGGTACAACGGAAGCCCACAAGTCTCGGGTGCTACTAAATTGATATCACAACACAAGGTGTATAGAATAACGGATTTTCCTTAATAGATTTAATTTATTGTAATAAAACATGTTTACATCATTGTTTGGTACGGAAATACAAGCCCATAACAAAGCGGTCCCAAATAGAATATCAGATAAAACTATGACCATGCCATGCCAATGCCGAGCGCCTCCAAAATTAAGCTATCAAGTTAAAACCTGAAAAGACATGCTAAAAGTGTCAACACAAAGGTTGGTGAGTTCATAGGTTTAATATAAAACATTAAAGTTGGACCACCAGCCAAGCATATGAAAAATTCATCGAACATAATGTCATACAAAAGTTAGGGAAAATATTTTGATTGCGCTAAGTTCATGACACCGAAACCTATAGGTGTCTGCGCACTCAAGCAATGTAGGCAACAAAGTACCCAAGTAATACATGCGACTACGCATCCAAGTAATGTAGGCAACGAAGTACCCAAGTAATGCACGTGACTACGCACCCAAGTAATGTAGGCAACGAAGTACCTAAGTAAGGAAAGTTTGAACTTAAACATAACCTGAGTTAGTGTTTAAGTTAGAGGGTTAGTGTTTAAGTTATAGAGGAGATCACCACAATTGTCATTCAAGTAGTATTGCCTTTCCGCAAGTAATTCTTGTCAAATTCTTTGATTCATTTAAATAAGAATTGTAAAACGTTGAAAATTACAATGTGTCTTTGTGTACAAACTGCTTTACGTATTTTAGCATGGAATATGATTTAACTTAGTTATGAAGTTTTTGTCATGATACAAAGGATCCAAAAGATAATTACCATAATTTAGTGGATTATTAGCATAAAATAAACCCATAATTAATCCTATAAAACCTACCACACATCCTGCGTCAATTTCGATTCCGCTTTTCCTCGAATTTTAATGGCGGCTTTAACAATCAAAAATAAGAATTCGAAACTAACTTCAGGTAATGTAAATTAATTGTGTCTCTTATACACGTTTATGTTAATTATTTGTGCTCCATTATTGTTATTTTTTTCGAACAGCATGTTGCATATTACGTAGTACTTATTGACGCATCCTTGTATACTTGATATTTGTCTACATTTTTTTTTGTCACAATTTTAATAGCCACTATTCATTATTTTCTACAGTCTTGTATGATGCAAACAAGAAAATCATGGCTGTTTATCTTCCACAAGACGTAATATTGTTTCAGATTCTAACAAGGGTTCCAACAAAATCTGTAATCCGTTTTAAGTGTGTCTCCAAACAATGGAACTCGTTCCTGATGTCAGGTAGGTTCCAAGAGATGCACACCCGTAACCTTCTAAAAGATTACCATCTTAAAGACCAAAAAAACTTCTTCTTTTCTGAAATAACAGCAACGTTCTTCACCATCGACTGTGAATCACTGCCTAATAAGGCTCCCTGCAGTCGCCCTTTACCACAATTTCAAGCCTACAGTCCTGATTACATGGGCTGGATACTAACATCTTAACATGGGCTGGTATGTTTAGGCATAAGAAAGAATAATGATCATCGATACTCCGATATTATTCTGTGGAATCCTTTGACAACTGAGTATAAAATGTTGTCTAAATCGGCCAATCCTGATCACATGGAATGCTACAATTTTAATGGAATAGGATTCGGGTTGTATTACATCTCTTGTGAAGACGACTACAAGCTTCTAGTTGTAATAGAGTCTGGCAATGTTTACATATACTCTTTGAAATCTGACTCATGGAGAAAGTTAAACAAGAAGGCCCCCGAAAAAGAAATAGAACGGCGCTGGAGACCAGGTTTTTGTTTGAGCGAAAATATCTATTTTCAGTGTTACAACAAAGCTCAAGGCTTGATTAGGTTTGACACGACAGCTGAGAGGTTCCATAAGATAGAAACTCCCCCTGAGTGTGATAATATTTATAAACGATCCTTCACCGCCATTACTCTTCACAAAGGGTCCATTCATTTATGTGTCAATTACGACATGACTGGACGAAATGGTTTTTGCACCTGTATCGACCTGTGGAAGTTGAATGTAGATGGAGATATCTGGAGTAAGGTGGTAACCTATCAGCTTATGCCCAAAAATGATATTCGCTGTTTGTATCCAGTGCACTTGATGAACAATGGAAACTGGCTCATGATAAATTATGGAAGCGGAGGTCGTATTTGTTTCTTATAGTGCTCGTGATCATCCTTATATCCAGGTAGATCAATTTTCCTTCGGTTATTTCCACCTTTTTCTTCTGTGATCTTCCTTATGTCCATGTTGATCTGGTTATTTCCACCTTTTTCTTCTGTGATCTTCATTATGTCCATCTTGATCTGGTTATTTACACCTTTGTGATCTTCCTTAAGTCCAGGTTGATCATGTTCTTATGGTTATTTTCACCTTTGTTGTTGTGATCTTCCTTAAGTCCAGGTTGATCATGTTCTTCTGGTTATTTCCACCTTCATTGTTGTGATCTTCCTTAATTCTGGGCTGATCATATTTTCTTGGTTCTTCTTCAACAGTTGCCATAAGCAATGTTGGTTCTAAATCTTCTTCAATGAGATTAGATTCTTCTTCTTTCTTTGATGGACACTGTTTGAAAAATGCCCATACTCCTTGCATTTAAAACACATCACCTTACTCTTATCATGAGTAAATTTATTTGAGTTGCTTTTTTATTTTTCCTTGAAATTATTTTCTTGGTCTCACAACAAATCATGTCTACATTTTTCACTATGTCCGTGAGTAATGTTATTCTTGTGATGTGTAAACAATAACTTATATTGATCGTTATTGTCCTTGTTCTTCTTAAACTTTATTCTTTCCTCGTATGTCTTGAGTCTCCCAATTGCTTCTTCCATCGTCATTTCACTTAGGTCGGAGTATTGCTCTATAGATGCGACTATTTGCAGATACCTATCGGGTACAGCATTTAATAGTTTCCGTACTAAGGTTTCGTCTTCTATGGTGTGTCCTAGACTAGCGGCTTTGTTTACGAGAGTTGTAAGTTTTGTAGCAAAGGTGTCAATTGTCTCGTCTTCCTTCATTTGTAACATCTCAAAATCAGATTTGAGTGTTTGTAGTCTTGCTTGTTGAACTCTGTCTTCGCCAACGTGTCTAGTTTTCAAAGCATTCCAAATGTCCTTCGCGGTTTTGTGTTTTGTTATTTGAAGTAATTGTTCCTCGGGTAAGGCTTGATAAAGGAAAGCAATAGCGGTTTTCTCTTTTGTCTTATTGGGTTGAGTCGACTCAGTCAGCTCTATTGTTTCCCATAAGTTATTTGCTTCGAGAATGATTTTCGTGCGAATTGCCCATAATGAGTAATTCGCGGGCTTTAGGATTGGGCATTGAAATTCAGGTGTACTATTTGTAAAATTAGTACTAGGTTTCTTATTTCCACTTCCTTTCGTCATATTTTAAATATAAAAAAAATATCTCCAAAAAATTTAACACGAGGTGTGTTGAAAATGTTTTATTTTTTCTTATAGGTTATAAAACTTTATAGAACTAGTTTTTAAATCCAAAACTATCCTCGGAGATTATATATTTAAAAAAAATCGAATAACCTAAAGTTAATTTCACTTTAAATGTTATTCCTAATTATAATAAGCAGCGTAAAAATACTAGGTTATTATATTCTAATTATGATAAGATACTATAATATAAATGAAAGTAACTTATCAAAAAATAATATATATCTAAAAATGAAATATATACTATATAAAAAAATGAAAGAGTGGTGTTGTTAAATTTTGGAACCTGAATGGGTTGATGGTTTAACCCGATGCCCTAATAATACTATCCTTTGTGTGGCCCCTTATTTTTGTACGCGTCCCCTTTTTATTGTTTACCCCCTTTTTTGTTTTGAGATAAAAACCCACGCTTCTTTTTCTTTCTTTTTAGTATTAGTCTCTCTCTCTCTCTTAAGAAGATAACTTCTAATCTTCTTCTTTCTTCTCCAATAAACGACGGTTGACCGGCCTCTTTTGATGGCTGTGTTTTATGACCGCCCCTTCTACTTTCTCCGGTATGGTGTTCTTTTTCGGGCACTGTTATTCCTCCAATTTGAAACCTAGGGTTTCGGCTTATATGAGGGTTTTATGATCCATGAGTATTTTTACGATTGGAGTTTGCTAATGAATCAATTGGGGTTTCAATTGATCCTTCTGGGCTTGATTCCGTTTAAGAACAGGTGTGTTTGTTCTAATGCGAATCTTTGATTTGTGCCCTTTGATGACTCTTGTTTAGTTTTTGTTTGAATCAATTTGTAGAACGGTTTAATCCGTTTCTAATCCTATGTGGATTAAAGATTCAGTGTCGATTGAAAAAAAAGTGTGAATGATTTTGTTGCCGGGTATGAGTAATCACTTGTGTGATTGTTCCCTTGATGCGACAAAGTATATGGAACACAAAAAATGATATCTTTGATTTTGTGTTTGGTTAATATTTGAAGAAAAAAATTTCTTATCGAGACTGTTTTCTTCTTTTGATTCTAGAACTAAACAAAATGGTATATGATGATTTTGGCTCTGATACCAATTGTTGGCCTGTTTTACGGATCTTTAATCAAAATATACCGCAATAATAATAAACAATTTGAATCAAGAAGCTTTTCTTATTATTTCAGTCATCATGTTTCTTACAGAAATCATTACAATATATACTAAATGAAAAGTGCTAATGAACCGTTGTATTGGTTCAGGGGATATGGCAGTTACTGTATAACTGCTACATAACCGTTTCTTTAACTGCTTTTGTTGACTTTCTAATGTCTGACTTTTGTTGACTTTTGTTGACCGGGTCATAATGGGTGTTGACTTGGGTCGCTGGGTTGGGTCGATTGGGATTAACCCAATACTCCTATACACATTTAAGTTAATTATTATTTTTCGAACAGCATGTTGCATATTACGTAGTACTTAATAATATGATGCATCCTTGTATACTTGGTATTTGTCTATAATTTTTGTTTTCAATTTATCTCCCAATTCTAATAGATAGCCACTATTCATTCTTTTCAACAGTCTTGCATGATGCAAACAACAAAACCGTGGCGGTTTATCTTCCACAAGACATAATATTGTTTCAGATTCTAACAAGGGTTCCAACAAAAGCTGTAATCCGTTTTATGTGTGTCTCAAAACAATGGAACGTGTTCCTAATATCAGATAGGTTCAAGCAGATGCACAGCCGCAGCCTTCTAACAGACCCCCATCTAGAAGACCAAAGCCTTTTCTTTTATGATGAAGAAGAAGCAACTTTCTTCACCATCGACTGTGAATCGCTACCTGATAAGGCTCCCTGCCCACGCCCTTTACCACAATTTGAAGCCTACAGTCCTTTTGAACATATGCGTATACTAACATCTTATCATGGGCTGTTATGCTTAGGCATAAGAAAGTGCAATGATCGTCGATAATCTGATATTATTTTGTGGAATCCTTTGACAGCCGAGTATGAGAGGTTGTCTAAACCAGCCAATCCTGATTACATGGAATGCTACTGTTCTTTTGAAAGGAGATACAGATTGTATTACAGCTCTTGTGAAGACGACTACAAGCTTCTAGTTGTAACAGATCAGACTGGCAATGTTTACATATACTCTTTGAAGGCGGACTCATGGAGAAAGTTAAACAAGAAGGCCCCCAAAAAAGAAATAGATTGGGAATGGAGACCAGGTTTTTGCATGAGCGAAAATATCTACTTTCAGTATTACAACAACAGAGAAGGCTTGATTAGGTTTGACACAACAGCTGAGAGGTTCCATAAGATAGAAACTCCCCCTGAATATGATAATATTTATAAACGATCCTTCACCGCCATTACTCTTCACAAAGGGTCCATTCATTTATGTGTCAGGTACGACACTATTGGAGGCTGGTTGAAGAGCACCTGCATGGATCTGTGGAAGCTGAATGTAGATGGAGATATTTGGAGTAAGGTGGTAACCTATCAGCTTATGCCCAACAATGATATTCGCAGTTTGTCTCCATTGCACTTGTTGAACAACGGAAACTGGCTCATGATAGATTATAAATATAGAGGATATAAATATCGTATTTGTCAGGTAGAACTCAAGAAGAAGTATACTAAAGAAAAAGATGGCCACGAGAGCAAAGGAAAAAATAAAAGCAAAGGAAATATCCATGATGAATATGAATTGTATTTTTCCAAAGTTGGCGTGGATTACCCTGAAGAAGTCATATACACTGAGACGTTTGTGTCACCTAATCAGTATATGAAGTAGCATCTATCAATTATCCTTCTATGTGCCTCTTTTAAATTACAATGCTGATTATAGATGAAATAAGATCGGTCATATATAGCAGTGAACATAAGTATAATAATAAAATGGAACATTATCATTATCACTAAGAATGCATACATAATTAACATAACCATGTTACCATGTCAATGTACCGAGATATGTTGTATGTCATGCTTAATGAAAGCGGTTAAAAATTTACAAACCATTGGACTACTGGTATCACTTCTCCTTTCCCACTACGAACGTCTAGCTAACCGGTTAAGGAGTATTATTGAAGAAATTTTTTACAGGTTGAATCTCAAATACTGGTTAAAGGTCACTAAACATATACTCATTACATGAGGCTATGTCTTTGAGGAAAGTCGACACCCAAGACTCTAGGGCTGAGCTTCGAACCAAAACCAACCCGACCTGAAAACGGATTTCTGGAAATAGCATGAACCGGAATGCCTTATTCGGTTTCGGTCGGTTAGTAGGGTTTCTTTGGTTTCTTATGTTAGACAGTACAATTTCAAAAGCAATTCTATTGCATTCAAAACCATTATAACACGTTGACGTAACTTTTTAAATGCTATTAAAATGAATCAAGAATGATAAGCCTTAAAAACATGTTATAACACGTTGACATAACTTTTTAAACAAGCTAGCTAAATAATCGTAAGAGTAGACATGATCAAACCATAGAAGGAAAATGTCTTCGACTTAATGTGTGAGTTTTTAATTTCAATTCCTACTAGGTGTGTAAACAATTTTGAAGGGTCATTTACCTTATCATACAATGACAAAAGTTCAATGCAGAACAAAAATTATGTAAAGATCAAATTAAGAGATCTCAACCATTCATCTTTTCTAAATCTAATGGTGTAGATTAATTGTAATTTAATATAATTATCTGCAAAAGGTCATTTTTGGAACATAAATCTGTTCATTCTATTTACTCATTTCATTCATCTCTTCATTTCACACACACTATCCTTTACTCTCACCAACAATATTTTCCCCCAAATTACAAACCCTAACAGCCCAATTCGAAATTGATCAAAATTAGTGCTAAACAATGAACATTCGAGAGAAAATAGCACTATCGAAACGTGATACGGTGCTCCAATCGTTCTTGCGTTGCCACTTACCGATCAAATCAGCCTCATAATGTGGCGGGGGTGACGGGATTCGTGACGGTCGGATCCGTGGTGGCCGGATCTGTGGTTAATCGTTTTTTGGTCTACAGGTCAATGTTGGGGTTGAGTCATTTGAGAGGATTGTTGGTGTAGAATATGCACTAGCTCCTCTGATAATAAAGTTGCTTTTTGTTTCACTAAAGCCTTGAATAAATCTTCTAGTAGAAGAGATGAGAACTATGTGATTGCATAACGAGCATGTTGTGGTTACGAATGAAATAAAATGGTTTTTTCTTTTAGTCACAAGGTTTGGAATGTAGTGCAAGTTAGTCTTGAGAGTTGTAACAACATAATATTGATTGTCTTTCTTTTATCATGTGGGGATCCCTAATTGATCTAAGTATTGTTATTTGATTTACATATTTATTAGGTTTAAGTTTACTAGACACGTGAATCATATATGATTTAGACATGAAAATTTTATTTGAGTTTTGTAAAAGAGAGTCATGTGACATAATCAGTTTTTGTTGTGGTGGGATTTGTGATATACTCAAAATAAGTGTCTTCAAAATAGCTATTGAGATTTTGTGTAAATCACATGTGATTTAATCTCAAATCACATGTGATTTACCACAAATCACATGTGATTTATCGTAAATTATTTTTTTAAAGTGAATCACATGTGATTTACTCATTTTTATATTAAAACACATGTGTTTCAGTTTATAACAATAAAGACTAAATCACACGTAATTTACATTCTTTATAACAAAGCAAAAATATAAATAACAGAATCACACGTGATTTCTGGAATTTATTTTATAAAATGAAGAAAAATTTTGATTTGAAATTAAAGATCACATGTGATTTATTACTCTAAAGATCGAATGTGGCATGTAAAATCACATGTGATTTTTTTTTGGTAAACTGTGTTTCAGAGTCGACATTGCAAGCTACTAAAATCACATATGTTTTTGTAATTTATAAAATCACAAGTAATTTTTAAAATAACAAATCACATGTGATTTATACACGAATCATAACAAAAATAGAATCACATGTGATTTTTTTTACGAATCACGTGTGATTCTTCTGGACGGAAATTTTGAAAAAAAAAAAAATCGTCGAAAGTATATAAAAGTGCATATCTATAGAAAGAAGATTTAATTCTCGTCGCGATGGTATATTTTTTGTAGTTTGAAGATTTACCGTTTGCAAGATATGTTGTTTTAAAAAAAAAGATGGAAAGTGGGTTTTTTATTAAATGGGTAGAATGACAATTTTGCCCTTCCTTTATTATTTTTGTATTTGATATCTACCATTAAATGAAATCAAAATGGATGGCTAAGATGTGGTTATATGTTCTTTTTATTTTCTTTGTTTGTCATTGATCTCACCTCATCATACAATAAACAACCATTTAAGCTATTATTTTCCCTTTTGTTTTATCATTATTTTATGCCATCGATTATCCTCTTATTGTGTTTGTTAATCCATGTATCATAAGCATGATTGTTTTTGTTAAATAAAATATCATGGTTACGTACTAGGGCACTAGGCAATTCATTGGGTATCTTCACAGTCGTCAAAGAAGCCCCGTGAATTAGCACGTATAAAAACCTTCTCTTCTCTGTCTCTCTGAGTTTATTCATGAAAGGAAGTAAGAAACTTCTGAAATATTTGATCTTCAATCTTATGGTAGTCGTAGTGAACTTAATTTAACTTCATGTAATCAGTGATGTGGTGGTTCATAACTTATAGTATAATCTTGAGATCTTGAGTTCAAATTTCGCCTTTTAGTAACGTTTAACACACAGCCAAAGTTAGGTTACATTTTACTACATCATTATTCAATTTTTATTATGTATCAGACGGAAATAAAACAGTCAAAAGGTTGAAACATACTGATTTTAGTATATTTTAAAAATACAAAAAAGATTTATGGAAAGGATACATGAATCTGCAGCAAAAAGAATCGCGCACTAGCCTATTTTTTGGAGCAGCATTTGTGTCTGCAGGTGAGTTCAATAAGCTGCATTCTTATATGCAGGTGACTTCATGTTCGTCTTATGGTAGGCTTAGTTAATTTAACTTGGCGTGATTCGTTTTTCTTATACATAATAATTAACCGTATTAAGTATTAACTACTTAGAATCCTTTTTAGCTATGAACCAACAAATTTTACTATCTATGCTCAATATATCGTATGACACCATTTCACCATTCACATGGTGGTTCGTGACTCATCAGTATAATATCGAGATCTTGAGTTCAAATGTCGCATTTTGGTAATCTTTAACACACAACCAAAGTTATGTATCTCTTGAACACGTTTTTTACCCTATATTATTCTCATAAATTCTACTGAATCAAATGGAAATAAAACAGTCAAAAGGTTGAAACATACTAATTTTGAGTAAAATCCGATATTTTGAGAGTGGGATTTGAACCCACGCCCTTTCGGACTAGAACCATTTGGAATCTCGATGAAAAAAATCCATCAGTGAAAAGTCAACTTGTTAAGTTTAATGAATTCTTTCATATATTATACGTTATAAGGAAAGGAAGACAAACTCATATTTAGTGAAAAATCAAAGAAAATCCTTTTAGTTAGAAAGAACTTGCTATAATAAAAGAAAAAGTATTGGAATCTACACATTGATTTTTTTTAACCGTATGCGTCAAAAGGCGCCTGTACGGTATCGAGGGGATACAATTTGACCCTAATCAACCTACTTTATCGAGAAAGATTTTTTTTTTTTAGGTCCACAGGTTGATAGTGAGATCTCAAATCAATTTATTGTTCTTATGATATATCTTAGTATCGAGGATGATACCAAAGATCTGTATTTGTTTCTTAATCTGGCGCCTTAGACCAACTCGGCCATCTCAACTTATTGCCGTAGATTTCAAAGTTTGTAAAGATAAATGTCAAATTTGGTTTCTCAAAGGTGAAAAATAACAACTACATTGCATACATTTTATTTTTTTCCTACCATATGTGTACAGAAAATCTTTAATTGTCAAGAACATTCCGGTAAGCTGTCAAGCCCATATTCTAGATTTTTCATTGAGTATGTATTTATGTATCGGTATGCAAGTTGATGGATATACGATTCATCCACTTACATGGTATCAGTAGCCACAAACTGATCCTTCCCTCCTAAACGCTAAAAACCGATCCTTCAACCCTAGTTTTCTTAAGTTATCCACTTACAAGGTCAACATAGACTGACTTGGAATGTGAACACCCCATGATATAACTCTTGTTACTTAAAACCACGTAAGATATTGTCTTTAGATGCAAGAATGACTTTGGCCTTGGATTGCAACTTTATTAATGTGAATGTAGTTTGTTAACAGGAATGTAAGTTTGTGTATATTGAATGAATATAATGTTTGGTACATGATAAATATATATATGATACAATATGCCTAAGCCTTATATATATAATGTTTGGGCCTAAGCACATAACATGCCTAAGCCTTATACTAATCGACTAACACTCTCCCGCAATTTGTTAGTATATGCATATATTCAAAAGGACTGTAGGTTTCATGAAGAAGATGATGATGAAGGTAAGTTATCTTATGCGAATGTGTTTGGATCTCAGAATGTGTGAGTGTTTGGTTCTGAGAATGTGTTTGGATATGAGAATGTATGAGTGGGTGTGATTAAGTTAAAGAAGACAATGGTAATATGGTCATTTCAGTTATTATTTTAATAATAAACGGGTCATATTGGTGAAGTCGGAAATTTTTTGAAAGTTCGTTGGTAAAGTAAGGTAATAAAAAAGTAAATGGTTCTATACGGACAATTTCAGAAAGCTCGTGGCTATTTTATAGTTTTGAAGCTTTAAATATATCTTTTTTCATGTTGGGTCATTCTAGTGCCGACAGTTCCTGAATTAGATTTAAACACAAAATAGTCTTAAGTGTAAATGAAGATGCTAAAGAAATCTTCAACGTAAATTTCTTTTGAATTCTTGAGGACAAAGTCTTCACTTCAGTGTTTGAAGCAGTTCAAGAATTGACGCATAGTCCCAAAGAAGTAGTTTAGTTTAGCAAGGTTGGCAATGCCTCTCTGAACGATGTCGTTCTCCTCAACCACGATGCTGAGCAAAATGCTCCTAGCATCTAGAGAGTTACAAGGCGAGAAAAATATACTTTATACAAAGGGATAAAGTAAAATCCTCTTGGGAATGACCACCTTCCAAAGTTGGTATAAAAGTACAAACAGTGTTTTTAGCTGTTCTCTAAAGCATGTCCTAACCTTGTACCTCCTTGACTGCATTTAATGTAATCTCAATCACTCATTACATGCCCGACACGTGTAAAGTAGGAACCCCTTATAACCCTAATTCCCTAATATAAAAGGGAATGTTTCTCAAGGATTAAATGCACATCTTGCAATTTATATGATAACCCATTTAAGAGCATTTACTCCTCGAATCAAACTTGACTGATGAACATTCAGCGAGTAAGGAAAATTTGTACTTAAACAAAGTTAGATAGGAGATCACCACAATTGTCATAACTAGGATTGCTATTCCGCAAGTAAACCTTGGGAAATTTCTTTGATTCATTCAAATAAGAATTACAAAACATTTAACATTACATTGTGTCTTAGTGTTTAAACTTTTACGTGTTATTACTATAAATTGTTAATATATTTGCATGGAGTGTGATTTAACTTAGTTCTTAAGGTATTGTCACATTACAAAGGGTCCAACAAGTGGATTCATAGCCATCTGATCTATAAAACCTTTTCAAACACATTGCTCAAAGTATTTATAATCAAGATCCACCGTTGCAAACAATTAAGTTTCCTAAATTCTAAATGATAGGGGTAGCTATATTGTTGCTTCTCTATAAGAGGAAAAATTCACCAAATGAAAAAAAGGTTCTTATGTCACATAGTGAGTATTCAACCTCAATTCATGAAAATCATAACCAATGGTCCATACCAACTAAAAACCACTGTTGGTCTTGAAAAATAATAAACGAATTGTTTTCAATCTTAACCAACGCCTCAAAAGTCTAATCGTTTCTTGCCTACCTGATGACCTCATGGAACAAGTCATAAAATGTGCCACTGTCTAGCAGATGGGGGAAGTCCATATTCTAAGGCAAGAGGGACCATCAGAAGTCAAGAAAAATAGAGTAGTGGATTTGAAACTAGCATATAATAAATTTATACACATTGAAAGTGAAACTATTACTCTAAAACATCCACCCTCTCATATCACTCACATTACCAAAAGAATTCACATCTTCGAAAACTTTTTCACACAACAAAGCTCAAACCAAGATTCAAAAGGACTTTGAGGCCAAGTGAAACAAAGTTAAAGCCAAACATGCTCTTTTAACTTCTAATGCCTCTCTCAACCTACACAACCATCTCAAGCAAGAGGCAATGGTCTTGTTGCTGAGTCATATGACTGGGATGAAGAAGAATTATCATCAGATGATGATCAACTAGTTGAGATCGGAGTACTCATGGTCTTAGTTGATGATGGAAAAGTAGTTGTGAGAAAAGAAGTAGCTAGAAATAGTGAATGGGTTACAATCATCATAAAAAAGGTACACACGCTTCTTGAACTAAAAGATAATTATGATAGAAATATTTTCTTAATTATGTTTGTGTTGCCCTTAAATATGTGGATGAACAAAGACAAAACCTAATGTTAAAACATAGTAATATTGTTCAAGAACTGAATACATGTAGGGAAGAACTATTAGAATTAAAACAGGTAAAACTTCCCGCCCTTACTTTTCAGAACCAAAACACAGAGATTCTCAAAGAGAATGAAGCACCTAGAAAACAACTTGAAGAATAAAAGTTGATAAATAAGTCTTGGTTAGATAGATAAAATAGAGTCAGTCATTGCATTAGTGAATAAATTCCTAAACAAAAAAGCATGTACAAAGGAGCTGATAAGCTCGTTGGAGGTTCATCAGACACTGAACCCAAGTATCCTGTTTTTATAAAATCATCAACTGGTTATGACCATGAAATGTCAAAAGAAGTTGTTGATACAAATGGGTTGATGAACCTGACATGCTTACATGTTTGTCAAGAAGTAAATGCATCTCTTGCAATTAATGTGAAAGTGGGCTGATGAATCAAACTTGGTCGTTGAACATTTAGCGAGTAAGCAAAGTTTGTACTTAAACATAACATGGGTTAGCGTTTAAGTTAGAGAGGAGATCACCACAATTGTCATTAAAGTAATATTGCTTTTCCGCAAATAATCCTTGTCAAATTCTTTGATTCATTCAACTAAGAATTGTAAAACGTTGAAAATTACATTGTGTCTTTGTGTACAAAATGCTTTACGTATTATTACTACTAGCAGGGTACCCGCGCGTTGCAGCGGCGGGTACCCTGAAATAAAAATTTTCGATTAATAATGTATTTTAGTTTATTATGTTTTTTTAACAATAAATTTAGGGATATCAAGAATTTCGTATAGCCCGTGCCCGTTCGGGCTCGAACCCGTTTGCCCGTGTCAGCTCGGGCTCGAGCCCGTTTCGTCCGTGCTCGTTCGGGCTCAAGCCCATTTGGCCCGTTGCCTGTCCGGGCTTAAATATTTGTATAATATGCTTTATTATTTGTAGTAGTGAAATTTAATGCAGGAATTGTGTTTAATTTGGCTGTACGATATGCTTGATAATTTGTATTTCTTATGTAAGAGTTGTTTTAATAACTTTATTAATTGTATTTATTGACCAGTACAATAATTAACTACATTAAATAGCACTAATGTGGTGTTTTGTTGTACACTATGCTTCTTGACTTGTACGTCTTGAAATTATGTGCATTAAAATGTTGTGCACTATGTTTCTTTTCTTTTAAGTAGTAGTTAGTATAGTTATTAATAACATTGACCACTTTAATAGCATTAATTTTGTAAGTCTGAAAATCACATCATGCTTATTTTGTTGTACGCTATGCTTATTTTGTTGTAAATCTGAAAATTGGCTATTTTGTTGTAAATCTGAAAATTGGTTGCAGCTATTGTACATTGTGCTTAAATTGTTGTAATTTTTTGTGAATGAGTGTTTTTAATAGCATTAATGTTGTTTGATAAAATTTTTGTCTTAAATGACGTCACGCTTTATTTTGTTGTACAATATGCTTACTTTGTTGTAATTCTGAAAATTGGATGCATTAAAGTGTTGTAAACCATGCTTACTTTTTAGTACGTCTTAAAATTTAGAATGAGGTGACTTTGTGCATTATAAGTAGTATAGATATACTATTTAAACACCCCATATTTTTGCATGGAATATGATTTAACTTAGTTATTAAGTTTTTGTCACAATACAAAAGATCCAAAAGATAATTACTATATTTTAGTGGATCATTAGCATAAAATAAACCCATAATCAATCCTATAAAACCTACCACACATCCTGAGTCTTTTTCGACTGCTTTTCCTCAAATTTCAATGGCGGCTTTAACAATCAAAGATAAGAATTCGAACCCAACTTCAGGTATGTAAATTAACTATGTCTCCAATACACATTTATGTTAATTATTATTTTTTCGAACAGCATGTTGCATATTACGTAGTACTTAATAATATGATGCATCCTTGTATACTTGGTATTTGTCTATAATTTTTGTTTTCAATTTATCTCCCAATTCTAATAGATAGCCACTATTCATTCTTTTCAACAGTCTTGTATGATGCAAACAAGAAAGCCATGGCGGTTTATCTTCCACAAGACATAATATTGTTTCAGATTCTAACAAAGGTTCCAACAAAAGCTGTAATCCGTTTTATGTGTGTCTCCAAACAATGGAACGCGTTCCTAATATCAGGTAGGTTCCAAGAGATGCACACCCGTAACCTTCTAAAAGATTACCATCTTAAAGACCAAAAACTCTTCTTCTTTTCTGAAATAACAGCAACGTTCTTCACCATCGACTGTGAATCACTGCCTAATAAGGCTCCCTGCCCACACCCTTTACCACAATTTGAAGCCTACAGTCCTTTTGAACATGATATGTGTATACTAACATCTTATCATGGGCTGGTATGTTTAGGCATAAGAAAGAGTAATGATCGTCGATACTCTGATATTATTTTGTGGAATCCTTTGACAACCGAGTATAAGATGTTGTCTAAACCAGCCAATCCTGATTACATGGAATGCTACAGTTCTTTTGAAAGCAGATACGGATTGTATTACAGCTCTTGTGAAGACGACTACAAGCTTCTAGTTGTAACAGATCAGTCTGGCAATGTTTACATATACTCTTTGAAGGCGGACTCATGGAGAAAGTTAAACAAGAAGGCCCCCGAAAAAGAAATAGATTGGCAATGGAGACCAGGTTTTTGCATGAACGAAAATATCTATTTTCAGTGTTACAACAAAAGAGAAGGCTTGATTAGGTTTGACACAACAGCTGAGAGGTTCCATAAGATAGAAACTCCCTCTGTGTATGATAATATTTATAAACTATCCTCCATCACCATTACTCTTCACAAAGGGTCCATTCATTTATGTGTCAATTATGACATGACTGGACAAAATGGTTTTTGCATCGACCTGTGGAAGTTGAATGTAGATAGAGATATCTGGAGTAATGTGGTTACCTATCAGCTTATGCCCAACTACGATATTCGCTGTTTGTCTCCAGTGCACTTGATGAACAACGGAAACTGGCTCATGATAAATTATAGTTACGGAGAAGGTCGTATTTTTCAGGTAGATCTCAAGAAGAAGAAGTATACTAAAGAAAAAGACGGCCACAAGAGCAAAGGAAAAAATAAAAGCAAAGGAAATTTCCATGATGAATACGAATTGTATTCTTCCGACGTTAGAGTGGGTTACCCTGAAAAAATCATATACACTGAGACGTTTGTGTCACCTAATCAGTATATGAAGTAGCATCTATGAATTATCCTTCTATGTGCCTCTTTTAAATTACAATGCTGACCACTGATGAAATAAGATCGGTCTTACTTTTGCAAGTCATATATGGCAGTGAACATAAGTATAATAATGAAATGGAACATTATCATATTTACTAAAGAATGCATACATAATTCGCACAACCATGTTACCATGTCAATGTACTACTGTATGTGGTGCTTAATAAAACATGTTAAAAACTTGTAAACCATTGGGGCAGTGGGCTACTTGCATCACTTCCCTTTTCCCACTACAAACTTCTAGCTGGCCGGTTGAGAAAAGCGACACCCAAGCTGTAGGGCTGAGCTTCGGGCCAAGACCAACCAAAACCGACCTGTAAACCAAGTTCTGGAAATAGCCTGAACCGATCCTGAACCGAAATTCCTAATATGTTTTGGTTGTTATTTTTGGGCCTAAGCATCATTTTTCACATTTTTTTCCGCCAGCAAATCAAATGCCACAAAGTTTTACTGTACAAAAAAGTAGCACATATAAAACTTGTGCATATATTTTCAGTAGCAAACCATAAGACTCACAATTTCAAAAGCAATTCTGCCTGCATTTTAGTTACCGGTACAAATAACATAAAGAAGTGTAACCAACGTTTATTGGAAAAAGCAACCCCAAAGATTTGTGACCAAAAGCGATTAGGAGTGACCATTGAATAAGTTTCTTCAGCTTGAGTTGGGTTAAAAGCACGGAATGTATTTGCACCATCACCATCTTCAAATAAAGTATTTTCTACAGTAGGACCATGAATAGCGCATAGCAAAGCAGCGCCCAATACACCAGCAACTCCTATCATATGAAATGGGTTCAATGTTCAGTTATGAAATCTTTTTCAAACTAAGTAAGCAATAAAAATCCGAAACCATGATCATGTTAAATGCTTGTAAAATCAATCAAGAATGATAAACATTAAAAACATGTTATTACACATAGACGAACTTTCTAAATATGCTAATTAATCGTATGATATGTACTGTATTAGTGATTTTATGATAGTCAATGGCAACTAACAAAACAAGTTACTCAACCAGCCGTAAATCATAACAAAACTAATAATTTACTTTTCGGTTTAAACTCATTCCAACATGTAACGTGTTCCATCGAACCCACTCATTTAGCCACATGTATCGATATATCAAATGGAACAGCCATTTAAGCTGTAATTTTCCCTCTTGTTTATCATCATTTATGCCATCGATTATATACTTTCCTCTTATTGTGCTTGTTAATAAATTTCCATGTATTATAAGCTTGTTTGATTTTGTTAAATCTGCGTAAGCGCTATGAAATTCTGGCTACATACTTGGCACTTCATCGGGTATCTTCACAGTCGTCAAAGAAGCCCCGTGAATTAGCACATATAAAAACCGTCTCTTCTTCTTCATCTCTCAGAGTTTTTTCATGGAAGGAAGTAAGAAACTTTTGAGATATTTGATCTTGGCCTATGTTAGTCGTAGTGAAAAGGTTGAAGCATACTAATTTTAGTAAACTTAAAAAAAATAATAATAAATAAATATAAAATATAAAAATATATATATATAAAAAAAATAAATAAATAAAAATAAAAATAAAATATATTTGTTGAGAGTGGGATTTGAACCCACGCCCTTTCGGACCAGAACCTTAATCTGGCGCCTTAGACCAACTCGGCCATCTCAACTTTGTTGTTGAATTTGTCAGTCAAATCCACTTATAGAATTTGGCAATTGATTATCTTGATTTAGTACTAAAACTCTATGACTTTATGTTACTAATTAAGATGAAAACTTACATATAAATTTCTATCTTTTCATGTCCATATCTACAAATAATATACCTTTGTTTATCATGAACTTGCTTCTAATATCATAAATATTAACTAAATATTAAGCTATGTGAGATATGACATGACTTAAGAAAGGAAATTGATTTGCAAATTTTCAAAAATGATTGGGACACTCTATTTACGTATTAAATAATTGTACAGTATAAATATTATGCTTCAATTGTTTGTACATATGAGTGTTTCAATAGCATTTTGAAGTGTGCAAATCATCTTCCTTTAAGAAAGGTATAAAGGTGTAACTCTACTTATTTTGAATCTTGCTTGATGTATATAATGTTGATGTGACCGCATCAATCTATCAGAAAAGAGAGTTATCTTGCTTTGAGTACGTGCAGCATTGACCTTAAACCTTGTGAATTAATGGGGCAAGTTATCCACACCTCTTCATAGGAGGGTTTGCAATGATTGGACGCATTGTCGGATTGTGTGTTGTACAGTTTGACCAAGCCTTCTTGATATGATAACATAGGAGGGTTTGTATAACACATCCCTTAATTGATTTGAAATTCAAAAACCACAGCAATATGATAAATGTATCCAACTAACCTGTTTTGGAATTCAATATAGTTTATGAGACTCATAAGAAAGTAAAGAGAAAAATAAAGAAAGAGCAAAGAGAGACAATATTAGAAAGGAGACAAGTATTGAACTTGAGACCACGAGTACACATTAAAACAACTTGACCACCGGTCTAACATCATTTCTTATCAATTGCTTGTCTTTTTCTAAACTTAACATATTATTCATAAATAATTATTCACCACCAAAAAACTATTTAATCCACTCTGTAATGATTGGTATATTTTTTTCTTAGAACACCTGTAATAGTTTTTTTATTTAAAAGAGATTCACCCTGGTAAACTATGTTAATCACAAAACTAATGAGTACAATGGAATGTGGCAGAAGAACCACATTAACCTCAAGCAACGCTTGAACAACCCACTAAGCCGCTTGTGACATGTCACGAAGCAAACAAAAACTAGAAACATACAGTAACTAGATCACCTATAGGAAACAACCACTTCAAAAAGCACGAATCACCACAACTATCCATAAGCCGCCTCGTAGGAAAATAATGCACCAACTTGTAAGTTTATGTAAACTTGTATATTGATTGCATGATAATGAGAGGTACATCAAGATTATATAAGCTACATAATGGACCTAATTTATAATTGGCCATATACTAATCCTAATACTAATAGTTTAACACTCCCCCGCAGTTTGAGCGGGAGGAGACCGAACACTCAAGCTGTCACAAAAATCAGTAAACAGGGCAGATGGTAACCCCTTGGTAAAAATATCAGCATACTGAAACCTTGAAGGAACATGTAGAACTCGAATTTGACCAGTAGCAACCAAATCACAAACAAAATGAATATCAATCTCAATATGCTTGGTACGCTGATGCTGAACAGGGTTAGAAGACAAGTACACTGCACTCACATTATCACAATAAACAATAGTAGCAGATGAAAATGGTGTATGAAGCTCACGTAGTAAATTCCGAAGCCAACATGTCTCAGAAACAGCATTGGCAACACCCCGATACTCAGCCTCAGTACTGGAACGAGAAATCGTCGGCTGACGTTTAGAGGACCAGAAAAGTAAGTTGTTGCCAAGAAAAACACAATACCCTGATGTAGACCAGCGAGTGGTAGGGCAACCAGCCTAATCAGCATCCGTAAGCAACCAAGGACTCAGTAGTAGAAACACTGAGGATTAATATATGGCCCATTGTATATTAGGCCCATTATGTAATCCTAATACTAATAGTCTAACACAACTGAGGCTGCCTCCTTAAAAAACCTTCCCAAGAAAAACCTTGGAGAAAGAAAAAAGAGTACCACCCTCAATTGGAACTCTAACGAACAAACAAAAACGTCAAAAGAATCAGCCAAAGAACTCGAACAAGCCTCAGACAACCAACTCTACAACCGAACTTCAAAATGGGAGATCGACGTCATTGGACCGATTAAGAGAGTGACATAACTTTCAAACACCTGTAATTGTTAGTATAACTATTTACTGTTACTAAATCTAATGACACTTGGTAATATCAGTTGATCAAAAGAAACGAATCAAAAGGTTGTGTTTTAGTCGGTGTTGCAAATGCCTAGGTCGCCGATTAATCGGTGATTAATCGCTAGGAAATGATTAACCGTCCTGTTAATACAAATAAACCGTAAAAACGTTTATTAATATTTAGCGATCTTTTGTGTTTTGTTGATAACAAATATAATGTTATCATAAGTAAAATTATAAGGATACATGTTATTTTTGTAAAGTATTTACATATAGTCATTTAATACAAATTATTTGGTCAAAAATCAGTTTGGTCAAAAATCTGTAAGCACGATGGGTATTTTTTTTTTAGGGGAACTACTTTTTTAAAAGGTGAAAGGATAACTTTTAAGTAAATTTAGTTTAGTGGACTTTTAAGTATTCACTGTACTTCTTTATTTATTTTTTTATTTGACTGTATCTATTCTCACTTACTTTCGTTCTCGATCTCCAAAATGGCGACCAAACCTAAAAAAGAATGCAGTGTACTTGTATCAAAAAAAATTAACCGGAAAAATAGTAGCTAAGAATATAGTAAAAAAACTTTCTAATTACTTCACAACTCAAACGACCTAGCACAACTAATAAGTAGTATATGACCAACCTGTCCCCAAAACGGGATGCGCACCTCATGTAGCAGCCTGACGTTCAACGGTTCCTGCTGCAAATTCAGGAATCTGACAACCTACAACACCAACAATAGCACAGGAATTATTCCTAAAGCAACCGGTTGTGTGATCAATAGGAACAGAAAACCAAAAAAGTTATTACCTTGTTCCACCGAAGGTTCTGTATTTACAGGGGCCTGTTCAGCACATGGAGACGCCTCTTTATTTAAGCCCAACCGATCTACAACAGGAACAAACACATTGTTACCAACGACATTTATGTTTGCTATCAGATTCTCAGAAAAGTCTATAGTCACATATAAACGTACCCTGAGATGAGATGATTCGTGGAATGCATTGCACATTACCTCCTTCAAAATCCAAGTTAAGCGGACCATCAACAGTTCCTGAAAATTTCAAAACTGATTTCTATGACCGATTCCCTAAGTATTTTTGAAGAGTCATAAAATAATTGATTTTATAGTAATAGCACCTGTCAGCCCGAAGTCTTTTAGCCAACCATCAATAGTACGACGCCCATCCACAAAAGCAGGTACAGTACAACTTTCCATTAAACTCTCAACACGGACATCGTCTGCTGTCAGACCCGCACAACCATCAATAGGAGAACGGCCATCCACAACGTCATGAGGCACTGGCAAAACAGATTGAACGACATCTTGCCTGCACCGCTTCTTTGATAAACCTACCGATGCTGTAACATCTAGACGTGCTGATGAAACGCCTGATGAATCGTATTGTATACTACCACTGCGAAAGTCAAGAATCAATGGACCACGAACAGATGCTGCAATATTCAAAACTGATCTCCATTATATATCAGAAATAAATCTAAAAGAAATAACAAAAAAATTTATGTCTTAAGGACAGCACCTTTACCATCAACTCCTTTTAGCCAATCATCTTCAGCGCGTCCAAAATCGTTGAATACATCTGCAATTGCGTCCGAAGGTTGAATCACAGGTCTCAGAGGAGGCATGTCACAACTTTCGGCCAAAGTAACACGTACCATCAGTTGCAATTGTTGACGTATGCGGCTGTGTAACTATATCATCACGATTATGCAGGCCTTCCCGGACAACCTGACTGATTGGACAATAAATAGACTTACCACCTATTCCACCAGCCATGGGAACCAAATTTTTTTCATCTATATTATTTCCATGCGTATCACGTTCAGTGTTACTCTCCATATCAACCAAGGAATTTTGAGACCCAAACTTTCTTTTTAGCCTATGGTTTATCGATATCTGTTGACATTTTTCTCGTGTAACAGCATCATCAACAAAAAGAGCGAGTGGAGAAACATGCTCATTGTCCAAAGCGACTGCATCAGACTGTCTAATATTACCCTTGTAACGCTTACTTGCAGGAGTACAGGATTCTAGAACCCCATCGAAAGAACGCTTACGTCCGGCTTCATGGGTACCCACTACATTACTAACCTCCACGTCGCGTACATGCATTACATCACAATTTCCGGCATTATCTTTTACTACAACGGGGATATCCCCATCACCTATTCCACCAACCATGGGAACAAAACTTTGTACGGCTATGTCATTTCCATGCATATCACGTTCGGTATTACCCTCCATATCAACCAAGAAATTTTGAGACCCAAACTTTCCCTTTAGCGTACGGTTTATCAATATCTGCTGACATTTTTCTCGTATAACAGCATCATCAACAGTAAGAGCGACTGGAGAGGCATGGTCATTGTCAAAAGCGACTGCATCAGACTGACTAATTTCACCCCTGTAACGCTTACTTGCAGGAATACAGGATTCTAAAACCCCATGAAAAGAACGCTTACGTCCCACCTCGTGAGTATCCAACGCATTACTAACCTCTACATCACGTACACGCATTACATCACAATTTCCAGCATTATCAAGCAGTACAATGGGGGTATTTGATATAAAATCATTTGTTGTTGTACCTAGAACGTTAGCTCTCTTGCATAGTTGCATGGCCTACTTTTTATCTTCATTTTTTGCAAACTTAATGGATATACAAAACTAAATTACACTTAACAGAAACATGAATGTTAAAGATTGTATTCCACAACTTTTGGAAAGAGATTTTAAGATATTCATGCAAAAACAACCATGTCAGCAAACATATAACAATAGGAATAAACGAATGAAAAAAGGTTTATACAAGGTTAAACAGTAACTAACTCACCTGAGAATCCAAAACGCTTACATGCAAATCTACGCAGGGAGTGGAGTGATCAGATCCAGATTATCTTCTACCCTTCACGCCGAAGCTAACAGATGGCACAAAACCAACGAACCAATGTATCAGTAAGCCCAAAGGCTTATCAGGAGAGGCCCAACAACTTTTATAGTATCAGTAAGAATGCACCTGCAAAGCACGTGACAAAGGAAAACGTTTTCTAACTCCACCGACATTGCAGATTAAGTTATATATATAATTACTGAGGTTTAAAAACCGGTTTTTGAATTGACCTAATCGAGCTTTCGATTCACAGTTTAACCAACGGTTGAGCCGTGTTTTTTCCTCAAAACCGACATTCGATCACCCGATCAGTTCATAGTTCAACCAGCCGGTTAACCCGAGCTTCAAAACATAACTTATGAATTGAAATTGATAAAAAGTGGACCATTAGCTGAATTTTACTTATCACTATTTGTTCTGCCAATCAATCTTGACGTGTATATTTTAAATAAGGCAAATGTTTTTAAAATTTATCATATTTGCTACTACTTGTTTTTGTGGGTAGCGAAAAAAAGTTTCTACTTTTGTGGGTACCCTTTTCAAATTCATCATTTTTAGGTATTTTGCGAAATTTTTGAACATTTTTACTCCTCTTTGATAATAGAATTGTTTTCCCGAATAGCAAAAATGTCACATAATACCATAAAAATGATGAATTTGAAGAAGAAAAATACCCACAAAAGCAAAAAAAAATTGTTCGCCATCTACAAAAACAAAGATAACAAATATAATACCTTTTAAAAAAAAACATTTGCCCGTTTAAATAGATATGGTCATTTACACTTCTCATAATGCAACTATTGGTTAGTTTTCCTCCAAATTGTTTAAAACTTAAATATTGGAAGCCTTTTGTTTATTTTTTATTTTTATAGTATCCCAAACCAGTAATTAAACAATGTGTTTTGAAGAAAAAAAAATGTTGATAATTATTTATTTCACGTCTAATTTACCAAAATCACCTCAAAGGCTCCAAATCCTTAAATAAAATAATATTATTTTTGGGCTAAATAACTGCTTTTTTAGAAAGTTAACCCATAACAAGAGCCCAAAACAAACGATCTTGTCACGTTAAGTAGTAAAAAGACATTAACATTCTGGATAATCACCTACCTTATTTTACAAATGTTACAAACGAGTGTGGAAACCCGCGCGATGCAGCGGGATTGGCTTCAAAGGACTTACTTTGTAACGATACTTAAACCTTAGGGACTAATTTTGCCAAGTTGCTATAGATAGCAATTAATTCTACAGGACTTACTTTGCAACGTCACTTAAACCTTAGGGACTATTTTTGCCAAATTGCTATAGATAGCAACTAATGCTACAGGACTTACTTTGCAACGACACTTAAACCTCAGGGACTATTTTTGCCAAGTTGTGAAACTTAGCAATTAATGCTTGCTTTGCAAACACTGTTTAACGGCTTTTAGTATATATAATATATTTTATGCAAGGAAAAAAAGTGAAGCCATTAACACGCTCTATCGTTTTAGTGACTTATTTATCGTTACGAAAGGTACCACCAATATCCCGACAAGCGGAGGCAGACCGAGAACTATGAACTATAGGGTGCAGATGCCTAATGCTAAATTAGATGTAGTAATGATAAGTCACATACAGGATGAATGTGAGTTTTGCCATACTTATACTCAAACTGTTCTAATGGGCATATACGTCAATCGCGGCTAGATTCTTAACTAACCGGCTAGCAATAACCAAAAAAAAAAAGTTATAGCACATATATACCTAAACCACTACATGTTTCAACAGAACTTCACCAAATAAGAAGGCAAAAAAATGTCTTTTAGAATGCATTCTGCATTTTAAAATTGTGCAAATTTCAAGAGCGTCAAGTGTCATGGTTTGAGCCGTTTCCCCACCTCAGCATTTCACTTTTTACATTAACACATCAAAATATCCTAACGCTTATGGCCCAAGCCATTTCACCTCTTTTGAGACCCACCATACCCAATTAAAACACAAACTCAATGACAAAATCCAATTATAAAAAAGACAAAAATGATGTGCGCCAGATAATTGGCATGGACAATGGCAGTATGGCACAAGGGAGGGGCGGTATCGTGGCACCGAAAAGGCGGCGCCAAAATGCTTGCCACGTTGGAATGACACATAAGAAATGCGATAGTACCGTTCACTCTAATGTGGCAGAGATGCAATCCTACTTGTGTCTTTGTGTGATTTATATTTTTTAATCCTTGCTAGTAATAGAAAGTTGACACTTATCAGGTGAAATGATCCCACATAACCATTGACATTTTTTCTAGTTTGCTAACTTCCCAATATAGTGGGGTTGTGTAAGCTCTTTTATTGCCCGTGTCCCCTTGTAAGGAGATATGCCATTTACTAGACAAACAAAAGATTTTACATGACAAATAGAAAAAACACATGTGGTGTACTCAAGTCACAACAATTGTGGACTAAAAAAACCTTTTGAATAATGAGTTTGAGCGATAGATTTAATGGAAAGATGTTTCATTTTTATTGGTTAATTAACAGGAATAGTTTTTATGTGTATCAAAATGGATACAAAAGATTGTTTTGAATTATATGTTATAGTGTTTTGGTTGATCATAAGTTAATAAACATATGCTATAACTATCGATTACCCATCTAATTTTTTCATTTACTCGGTTTATCTGCCAACCGAGTAAATGGGCACTCCTCATATTGTTTGGTGTGTGTATTTTTTTATTAGTTTTTGTGATGTATGTTTTTTTGTTGTTGTTGCGATCGTTTTACTAGTAAATTGTGGTTGGGTGTAGTATTGAAAGAGAAAGCGTATCATTGATGTGTCAGAGAGATGATCACTATATTTACTATTATCATTACTCCATTAGGTTTGACCTAATAAAAAAAAAGTAAAAAAAAGTAACACTCAATACCGTCTTTCACGGGTTATGGGTCCCAATACCGTCTTTCACAGTGTATGGCGGAGGTTAAGACGTAGACAGCCTTTCTCCTACCTAAGGTAGAGAGGCTGCTTCTCGTTATATCAACAGTAAAAAAAGACCTTCGGCCTTGCAAGAGGTGAAGATCGAACTTTTGACCTCTGTCTCCAAAAACAAAAATGTTAACTACAAAAATGTTAACTACTTGATCCAACTTTAAGATTGACCTAATGTTAATGTAAAATCTAAAAACTTACGGGAAATTTCACTTACTAGTGACTTGATAATATGTAAATCTGACGCGCTCATTTTTAATATAATTATCTTGTGGACCCTTTCCCCTTTGAACAAATAAATGGATCTACTTTAATAAAAAAACATTGGAAGCATAGAGTTGAGATCAATATAGAACCTATATTTGTCATAGAACAAATGAACCAATCATAACCCTCCATCTTTTATCTAAATTAATAAAAAATCATTTTTCACCTTTTTTTTAAAACGACATATCTTACAAACGGTAAATTTTCAAAATATAAAAAATACACCATCGCGACGAGAATTAAATTATCTTTCTATAGATATGCACTTTCATATATTTTCGACAAACATTTTTTTTCAAAAATTCGGTCCGAAAAAATCATATATGATTTTTACGAATCATATATGATTTTAAAAAATCATGTATGATTCGATTTTTATGAATCATATATGATTTTTACGAATCTTATATGATTCTCAAAAATCATATATGATTCGTAAAAATCGAATCATATATGATTTTCATAAATCATATATGATTTTTGTTGACCGAAATTTTGAAAAAAAAAATGGTTAAAAATATATAGTAGTGCATATCTATAGAAAGATAATTTAATTCTCGTCGCGATGGTATAATTTTTATCGCGTAACGATTAACGGTTTGCGAGATATTTAATTTTTTTAAAAAGGGTGAAAGTTTATCATAATAAAAAAATGAATGGCTATTATTGGGTCATTGGATCTATGGTAAATTTTGGATCTATATTGAACTTTTGCCTGGAAGCATATAGTTTAATTTTTTCAATTATATTAATACCTACCATTATCGTCGATAGCATTTTTTAATTAAACTTTATTTCCCAAAATAGTATTGGAGAATAAAAAAATCGATTTAAGGGCATCCACTATGTTAAACTTTTAGAGCATCCACTATGGTGGTTTTTAAATAGGTCTAAAACATTTTGAAGAGGTTTATAAATTTGTGAACCATAGTGAGAAATCATTTCAATCCTAGGTGGAATGAAAAGGTCTAAGATCTTAGAGATGTCTAAACTATTTTTTAATTTCTTTTTTATTTTTATTTTTGAAAATGTTAGTTGTGTTTTGTGATATGAAAAGCTTTATGAATAGGTTTATCCATAGTAGAAATAGGTTTATAATATGAAAAAGTTTATAAATTGATGATGTATTAATTGTATAAACCTTTTTAGAGGTTTATCATAGTGGATGCCCTTATAAAGGTTTATAGTTTTATTATTGCATTAATTTATAAACCTTGAACCTATCTCCACTATGTATAAACCTCATAAAACTTTATAAACATCATACAAAACCCAAATGCATTAAATTATGAAGAGGTTCAATATTCTAGAACGTAAACCCAAAACATACTACAAATATTTCAAAA
>BPTQ01000005.1:11069257-11079558 GCA_019973895.1 Chrysanthemum seticuspe
ATCTAAGCCAGCGACATTTTAGCATCGATATTTTCAGTCTTTTTTACTAACCCATGTGTTTGAAGCTTCCTGTGAACAGTTCGAATATATTTTTCATCTTTTCAGCGTTCAGAGTTTCAGATAAAAGCTTTATGGTTTTGAAAAAAGGATTTTTCACTACTGTGGAACTCGTTTTGTACGTAAGAGTATTAATGGGGAAAATTAATATATATGTACAAAGGAAATTCTCTACTTATTATATTAAGAAGTAATCGAGATAGAACATAAGAAGAGATTTAGTACCACAGATTTACCAGATACCTCATCTAAGTTCGCTGCGTCAGCATATATGCAAAGTAATAAGTTCCATACACAGATCAATATTGATTTCATAATTAAAACTTATTAAATAAACATACTCATATACTAGTCGCGTAGCATTTTTTCTGACTTTTATAGCTACGATTTTACAGCGACCGAATCTAGGCGACTTTTTTTAGAATCTTGCGAAATGTTTTTTTGTCCTTTAGTAAAAAAAGTCAAAGTTACAAAATTATTTTTTTATACATTTAGTTCCTTCCCGAGGTTGAGCGACTTAAGCGAATCAATATAAGCGACTTATTTTCTGTTCTCTTTTTGTACCTAAAGTACTGTTTTAACAGTATTTTTAAACCTTTTTTTTTACCCTGTATTCAAATTTTTTACCCAAATACAAACACACACACTAACACTCACACTAACACTACTACCACAAAAAACACAATTCAAAATTGTGAAACCCTAAATCAATCCCTAATTATTCAGTGAATTAAACTCCAAAATGGCTTACATTCCCCAATATTTTGATGCTAAGGTAACGGTTCGTTCCAAGGTTAAGTTGTTTTCGCAAATTAAGTCTAAATTGTTAAGCAATCCAGATCGAATGAGGCTGTTCAGAGCAACTGTTTTTGGGCCATGGTTAGATATTCCTGACCTAGGTAAAGGCAATCATATTGTTAATTTCGTTTTACAACACCAGGTATATATCGACAAACTTCTTGATTCTTGTCCCCCCATTTTATACAAAATTGGGAACAATGTATTGAAATTCGGTCGGGAACAGTTTCTATTGATGACTGGATTTCGTTTCGGTCGTTTGCCTTCACATGTAGAAATTGATCGAAGTCCTTTTGCTTTGCGTGTCTTTCCTGAAAAACAATTAATAAGAAAGGTAACTGTAAAAGGGAATGAGCTTTTAGATTTGTTTGGGAATGACACGGAATTTTCAAAGTTATCAGCTGAGGATGCGGTAAGGGTATGTCTGTTGCTAGTTGCTGAGGTCGTGTTCATAGGTCGTGGACCTTGGTACATTGTTGACAGTCATTTGTTGCAATTAGTTGAGGATTTTGGGGCATGGAATGCATATCCTTGGGGAGAGTTCTTGTGGACCCGTTTTTACAAAAATTTAGCCAATGTGGTACCCCGGCATTACAATGCTCACTACAAAGAGAAATTGCAAGAAAACCCTTCTACAATTGCAACATATAATATTTCTGGCTTTTTCTTGGCTTTTAAGGTTAGATGTGTATACATTTATGAACATCTCAGTTTTTGTTTACTAGCAGTTCATACAATGGTTTTATTCTTTTCGTTTATTTTAGATATGGATTCTTGAGAGTTATCCCACTAGCACTGAATGGTGGAACAAAGACCCGTCGAAGATACCACGTTGTCTTTGTTGGTCAAAGGGTAAAACATTTGCCAAACGCCATTATGGCAAACTTTTTGGTCCTGTAAGCATTTCCATTTGTTTGTATTTGTCAAATAAGTTACGAATTCGTTATATTTGTTTTTAACTTTATAATTGTTTGTTTACTAGGGTTCTATTCCAGTCTTGGATCTTCTTCCAACAAATGCGGAAATGTTACAACCATGGTTTGCACCAAGTAACGCATATTTGAGCCAGTTGGATAGTCTACAAGATCAATTACCTGCCGATGATCCCACTAATGAGGTAAGTTGGCCCGTTTGTGCAAACCATGGTTGTATTCACGTTGACAATTGACCATTGCACATTCTGTTTCGATCTTGCTTTGTAGGTGCATAAAGAGGTGGTGATATCTGATACAGATGTGGCGTTAGGTGATAAAGAGGTGGCTATAGTCAATAATGATGTGCCAGTAACTGATAAAGGTCAAAGTTCCAATCAGCTAGACATACATGCCGAGGTTGACGGTATTAACAATAGACTTGCCGTTGTAGAGGAAGCTCTAAACATACAACCCCGAGCCAATAAAGATACAACCCCGGGAAAGCTAGACATTAATGTGGGAATCCTTAATGATATTAAAAATAGACTTGTCGTTGTTGAGGAAGCTCTAAAGATACAACGTCCAAAGGTGAACATGGTCTTTACATTCATTTTTAGGATATATGTTTCTTAAGAACTTTGAATTAGAAAATGAGACACGTATATTACAACTTCTTTTAAAAACTCGTAAGTCGTAAGTATAATGAGGCTTTGTTGTAAATGTACCCACACGTGATTTTCATTCCTCCTTGGAGTTGTTTTGTAAATTTGATGTATCCACTGCTAGGGTCTATGAAACCCCTGCTAGTGGTTTTCAATCCACTGCTAGCAGGTTCCTTTAATGTATCACTTGAGGGGTTGTTATTGTAAATTTAAGGTATCCACTGCTATCGTCTATCAAACCACTGCTAGTGTCTATCAAACCACTGCTAGTGTCTATCAAACCACTGCTAGTGGTTTTGAATCCACTGCTAGCAGGTTTCTTTAGTAGTATAATTGATTGTATATTTTAAATTTCAGACTTCAACTCATACGCACGGCAAATCGGAGGAGGCTTATTTTGGCCAAAATGCCATGGAAATTCAGACGTCAAGTTCAATTCATAATGAAAACTGGAATGGTAGTCCTAGTTTGTTTGATCTTCATTCTGGTGATGTTCATTCGGCTGATTATAATAAGGTTATGTTCCTTTTAGTAGTACTTTTTTTATTTTATTGTTTTTTTGTTACATACCTAAATCAGTTTGGTTAACTACAGAGTTGCGACAAATCGAGTTGTGTAAATGCTGAAAACGAACAAGTTGGTCTTACTTATATAGACCCTGCCGCTTTTCCATCAACTATGTCGCAGCTTGTGGAATATTGTCTTCACGACGGACCATTGCCGTTAGATGATCACATTCCAGATCATGATCCCAGTCATTTGAATTTACCTAATTTGAATGAAACATTTTCTCAATCGGCTGTTGAAGTACGTATATATAAATTCCACCTGCACTATCTATACATGTTTGCTATATTTGGTCATCCATATAGATGTGTTATTCTTGTATAATTACAGGGGAAACAGCTGCAGCTAGATGAACAGGTGGAGCTAGAAGATGATTTCTCTGTTTATGGACTTTCGGAAGTTGAGGACAAACAGGTTGGGATAGATGAACAAAATGTTGCTGAAAACAAGGAAGATGGCGAAACACCGAGTGAGGTGGTGGTAAGTGTTGATGATAAACCTAGAGAGACTGTTCAAGCTACTGAGATACATGCTCATGATTCCGATGTTACGGTGAAATTAAGTGAAGGTGCATCTAACGTTGACCATAAATCTGGTGCTGATAAACCTGGAGAGGCGGTTCAAGCACATGAAATACATGCTCATGAAGGTGTGTTTAATGTTGATGATAAGTCTGTAAAGGGCGTTCACGGTAATGAAAATGCCATTGTTGATTGCAATTCTGCTGATCAACACTCTCATGATCGTGAGAAAGTAGGTGAAGTAGTTTTAAATGTGGATGATAAATCTATAGAGGGTGTTCAAGTTAATGAAAATGTCATTGTTGATTGCAATGCTGTTGATGAACACTCTCATGATCGTGAGGCAGTGTTAAATGGTGGTGAGAAATCTATAGAGGTGGTTCAAGGTAATCAAAATAACATTATAGATTCTCATGAAGGTCAGAAAGTAAGTGAAGCAGTGTCACAAATGGCAGGGATGGGGTATGAGCATATGAATCATCTTGGAGATACGGTTATTCATAATGAAGCATACAATGTTGATGCCCACGTTAAGGAGAAAGAAAGCGGGGTTGAGTTACCGGTTGCAAATCAGTTGTCAACCAAGGCGGTAATAGACAAAATTGATAATGATGCTGTGAAGGCAAGACAGACGATGATTCATAATTCTGACGGACAAGCCAGTAAGCCTTTGCCTACAGCTTCTGAGGTACAGCTACATTATATATTAAACTTACCACATGTACTTCAAAAGTTTGATGTTATTTCAATGATGAATTTTTTTTCTATAGTATGTTTTCATGCGGGGTAAAAGGAAGAGAAATGCAAGTAAGTTCAGACAGTCACCTTATAATGCCGTAGCAATAATGAAAACTAGAAAGGCCAAAGTTACCAAAGAGAGTGATGCCAAAGTTACCCAAGAGAGTACTCCTGTTTTGAAACAAGATGATGAGTCAAAAAGGACAAAGCAGGTGGGCAAGTGTTTGCAGGAGCCATACGTGAATCTCCCTCCCACAACTCCACAGTTGCCGAAACGACGTTCCAAAAGACTGAGAAAAGATATTAATCCACCACCTGGTGAAGATAATCAGTTGGAAACATGGGTAGAGGTATAGAAGAAGTACATTTACAAACAGACATCTTAAAGACATATACATTAATCTTGTTTTTAAAAAATTTCAGGATCTGTCACGTCCCGAAGGTTGCGATATCAACAAGATTACTAAACCGGCGTGTATGGGTACCTTTATAAAAAAAGATTTGAAGTCATCGCATAGCTTTCCTTGGGGTCTTGGCGACATCGTTGTTCATCGAAAATTTTGGTTGGCTTTGTTGGGTTATGGAAGAGGCAATAAAAAAGGATGGCTTGGAGATGAGGTACCTAACATATATTTAATTTCCACAAAAAATTTAATTATTATTTTTTATTTAGTTTACCGGTATTTTGCTTATAAAAAAAATTTGCAGCATCTGGATCTCTGGGTTGATCTAATGTGGCAGTTCAGGCCTGGCAATGCCGATTGGGCTATGGCTGGACCATTTTTCTCTTCCTCTATCCTTGAAGGGTCTATGCGTGCCTACTACGCCACTGGTCAACGCTATCCATTGCCATGGTCTAGTGTCGAGAAGGTTTGTACATAAAGACCATACTTTCTTCTAGATATTTGGGTAAATATATACATGCTCAAAATGTGATGAATTATGACAAGGATTATTTGATCACATTTAGGTATACTTTCCTGTGAACGTACCCGAGTGCCACTGGTTTCTCGCCGAGTTGCAAATTCGTACCGGAGTTATAACAATTTATGACACACTAGGTATGCCAGAACCTGAGACGAGAGAAAAGAATTTAAAATGGAGGGTCACTTTTGAGAGAAAGCTACCACAGTATCTAAACTTGTGTAAAGTTCTTCAAGCCAAATCAATATCTGTTTCTGATTATAAGATCACATTTCGAGTTGCGGATGATGTACCTATACAAGCCAATGCATACGGTGATTGCGGAGTTTGGGTATGTATTTTTTTGCACATGCTGGGTAACAACTTAAGTATGAAGGTTGATGACCCTCTTCAAGTTGCTTTGGCGTATCGAGAGCATATGGTGGAGTACTTTTGGAACTATAAGGTGGCTGTTCATACAAGTGATGAATAAAGATGCATTTCATCTGTTTGGGTATGGCTTGTATGTGGTTTTAGACTTTTGTTGTTCAACCAAATGTAACCACAAACTGGATGTCTGTGAAGGACATCAAAAGACAACTTTTTATGCATGTCTGTGTAGCGCAACTTGGTATATTCCTAACACCCATGCAGGCTTTGTTTATGCCCTAGTTTCTGTATATACGTGTTGTGATACTGTTGATTTGCAACAAACATGTTGTGTAAAGTGCTAAAACGTTTGTTTTTTACAAACATCCATTTGATTTGAAAAAACGACTACATACAATCTTATTGCTAAAAGACTATAACATACATATTACATAACACTTATTGGTAAACAGATTACCATAAGCAAACTACAACACTGAAGAGAACAATCAAACTGAAAACCAACACAACTTTGTCATGAACTTGCACTCTTGACTTGATAAAAGTCAACTCATCCAACATTTTCATGATATCATTGTTTGAAACCTCAATAACTTCATCCGAGACTGAACTCTTTCTTGTCTTCATTAAATGTTTCTTTTCCTCATGTTCCTTGTAAAACAAATTTTTGTAATACTCAGTTGGTAGTTCCGGGTCTAGGAACCCATAGAAGTTACATTTGGTCTTTTTGTCCTAAAATAAAAATTTGTTAAATTCACATATTCAACCTAACAAGTAAAATAAGTATAATGCATAATAATATTACATAAATTGGACAGGCCTTGAATCTTCTACCAGGATGAGTCCGGGTCCAAGAGGTTTGTACTTCCACCGATAATGGTTTTGGACATTCGCAGTGTGTAGCATTGATGAGGTATTCTAATGGCTTTCGATTGGATCTGGAGGTAGAGGCAGAGGAGGGAGCCATTGTTTTATTTACCCAATGAGTAAACTTGACGCTTTTATAGTAGAGTCACATCCAATTTGGCGGGAAATAGACTTTGTGAATGAGCGGGTAATGAATATTGTGGAGGGAAAATTTTAAGCGAATTTTATATTGAGCGACTAAAAGGTCCTATTTCCAGCGAATTTTATTTTGGTTCCCTTATTGTTTCGTACAATCCCAGAACAGTGAACACAAATCCCAGAAAAATGACTTCGGCTAATTCCCGAAAATTCAAACTTTATTTGGATTTTGAGACATCAATTCGTGGAGTTTTACTTCCAGTTAACATCACCTACCTACAGCTGATTACCTATCTCACTAACAAATATCATATTAAAGATAAGATCATCAGTTTATACTACATGTCCGATTCAACCAAAATTCATGTGAGTGACGATGATGATGTTTCTTTCTTCGTTCATGAAATATGTTGTAAGCAGAACTTGATCCAGACGCTATACATCAAACTTATCGAGAAATCTTCAGAGGTAAAGCCGCCTACTTCTTCTAAGACTCTTGATATTGATCTTAATGTTCCTTTGTTGCCTCAAGAATCTGATTTTCAAACACCAAAAGTTGAAGATCATAATAATGAGGGTGCAGGTGCAAACGTTAATGTAGATGTGCATCCTAGTTGGCAGAAAACCACGTTTCTAAATATCCCTGATCCACCCACTTCAGCTGATCCCATAATTAAAAAGCTAAGTAACCATAAACACCCTGTAGTATCTAAATTAAAGGTGGGTAGTCGGTTTGATGATAAGCAAGGATGCATTTATGCAATAGGAATAAAAGCGTTGGTTGATATGTTTGAGTATAAAGTTACTAACTCATGTAATAAAAGGTACAGTGTAGCTTGTTTTGTAGAAGGTTGCAACTGGTACATTAACGCACGAAAAAGTGTTGTTAGCCGATACTTCTATGTTACTTCCATTAACGACTGTCATACATGTTCCAGAACAAAAATTCATCCTAATCATCGAAATGCTACCCGAAAATTAGTGGGTCACATACTTGTTGATAAATTGAGGAATTGCAAACTGGTATATACGGGTGCGGACATAAAAAAAGATTTTAATGTTGATTGGAAAGTAGACATTTCTTACTACCGAGCTTGGGGTGGGAAAAACATTGCATTACAGTTGTTGAACGGTTGTCCTAGGGAGTCTTTTGAGCAGTTTCCGTATTACTGCTATAACTTAAAGTTGCAAAATGAGGGGACAGTAACACACATTGAGACAGATGAGACAGATCGGTTTAAGATGGTATTCATTGGTTTCGGTGTTGCTGTAAGTTTTCCATATATTCTATTATCTTTTATTTCTGATTAATACCTTCATTATTATCAAAATTTTATTAATTAAGCAATTTCTGATTGATTTAAAATAGATTCGGAGCTTCTTACGTTTTATGCGACCATTGCTAATCATTGATGCCGCACATCTTAAAGAGAGATACCTTGGTACGAATCTGGTTGTTGTTGGGATGGACGGCAACAACCAGATTATACCTATTGCAACTGGTGTATCTCAAGGTGAGACCAATGAATCATGGACATGGTTTTTGAGCAAAGTTAAAGAATGCATTGGTGAAGTAAAAGATTTGGCCATCATCTCTGACAGACATCGGGCAATTGCACATGCATGTAGTACCGTTTTTCACAACGCGTTTCATGGTTTTTGTTGTCGGCATTTAATGATGAACTGCACTTTGAAAACTAGAAAGTGGAAGGCTATATATTGGAGGACATGCAAAGCTTACACAGAGCAGGAGTTTGATGCTTCAATTTCAGAGATTCGATCATTAAAACTTGATGTGTATAGAAAACTAAAAGATGAAGCTGGATTTGATAAATGATCGCGTGCTTACTGCCCTGCAAACAGGTACAATTATTTGACCTCAAATAGTGTTGAATCAGTAAACTCTGTAACCAAAGATGTTAGGAAGGTTCCAATAACCCAGCTAATGGAGTACTACCGAAGGCTTCTACAAAAATGGTATTTTGAACGTCGAGCAAAATACAAAGGTAACTTAAAAAAACTGTCTATTATAATTGGTTTATTACATATTTGGCACGTCGCTCGAAAATGTATTATTATTTTTTTATTTCAGATGCTCCAACGGATGAACTTAGCGAATGGGCAAATGCAAAAGTAAACAATAGAATGGCAAAGAGTGCTAATTGGGGTGTTAACGGAATTGAGATGCACAAGATTTACCAAGTTACTGATCCGAAACATGTTCATATTGTTGACTTTGACAACAGAGAATGCACTTGCAGCAAATGGCAGCTATCTGGTCTACCTTGTGGTCATGTTTGTGCTGTGTCTAGAGTTGAAGGGATGACTGACACTAGCAGTTGGGCGATGGATTGGTTTAAGAGAACGTCACTAAAAAATACATACGAAGCAAGGGTTTATCATCTAAAAGATGTATCCTTGTGGCGTACTCCTGATGACTTGCAAACCGTAAAACCTCCTGCTATGGATAAGCGACAACCTGGAAGACCCAAAGAAAAAACACGTATCCGATCACAGGGGGAAGAGCCAGAAAGCAAAACCTGTGGCAGGTGTGGAAAGGCAGGACACACAAGACAGTCATGTACTGAACCGTTGATGACAAGCAAGGCAAGTGTGTTTCTATATTTTATTTCAATGTATATAATTTTTAATGTAATTACTGATATGGTTGTTTGAACTAATGTCACATGTCAGAAACGTAAAAGAAACTCACAATCGTGCACCCCTACAACTAACGAAGAAGCAGTGGAACAAGAACGACATGGAGGACAGAGGACGCGTGTAGAGGTCGAAGAGGGAGAAGCAAGTGCTCAATCAAACAATGATTTCGTTTGGAAATGTGAATCATCTACTCCTGAAAACATCGTTCCTAACAACATTCAGTCACAACCTGTGACTAAAAATGTTGTTCATTTGGACGATTTATAGTTACTCCAATTTGAACTTTAACACAATGGAAGCACAACTTATCAATCATCTAGAATTTGCAATGTTTGTTACTTGAATAATAATAGCTACAGGAATGGCTTGCTTTTATTGTTTTTTTATGTTACTTTGTGAGAATGTTATACAATCAACTGTTGAACATGTGCACATTTTTGGTTGTTTTCTATAAAAACATATTGTTCATTCATTCATTCGAGAAACAGTTTACAGCTTACAGCTTACAGAGTACAATCAACATCAAATGCAACTACAAGAAAAGAGCTATACATGATCTACTAATCCTACTCTAGTTCATATCATCTATTCCAACATCTAACAGGCTGTTGGATATGCATGATCGCTCACATCTTTCACACTAGATGCTGGATATGCGTTCGTGAAGTCTTGCATAACCACCCATTCCTTCTATCTCGATGGCTGGAGATGCATGACTACTATGACGAGGATGCTAAGGATCAAAATGGAAAGGATGGATTGATGAAAACGTTAATGATGACGATGACCACACATGATGATGGAGAAAAATAATATGTCCTTTGTGCTTCATCTATTAATTTCAACCAAAATGCAATCCATCCACCATCCTTAAGCATTTCCCCTATACGATATGTGTTGATGCACCAAAACCTGGTGCAGAAAGACCAAGAACCACCTCTCTATCCTTAGGGAGTGGCGGATTTCTGGCTCGTGGCCTTCGTTGAGGCTGAGGTGATGGAGGTTGGGAGTAAGATGTTCTCTCCTTATAGGAGTCATCAGAATCATCAGCAGATTCACTTGGATTCACTACACTATCATCTTCT
>BPTQ01000005.1:11080817-11095908 GCA_019973895.1 Chrysanthemum seticuspe
ATAAAAACCATAGCAGAGCAAATTGGTTTAACATGGAGAAATTCTTAGTGGAATTTCTTTTATGTCCTATCTTTTGCAATGCTAACAAAACAACAAAATATAAAAAAACCACAACAATTGTGAAGTCCTTTTCACAATTACTTGAAAAACTAAAACTATTGAAATGTTTACGTTTTCACACACCATTCAACCTCCGTGGGACTTAACGACCCGGGAATCCACTAAATTCCAAGGGAAATTGTATTGAGTCCATAATAGTTGACTTTTGTTGACTAAAACCTTTGGTCAATATTTCTTGACTGTTTGGAACCGATCAAATTTTGGCGCCGCTGCCGGGGAGGCTGTAGCGTGTTTTAAACATATTTAGACCAATACTTGCACATATACCACCTTTTGTAAACAGTTTTTTGTAAAGTTATCAAAATCAAAAAGTTCATTAACACTTTTCCTGAAGTGTTAACAACACCAAAAAAATATAAAACAACAAAACAATCGTAACGTTTTCTATCCTGTATTTTCTTTAAGGTGATTCTTAAAGAGGTACAATTTGGTTAAACGAGACGATACCAAAAATATTGTCCAAAAGTATTTAAACCCTTATCAAAAATCCATACCTACGTCTTTTTAGTGGTACTTAATAAATACATAAAAATCAACCACCGCAAACCAAGACAGAACACCTACCAACTGGGGGTGTGAACATTAATAAGTTCCCAATCTTAAAGATCAAAACTTGCCTTTGTGTCCTTGTGATTTGGTATACCTTTTTTTTAAAGAAGCCATTTCATTTGTGATTATTGGTTTAAGTTCACTTGTCGTTTTGCCTCGCATTTGTTTTTGAAAACTGATTTTTATACTTAGTGCATGCGCACTCGTTCTTCCAGCTCCACAAGTTCACTTTCAGAGCTTGTAAGTATTCCACGTAAATGTAGAGGACGTTCTGCTCCCTCAGCCGTGACTGAGGAACGTCTAGCACCACCACCCCCTGTAGTAATGGCAGAAGATAAGCCGATGAATGAGCTTCTCCAAGCACCCATCGATGGTTACGGAGATGCCATTGTTGTCCCAGCCATCGTGGATGATACCTTTGAGCTCTCTTGTAACCCAAAGCCAATTTTATGGTTTTGAGCGGGACGACCCTCACGCACATATTCGATGGTTCAACAAGATTGCATCGACCATCAAATACAACAATGTCCCACATGAAGCAATTAAGCTTCTTCTATTCCCATTCTCTCTAGAGGGACAAGCCCGAATTTGGCTTGAGAAACAACCCCCTCGTTCCATTGAGACATGGGAGGATTTAGTCACTAAGTTTGTTAACGAATTCTATCCTCCATCCCGAACTACAAGTCTTAAGAATGAGATAATGAAATTCACTCAAAGATTTGATGAATCATTCGGTGAGGCATGGGATCGTTACAAAGAGTTGCTCCGAAAGTGTCCGCATCATGGTTTTACCGAGTTAATGCAAATAGATACTTTCTACAATGGTCTGAGCCAAGCTGACCAAGACTCTTTAAATGCCTCTGCGGGAGGTAATTTCCTGAGCAAGACCACAAAAGAAGCCTTGCAAATCATAGAAAACAAGTCCCAGGTCCGCCCTGTACGAACAAAGACATATCAGTCTCAGTCTAATGCATGACCTTCTACTTCATCTCACGTGAGTACATCTAGCACCGATGCTAAGATTGACAAACTCACGGATGCTATTCAGGCTTTGGTTCTTGCAAACCAAAAGAAAGTCACTTTCACACAGACACCATCACATGGTGAAGTGAAAAAAGTCGAGGTCTGTGTCACTTGTGGTGGCCCTCATGCATACTACAACTGTACTGCCACAGATGGTAGTCCATTTGAAGCTAATGCTATAGCCGGTACTTCACATCGGGGAGGTAATCAATACCGTCCTCAAAATGAACCAAACTACCGTGCTAATACTTATCAGGGACCACCCGGTTTTAACCAGAATCATAACATGCAAAACCGGAATCAGAACCAACCTAGAATGAACCAAGGTTATCAAAACCAAGGTAATTTCTATCCCGGACCAAATCAAGGTTTCCAACATCAAGGAAACTTTAATCAAAACAATTTCAATCGAGGGAATCAATTTCAGGGAAATGTGAATCCTAACCAAGGGAATTTTCAACAACAAGGTTATAATCAAAACATACGGCCTCAAAATTTCCCTCCACCTCCTCCAGTATCAACATCTGATGAGCTTTTAAAGCAATTCATGAAGTCTCAAGAGGAGACAAACAGAGTGTTGATCAGTCAGATCACTGAACTAAAGAATTCTTTAAATGATCAACCCTCGGGCTCAGGAAAACTTCCGAGCAACACGATCGCTAACCCGAGGGGCGATGCTAAAGCGATCACAACAAGAAGTGGTGTATCATACGAAGGACCCATTGTTCCTCCTACCTCTTCTTCTTCTTCTCCTAAGGTAGTGGAACGTGAACATGAGGTGACAAAGGACAAGGAACTTTGATATGTGTCTAAATACACATATATTTGTATTATATAAACCCACAAAAACAACCAAAAACACACAAATGACTTTCAAAATGATACAAATTCATGAAAATGTGTTTTTATGTGATTCAGGTACAAAAGATTGAAAAACAAGTGAAACTTGATCAATTTCACAACAATTGTCGTTTTCAGTCCCTGGAGTTACACAAATTGTCAAAACTAGTCCCTAAATGTTTTAAATGAATGAAAAGTCAACTTAAGTCCTTGGGAAATCAAAAATGTTCACAAAACATCCCTGGACAAAAGTTTACACAAAATGGCAATTTTTACCCCTCAAGTTACAAAATTGGCAAAAATGGTCCCTGGGTATTCAAAACTTGGAATTTTACAAATAATACCCTTGTACTATGCATGATTTACCAAATGGAACAATTTGATAACTTTTGGGGAATTTACAAGTTTAGTCCCTCAAAATCCAAAAATTACATTTAAGGTCCTTTTAAGTTTTAAAAAAGAAATTTTATACAAAAAGGTCCTTGTTTTATCAAAGTATGGCATGATTGGTCCTTGTGAGAGTATTGGAAAGTTGGCATTTTCAGTCCCACATGTTTGGTGAATTTACAAAATTGGTCCTTGTACTATACCTAAACCAAACGGATCCTTATTTAACAAATCCAATCCAAACCCAAAATATTACCCAAGCCCAATATCCAAGCCCAGCTGCCCTTGACCCTTGACCCCCAGGTCACAACCTTATTCTGACCCCAGCCACAACCATTTTGGACCCTTTGTATTATTAAGGCTCGGTCAAGGAAAGTCAAACCCAAGAAACGCGCTCAAATACCAGAGCTACTGTAGCTCCACCTCTTCCCCAACTGAATCTCCAAAACCATGACTGGTTTTCATTCCTTTTTCTTACCACTCCCATACCTTGTCCCCTCCACCTCTTCTACACTCCAAAAACCTTTAATTATCTCAACCAAATCCCTTAAATGATCAAACCTGCTTCAAAGACTATTTTGGCGCCAAAATGGACAAGTGGCAGTTATGATGTATCATGAGGATCCAACGGTTGGAAAATGGTGGGATCATCTCAGAAACAAGTGGGGAAAAGCTTGGAGTATAAAAAGAGAAGAAAGAGAAGAGGAAATTCACTTTGGCCTTAAGCCTTAGTCAAGTAGTTATAGTCTTTACTGCTTTTCTTAGTTTTAATGTCTTTAAATATTGCAAATGTTGTATTTCATCTTAAAATAGTGTAATGAAACCTTTATTTAAGTTTAATTCCAGTTTAATCTCAGTTTTAATGTTTTTGCTTATTTCCTTTAAATTTTCAAGTTCTTTGAATTTCATATTAAATGGTTGTTTGATGGATTCTTTGAACTCAACAAGCTCTTGACAAAGTCTTAAGGTTTTCAGATTCATTAAAACAGTCTCAGTCTTTTAAATTCAGAAAAGTACTAAAAAATCAAGAAAATCAATGAATAATCAAAAATCAGAATTATGAAGAAGGTGATGAAGCAGGGTTGGATTTGGAATGCTATGGGATATTAGGAGCTTATTGGGAAGCTAATAGGTGTAACCTTGTCCTTGGTTTCTATGTCTCAGTCCATATTCTCATTTGTAAGCATATTTCTCATTTTTGCAAATTACTGTTTTAGTCCTTTAGATGCTATGATTTTCATGATTCTGAGTTTATTTGTTGTTATTTAATGATATTATAGCTTAAAATTAGGTATTTATGTTTTGGATTTGATCATGGTTGGACATTGCATTTTAACTGTTAAGATTTCAATTTTTGAAAATCCTAGACCTAGACTTGTTTGACACCTGGTTTAGGTTGAAACAGATCCACTTTGACACTTTGGTATCTATGGATTGAATGGAATTGGTCTATGTAGTCATTTGCTTTGTTAAACTCAAATCAGTCCTATTGAAGGTTGTTTGGAATTGCTAGTTTTAACTGTTAAAGATATGGTTTGAGTTGTTGCTTGTGCTTGCTCTGTGTTTCTTAAGTGTCTATAAACTCAATTTAGTCAAGAAAACTAGTCCTTGATAGCAGAAAGTCAAAGTATCATATAATCTTGGTTTGAGCAGTCACTGTTGAGATTTAATAAGCCATGATCATCATTTTGTGCTCAAAAGTTGATAATCTTGCTCTAATCAGTCTTAGTTCACTTCATAACATCATAATAAGTGTTTAAGATCTGTTTAAATCTCACTTTGGTCAACTTTTAGTTTTTATCAAAAAGTCAAAATCTTCAATGGGTCGTTTTTGAATTAAATTTGGAATTTCACTGTGGCCTTATTAGTAGGATTCAGTTTATGATCTTTTGGATTTTTAAAGTCTAGTTGCTAAAGAAAATTACAAAAATATTAGTTTTCCATTTCTTAGCTTTTTAAGTGCTTATTTTATAGCTTATGTTGGATACCTGTTCACAAATGATGCTCTGTGCACAGGTTTTGGGGTCAAATTCACAAGCTTGCAAAAGCTTGTGGATTTGACCTTAGCTTGTGTACTTGGCTTCTTTGTGTAGCCTTTGTAGTCTTTTATCTATGTGTATGCTTATTTTGCATTCTTTAGCTTATTTGCCTAGTTCAATCATCTCCTTAATTTGTCCCATTTTGCCCACTCAACTGAAGCAAACAGTTGAGTGGGGCTTGTTAAATAAGTTTTGATAAGCTCCTCATTGAGCTTGAGTATGTGACCCTTGGCTTTTCACAAAGCCAAGGTACCCATCTCAAGATATCAATTTGAGTTGAGCTTATTAGAGCTTATTTGATAAGTCATGTAGGAGTTTGTGTTTGCCCATGCACAACAATGGACTGCTTATGCAGTCCATTTACACCATTTCCACAAGCTCTCAAAAGCTCATTAAAGATCACTAGCCTGTGTGGCTTGGCTTTTTAGGAAGCTTAGCAAGCCAACTTTTTGATCATGTGCTTTAATTGGACATTGTAGCTTATTCTCTAGGGCTGCAACATGCTTCTTTGTTGTCCCAAAACTCAGCATTCACTGACTCAGTTTGAGCTGAGTCAGTGATTTGATAGCATTTTCATTAGCCTAGCAAAAGCTCATCAGTGGGTCTCACTTGATGAGCTTTGGCTTTTTGGCAACCCAACCAACCCATCTTGCTATCCCAATACTTAGTTTGGTCTTTTAGCTTATTTCCTTAGCTTAATTGGCCATTACAAAAAGCTGCAAGGGGTGTTTGGTTCTGTGTGCAATGTAAGAGCTTATGAGCTTATTGCTAGCTTATAGGTGAATCCAGTGCACATGCTTGTTCATATATGTACATATTACTTGTATATTCCTTAGTTCACCTTTTGTTTTATCTGTAGAGCTTATTTTGAGCTTATCATGAGCTTAAGCTCCAACAGTCAAGCCAAAAGCTTAACTGTTGGGCTCAAAAGCTTATGCTTTGCTTATTTCTTGTTTTGTAAAGTTTCATTTTCATTATATATGTATAATATCAGTAGTACATTATTCCAGAAAACAGAAAAAAACCAAAAAGATTCATTTTTGAGATAAGTAGTAGCTTTTCCTTAAGAGCTTATTTGCTTAGTAGCTTATTTTTGTACATAAGCTATAGTTTTTATATTTTTCCTTGCTTCTTGTATTTATTTTAGAGTTTTGTAAAAAGTTTGAGATTTTTCTTTTACTGTTTAGTATTTTTAATAATTAAATATTAGTTTTTAATACTTTTTAATAGTTAATAATTATTAATAATTAGTATAATTGTATAATAAATATATTTTCTGTTTCAAAATTAGTTTTATAATATTTTAGATTTTTCTAAGTTTAAATTTTATTTTTCCAAGTTATTTTTATATTTTCTAGTATTTAAGTATATTTATAATAGTAAATAATTAATAATAAATAGAATAATTATGTAAAAAATACATTTTCAGTTTATAAATTCATTTTATGATATTTTAGATTTTTCAAATTCTTTATTTCATTTATTTAAGTTAATTTTAGATTTTCTTATTATTTAATAAATTTTAATTCATTTAATTCATTTTTAATTTATAATAATTTATTTAATAGTGTAAAAATTTATCTTTCTTTTCTAATAAATTTCTTATCTTTTTAGGATTCTAAAAATATGATTTTCACATTTGTGGGAGTTATATTTGATAGAATTCACTTTTTATTTTGTTACATGTAAGTAATTGTCACATATACGTTCTTGTTTTAGATTTTTAAGTTTTCTTACACTTTTATAATTTGTAAATTATATAATAAGTTTAATAAACAAAATCACAAACATCAATTGTAAAAATAGTGATAGCGTTTATTTAATAGTTTTTATATTTTATTTAATTTGCATTTAAGTCGCCTAGACATGCAAATCTCTATTATAGTTATAGTCGTTTTGTTTTTAAACGTTTACGTTTTAGTAAAACGTGCGTTTGTATACCTTTTGCGTTTTTAGGTTTCTGATTGTACGTTTTTAACGGCATAGCTGTGACAGAGCTATTACTATTCACATTCCTAGTGTTAGTCAATCAGATTCCTGTCTTTGTACATTCTTGATCTTTTCTTCTTATCACACAGTCGTTGTATTCAGGATATCACACCTCACCAGGACATAAACGATCTAAGGTTATTTTAATCCTTGGTAAACTTGCATTTTTCTCCCGGGCTGTCTAGCTTTTAGTATCAGCCATTCACGAGTGGTTGGGAAATAAAGTTAGCTGGTTCGGGAGAAATCAAATTTTGGCGCCGCTGCCGGGGAGGTGTGCTGCGTAACGTACTTGTGTTTTATATCTATCCCTTGTATAATATATGTATAATATCATATTTATATATCAAAAACAATATAAAACACAAAAACATTTTTTCCTTTACATAACTTGCCCAGTTTGATAAGTCCCTCAGTTACAACATTTGGTTGTTGGCTGTTTACAGTTGCTGAGCTCTGTCAGACCCAGATTCCCTTTCGAGGGGCGGTTGTTAGGAATTTCTTTTGTACATATATATATAAAACTTCAAAAATCCAAAAATATTTTCCCTTTCTTTTTATAAAATCTAAAATCAAAAAGATTCTTCTCGCTCTTTCTAAGTTTCTTTCTTAGATTCTTAGACTCATCTTAAGTGATGAATTTCATAATTCTGTGAGTGGCAATCCCACTCCAATTTCTCACCCAATCTTTGAGTGGCAATCCCACTCAGCTTCCCCATGAACCATTTAATTCGGGGACAAGTCAAGCTAGTGACTTGGTTATCAAAAACAAGCCATACAATATGGGTTTTCACCCATATTTCTGTCTTTTTCCCCTTTCTACCACCTAGTGTGGGGGTAATAACCCACCTGTTGTATATATAAAAAACTTTGAAAATTGTAAATATTAAAAAAATAAAATAATTGTTGTGTTTCCATACTTTGAATATTGAGGACAATATTCATTTCTAAGTGTGGGGGGGAAATTCTGGCGAATTTGATCGATAAATGTACCCTTTTAGTCCCTTTTTCCCCCAAAATGGCCAAATTTTAAAATTTTTTTCTGTGGAAGTACTATGTACTAAACACAACAAATGGTAATCAGTCCACCATGTTTGATAAACAAAGGATTGGCTAATCCAGGAGCAAACGGCTCTTGGTAAAGATATTCCAAATCCGTTTTTAGTTGACAACTTGCTCATAAGTTGTATGGTAATCAACTCACCATATCCTAACAAGTGAAGAGTTGGCTAGCCCACAAGATTATGGCTTGTGGTAAAGGCAGTTGAAAATCCATAATTGGTATTCAGCTCACCAAAGATAATGCTGATAATTTATCTAAGAGTTGGCTAGTCCAGAAGGGTACGGCTTCTGGTAAAGACTAATCAAATCCGTTTACAGCTTATGATTTGCTCAAAATCATTTGGTTATCAGTGTACCAAGGTTCTTACTTGAACTGAAACATTTGGCTACTCCAGAAGTGATGGCTTTTGGTAAAGAGTTTTTCAAATCCATTAAAGTTTTAAAAGATTGCTAGGGACTAGCAATAGTCTAGTGTGGGGGATTTGATATGTGTCTAAAAACACATATATTTTATGCTTTATAAACCCACAAAAACAACCAAAAACACACAAATGACTTTCAAAATGATACAAATTCATGAAAATGTGTTTTTATGTGATTCAGGTACAAAAGATTGAAAAACAAGTGAAACTTGATCAATTTCACAACAATTGTCGTTTTCAGTCCCTGGAGTTACACAAAATGTCAAAACTAGTCCCTAAATGTTTTAAATGAATGAAAAGTCAACTTAAGTCCTTGGGAAATCAAAAATGTTCACAAAACATCCCTGGACAAAAGTTTACACAAAATGGCAATTTTTACCCCTCAAGTTACAAAATTGGCAAAAATGGTCCCTGGGTATTCAAAACTTGGAATTTTACAAATAATACCCTTGTACTATGCATGATTTACCAAATGGAACAATTTGATAACTTTTGGGGAATTTACAAGTTTAGTCCCTCAAAATCCAAAAATTACATTTAAGGTCCTTTTAAGTTTTAAAAAAGAAATTTTATACAAAAAGGTCCTTGTTTTATCAAAGTATGGCATGATTGGTCCTTGTGAGAGTATTGGAAAGTTGGCATTTTCAGTCCCACATGTTTGGTGAATTTACAAAATTGGTCCTTGTACTATACCTAAACCAAACGGATCCTTATTTAACAAATCCAATCCAAACCCAAAATATTACCCAAGCCCAATATCCAAGCCCAGCTGCCCTTGACCCTTGACCCCCAGGTCACAACCTTATTCTGACCCCAGCCACAACCATTTTGGACCCTTTGTATTATTAAGGCTCGGTCAAGGAAAGTCAAACCCAAGAAACGCGCTCAAATACCAGAGCTACTGTAGCTCCACCTCTTCCCCAACTGAATCTCCAAAACCATGACTGGTTTTCATTCCTTTTTCTTACCACTCCCATACCTTGTCCCCTCCACCTCTTCTACACTCCAAAAACCTTTAATTATCTCAACCAAATCCCTTAAATGATCAAACCTGCTTCAAAGACTATTTTGGCGCCAAAATGGACAAGTGGCAGTTATGATGTATCATGAGGATCCAACGGTTGGAAAATGGTGGGATCATCTCAGAAACAAGTGGGGAAAAGCTTGGAGTATAAAAAGAGAAGAAAGAGAAGAGGAAATTCACTTTGGCCTTAAGCCTTAGTCAAGTAGTTATAGTCTTTACTGCTTTTCTTAGTTTTAATGTCTTTAAATATTGCAAATGTTGTATTTCATCTTAAAATAGTGTAATGAAACCTTTATTTAAGTTTAATTCCAGTTTAATCTCAGTTTTAATGTTTTTGCTTATTTCCTTTAAATTTTCAAGTTCTTTGAATTTCATATTAAATGGTTGTTTGATGGATTCTTTGAACTCAACAAGCTCTTGACAAAGTCTTAAGGTTTTCAGATTCATTAAAACAGTCTCAGTCTTTTAAATTCAGAAAAGTACTAAAAAATCAAGAAAATCAATGAATAATCAAAAATCAGAATTATGAAGAAGGTGATGAAGCAGGGTTGGATTTGGAATGCTATGGGATATTAGGAGCTTATTGGGAAGCTAATAGGTGTAACCTTGTCCTTGGTTTCTATGTCTCAGTCCATATTCTCATTTGTAAGCATATTTCTCATTTTTGCAAATTACTGTTTTAGTCCTTTAGATGCTATGATTTTCATGATTCTGAGTTTATTTGTTGTTATTTAATGATATTATAGCTTAAAATTAGGTATTTATGTTTTGGATTTGATCATGGTTGGACATTGCATTTTAACTGTTAAGATTTCAATTTTTGAAAATCCTAGACCTAGACTTGTTTGACACCTGGTTTAGGTTGAAACAGATCCACTTTGACACTTTGGTATCTATGGATTGAATGGAATTGGTCTATGTAGTCATTTGCTTTGTTAAACTCAAATCAGTCCTATTGAAGGTTGTTTGGAATTGCTAGTTTTAACTGTTAAAGATATGGTTTGAGTTGTTGCTTGTGCTTGCTCTGTGTTTCTTAAGTGTCTATAAACTCAATTTAGTCAAGAAAACTAGTCCTTGATAGCAGAAAGTCAAAGTATCATATAATCTTGGTTTGAGCAGTCACTGTTGAGATTTAATAAGCCATGATCATCATTTTGTGCTCAAAAGTTGATAATCTTGCTCTAATCAGTCTTAGTTCACTTCATAACATCATAATAAGTGTTTAAGATCTGTTTAAATCTCACTTTGGTCAACTTTTAGTTTTTATCAAAAAGTCAAAATCTTCAATGGGTCGTTTTTGAATTAAATTTGGAATTTCACTGTGGCCTTATTAGTAGGATTCAGTTTATGATCTTTTGGATTTTTAAAGTCTAGTTGCTAAAGAAAATTACAAAAATATTAGTTTTCCATTTCTTAGCTTTTTAAGTGCTTATTTTATAGCTTATGTTGGATACCTGTTCACAAATGATGCTCTGTGCACAGGTTTTGGGGTCAAATTCACAAGCTTGCAAAAGCTTGTGGATTTGACCTTAGCTTGTGTACTTGGCTTCTTTGTGTAGCCTTTGTAGTCTTTTATCTATGTGTATGCTTATTTTGCATTCTTTAGCTTATTTGCCTAGTTCAATCATCTCCTTAATTTGTCCCATTTTGCCCACTCAACTGAAGCAAACAGTTGAGTGGGGCTTGTTAAATAAGTTTTGATAAGCTCCTCATTGAGCTTGAGTATGTGACCCTTGGCTTTTCACAAAGCCAAGGTACCCATCTCAAGATATCAATTTGAGTTGAGCTTATTAGAGCTTATTTGATAAGTCATGTAGGAGTTTGTGTTTGCCCATGCACAACAATGGACTGCTTATGCAGTCCATTTACACCATTTCCACAAGCTCTCAAAAGCTCATTAAAGATCACTAGCCTGTGTGGCTTGGCTTTTTAGGAAGCTTAGCAAGCCAACTTTTTGATCATGTGCTTTAATTGGACATTGTAGCTTATTCTCTAGGGCTGCAACATGCTTCTTTGTTGTCCCAAAACTCAGCATTCACTGACTCAGTTTGAGCTGAGTCAGTGATTTGATAGCATTTTCATTAGCCTAGCAAAAGCTCATCAGTGGGTCTCACTTGATGAGCTTTGGCTTTTTGGCAACCCAACCAACCCATCTTGCTATCCCAATACTTAGTTTGGTCTTTTAGCTTATTTCCTTAGCTTAATTGGCCATTACAAAAAGCTGCAAGGGGTGTTTGGTTCTGTGTGCAATGTAAGAGCTTATGAGCTTATTGCTAGCTTATAGGTGAATCCAGTGCACATGCTTGTTCATATATGTACATATTACTTGTATATTCCTTAGTTCACCTTTTGTTTTATCTGTAGAGCTTATTTTGAGCTTATCATGAGCTTAAGCTCCAACAGTCAAGCCAAAAGCTTAACTGTTGGGCTCAAAAGCTTATGCTTTGCTTATTTCTTGTTTTGTAAAGTTTCATTTTCATTATATATGTATAATATCAGTAGTACATTATTCCAGAAAACAGAAAAAAAACCAAAAAGATTCATTTTTGAGATAAGTAGTAGCTTTTCCTTAAGAGCTTATTTGCTTAGTAGCTTATTTTTGTACATAAGCTATAGTTTTTATATTTTTCCTTGCTTCTTGTATTTATTTTAGAGTTTTGTAAAAAGTTTGAGATTTTTCTTTTACTGTTTAGTATTTTTAATAATTAAATATTAGTTTTTAATACTTTTTAATAGTTAATAATTATTAATAATTAGTATAATTGTATAATAAATATATTTTCTGTTTCAAAATTAGTTTTATAATATTTTAGATTTTTCTAAGTTTAAATTTTATTTTTCCAAGTTATTTTTATATTTTCTAGTATTTAAGTATATTTATAATAGTAAATAATTAATAATAAATAGAATAATTATGTAAAAAATACATTTTCAGTTTATAAATTCATTTTATGATATTTTAGATTTTTCAAATTCTTTATTTCATTTATTTAAGTTAATTTTAGATTTTCTTATTATTTAATAAATTTTAATTCATTTAATTCATTTTTAATTTATAATAATTTATTTAATAGTGTAAAAATTTATCTTTCTTTTCTAATAAATTTCTTATCTTTTTAGGATTCTAAAAATATGATTTTCACATTTGTGGGAGTTATATTTGATAGAATTCACTTTTTATTTTGTTACATGTAAGTAATTGTCACATATACGTTCTTGTTTTAGATTTTTAAGTTTTCTTACACTTTTATAATTTGTAAATTATATAATAAGTTTAATAAACAAAATCACAAACATCAATTGTAAAAATAGTGATAGCGTTTATTTAATAGTTTTTATATTTTATTTAATTTGCATTTAAGTCGCCTAGACATGCAAATCTCTATTATAGTTATAGTCGTTTTGTTTTTAAACGTTTACGTTTTAGTAAAACGTGCGTTTGTATACCTTTTGCGTTTTTAGGTTTCTGATTGTACGTTTTTAACGGCATAGCTGTGACAGAGCTATTACTATTCACATTCCTAGTGTTAGTCAATCAGATTCCTGTCTTTGTACATTCTTGATCTTTTCTTCTTATCACACAGTCGTTGTATTCAGGATATCACACCTCACCAGGACATAAACGATCTAAGGTTATTTTAATCCTTGGTAAACTTGCATTTTTCTCCCGGGCTGTCTAGCTTTTAGTATCAGCCATTCACAAGTTAGCTGGTTCGGGAGAAATCAAATTTTGGCGCCGCTGCCGGGGAGGTGTGCTGCGTAACGTACTTGTGTTTTATATCTATCCCTTGTATATATTATATATAATATATCATATTTAGATATCAAAAACAATATAAAATCACAAAAACATTTTTTCCTTTACACAACTTGCCCAGTTTGATAAGTCCCTCAGTTACAACATTTGGTTGTTGGCTGTTTACAGTTGCTGAGCTCTGTCAGACCCAGATTCCCTTTCGAGGGGCGGTTGTTAGGAATTTCTTTTGTACATATATATATAAACTTCAAAAATCCAAAAATATTTTCCATTTCTTTTTATAAAATCTAAAATCAAAAGATTCTTCTCACCTTTTCTGAGTTTCTTTCTAAGATTCTTAGACTCATCTTAAGTGATGAATATTCATAATTCTGTGAGTGGCAATCCCACTCCAATTTCTCACCCAATCTTTGAGCGGCAGTCCCACTCAGTTCCCCATGAACAATTCAATTCGGGGTCAAGTCAAGCTAGTGACTTGGTTATCAAAAACAAGCCACACTATATGGGTTTTCACCCATATTTCTGTCTTTTTCCCCTTTCTACCACCTAGTGTGGGGGTAATAACCCACCTGTTGTATATATAAAAACTTTGAAAATTGTAAATACAGAAAAATATAATAATTGTTGTGTTTCCATACTTTGAATATTGAGGACAATATTCATTTCTAAGTGTGGGGGGGAAATTCTGGCGAATTTGATTCATAAATGTACCCTTTTAGTCCCTTTTTCCCCAAAATGGCCAAAATTTAAATTTTTTTTGTGGAAGTACTATGTACTAAACACAACAAATGGTAATCAGTCCACCATGTTTGATAAACAAAGGATTGGCTAATCCAGGAGCAAACGGCTCTTGGTAAAGATTTCTCAAATCCGTTTATATGGCTTGCAATTTGCCCAAAATTGTATGGTAATCAACTCACCATATCCTAACAAGTGAAGAGTTGGCTAGCCCACAAGATTATGGCTTGTGGTAAAGGCAGTTGAAAATCCATAATTGGTATTCAGCTCACCAAAGATAATGCTGATAATTTATCTAAGAGTTGGCTAGTCCAGAAGGGTACGGCTTCTGGTAAAGACTAATCAAATCCGTTTACAGCTTATGATTTGCTCAAAATCATTTGGTTATCAGTGTACCAAGGTTCTTACTTGAACTGAAACATTTGGCTACTCCAGAAGTGATGGCTTTTGGTAAAGAGTTTTTCAAATCCATTAAAGTTTTAAAAGATTGCTAGGGACTAGCAATAGTCTAGTGTGGGGGATTTGATATGTGTCTAAAAACACATATATTTTATGCTTTATAAACCCACAAAAACAACCAAAAACACACAAATGACTTTCAAAATGATACAAATTCATGAAAATGTGTTTTTATGTGATTCAGGTACAAAAGATTGAAAAACAAGTGAAACTTGATCAATTTCACAACAATTGTCGTTTTCAGTCCCTGGAGTTACACAAAATGTCAAAACTAGTCCCTAAATGTTTTAAATGAATGAAAAGTCAACTTAAGTCCTTGGGAAATCAAAAATGTTCACAAAACATCCCTGGACAAAAGTTTACACAAAATGGCAATTTTTACCCCTCAAGTTACAAAATTGGCAAAAATGGTCCCTGGGTATTCAAAACTTGGAATTTTACAAATAATACCCTTGTACTATGCATGATTTACCAAATGGAACAATTTGATAACTTTTGGGGAATTTACAAGTTTAGTCCCTCAAAATCCAAAAATTACATTTAAGGTCCTTTTAAGTTTTAAAAAAGAAATTTTATACAAAAAGGTCCTTGTTTTATCAAAGTATGGCATGATTGGTCCTTGTGAGAGTATTGGAAAGTTGGCATTTTCAGTCCCACATGTTTGGTGAATTTACAAGTTAGAAAA
>BPTQ01000005.1:11112746-11122844 GCA_019973895.1 Chrysanthemum seticuspe
CATTTACCTCTTACACCTAGGTTTCGACAGAAGCGAGAAGATCTCCCAGGTAGGAACAATTACCCTCATGATGCCTCCTTAAAGTCAAGATATTTCCTGAATTTGTTCCTCTAGGCAATAGAGAAAAAAATAAATAAGAGTAATACCTCTCGAATGTATATAGGAAAGTTGCGCACCACCTGCCCCCAAATATATGCCCATAGTTAGATTTAAGGTTCCATTCAAACAGAGTAAACAAAATACGCCTACTACGTTAAAAATAACCATTTACCTCACTAGAGTTATAACTATGAGAACACTTTCACAACCTAACGAAGATAGCCCGAAGACCAAATTCTTAATTATACACGTTCTCGTTCTAAAACCCATAATTACACCTCCTACCCTTCTAAGTTTTACGCCGAAAATTTGAACCTACGGAACAAGAGTTCTGAGGTAAATGTATAGAACCATGCCTTATCTATCGCCTCTTTCCAAGCTACCTTCCTGGACATGTTTGCACCAACCTTCGTACCAAGATATGTAAATGGAGTCTTGAGAACAAGGCATCCAAGTTTAAAAGCCGCATTTTGAATCTTCCCATCCTCCACATTAATACCCAAAATCTTGCTCTTGCACATATTAATTCTTAAACCAGAAGCCCGATAGAAGCAATCCAACACTTTCACAAGAGTATCAATATTGAGATCACTCCATTTACCAATAAAAATTGCATCATCCGCATAAAACAAATGAGACAAACTTACCTTGGAATTTAGATTGATACCCGTATATAAACCCCCGTCCACCACGCGTTGAAAGGATATATGTAAGCTCTCCATAATGAGAATAAATAAAAAAAGAGATAACGGATCTCCTTGTTTAAGTCCTTTATAGAACTGAAATTCCTCCGTAGTACTCCCATTAACAAGGATGGACCCTCTAGAAGAGCGAAGACAGCTTTGGATCCACATTCTCCATTTACTACCGAAACCAAATTTATTTAAGATGTCATCAAGGAAATCCCACCGAACCGAGTCGTAGGCTTTTTCAAAATCCACTTTAAAAATGAGAGACTGTTTTTTCTTTTTACGACACCATTGAATCACCTCGTTAAGAATAAACGGCCCATCTAATATTTGGCGATCCGACACAAAAGCCGACTGGACCTCATGAACAAGATCTCCAATCACAAGAACAAGCCGATTAGTCAAAATTTTAGCGATAACCTTATATAGGCTCCCAATCAAGCTAATAGGACGAAAGTCTTTAACCTTATTTGCGTCAATAATTTTGGGAATCAACGCAATAAAGTTAGAATTGCACCCGTTCGGCATATCTCCATTCTTAAAGAAACAATCAACAGCCTCATAGAAGTCTTTTTCGATCATTGCCCAGAAGTGACGAAAAAAACTAAACGAGAAACCGTCTGGACCAGGAGATTTATCACATCCGCAATCCCAAACGGCCTTTTTTACTTCTTCTTTGGTAACCATACGTTCCAAATCTTCACACTGGTCATTCGATAAAACTTTCGGAAAGCTTATATCAATCAAAGCACGATTCGAAGATGGCTTATTAAATCTGTTACAAAGTGGTCAAAGAATTCATGTTTTACCTTCACTGGATCCTCGATCCATGAACCATTTACTAAAACACCTCTAATACTCATTTGGTTACGCTTCTTGTTTAACATACCGTGAAAGAATTTCGAGTTCTCATCTCCCTCGACAATCCATTTAACTTTGGCCTTTTGAGCAGTTTCCGACATATGAGTGTTATTAACCTTCTGAATCTTATTAAGAGTCTCCAACCGTTTATGACCCATCTCAACCGAATTATTGCCCTTGTCGATAGCCTCATCAATCACTCTAAGATTCTCTTTAAGATTAGAATTCTCCTCTCGAGCTTTCAATCTATAATTAGAAATCCAACCTCGAATTTTCTCTTTAGTAAACTTCAATTTATACATCAAGTTACGAATAGCATTATTCTTGTTACCAGGAGCATTACACCACACGTCTCTAACCATCTCATCAAAACCATCAATCTCGATCCAGTAATTGAAAAATCGAAAAGGAATAGGACCATAGTCAAGAACAGCTTCTCGTAAAAGAATTGGACGATGGTCCGATATATAACGATCTAGAACAAGGGCATTCATATTCGGACACAATTGCAATAAATTTTCGGACACAATAAACCTATCCAACTTACTCATCTTTGTAGCAGATTTGTGACACCAAGTGAAAGCACTCCCTCCTAGATGAACCTCAGTCATGCCCGCATTACGAATAAAAGAATTGAATATATCCGCATCGAGAGGTTTAAAAGTCGATCCAAATCTTTCTTCTTTATATCTCACTTCATTAAAATCTCCCATCATAACAATTTCACCATTCCATTGATCCGAAATCTGAATTAAATAGTCCCATAACATACGTTTTTCACTCGGCTCTTGAGGAGCATAAATCACCACAATCATTAATTCCAACCCTGATTTTAACCATAACCCACGAATAATAACAAAATAGTCCGATCTCGTAACACTTGACTTGCAAAAAGAATTAGGATCCCAAATGCAAAGGATTCCACCCGAATTCCCAACGGAATCACTATGCTCATATTCGAATGTAAGATTACCCCAACACGATCGGACAGCCTGAATGTCAATAGACTCCATCTTAGTTTCTTGAAGACCCACAAAGTTAACTTTATTTTTAGAACACAACTCCTTGACCCAATCTTTTTTAGCCTTTTGGGCAAGGCCTTGAACATTTAAAGACAGAAAATTCATTTAAAAACCCCGCACTCTCCTTGGGATTTAATCATCTCTGTAATATCTTTAACACACCCTTCCATATTGTAGCCCATAGTTTGACCTACCTTTACAACTTCCTCCATAAGACTTAAGATAGAACCTCCCGAATGTGGGGTAGTTGGTTTCATGAAGCGGCAAGAACCCATTGAGTTTGCCTTCATATTAACCGAACCTGAATTTTCTTTATCCCCATCAGTTTGCACGAACGAGTTATCATCTCCCTCTACCTCTCCTTTTACCACCTTTGCCCGAGCCTCTTGGAAATTCTGCTCCTGTACGTTTTCTTCTGGAGTGAATCCCGGGGGGAATTCCAAACTAGAATCCATTTCATTTACTTTATCTTCCTTATTATTCTTATCTTTATTCAATAAAGGATATATACCAAATGGGTCTTCCGAATTGTTATCTTTCTGTTTTTCAGGTCCTTCAAAAACAGTATCAGGTACCTCATCCACATCATCTACTTCTTCCTGGTCGCTATGTATCAAATCATGATTATTATCAACCGACACATCATCTTCTTCCTCCTCATCAGAAAACTCCGGATTCCACCCAGGAACTTCTGTTGCTCGCACCCAATAGATTTTGCCATGAAAAACAACTTTAAACTTTTCCACTATATTCTGATGAATCTTAGTGAGGATACAAATTCTTTTGGAATGATAGTATTTATCATCTTCAATCTCTAAAAGTTTTCCCCATTTCAAGGCAATTCGATTAAAAGTTTTATCAGACCAAAGTTTAAAAGGAATTCCTTCAACATCCACCCACGCAATTCTCCCTTCCGGAACAAAATCCTCGGACGCTTGAATAAGGTCCGAGAACCATGAATTCACTCCACCGTTTTCCTTAAATAATTCTTTGACCTTAGTACTTTCGAATTCAAGCAGAACCCAAAATTCACCTAAGTAACTAATCTTTAAGACATCAAATCCTTCAATACTTAACACCTTCTTAAGATTAGTAAGAGACGCAAATTCTTTGACTCTACCCATCAACGAACATGAGAGGTCCTTCGTATTCAGACATTCATCATCAATCACAATCGAGGGGTTTGAATCCGATTCCCCCAGATTACCCCTACCCTTAACCACATTCACAAACGAATTACCAGAAACCTTATTCCCATGAGATTTAGGAAAAGCATTAAACTTACTATGGAACGTCTTTGTCGCATATTCAACATTACTGGTCTTCTTCACATTCTCTCTATTGAACCTCGCAACGTTAGCATTAAGTTTCAATTTACCCACCCAGATCGTACATAAGTTTAAAACCAATCTCTCGATGCTAAAAACATTGATAAAACGAACAAATCCAAAACGCTTACAATACTCAAAGTGTTCTAATGGGCACGAGTTTTGCCATACTTATACTCAAAGTGTTCTAATGGGCATATACGTCAATCACGGCTAGATTCTTAACTAACCGGCTTGCAATAACAAAAAAACAAGTTATAGCACATATATACCTAAACCACTACATGTTTCAACAGAACTTCACCAAATAAGAAGGCAAAACAATGTCTATTAGAATGCATTCTGCATTTTAAAATTGTGCAAATCTCAAGAGCGTCAAGTGTCATGGTTTGACTGTTTGAGTCGTTTCCCCACCTCAGCATTTCATTTTTTAAATTCACACATCAAAATATCCTCACTTATGGCCCAAGCAATTTCACCTCTGTTAAGACCCATCATACTCAATTAAAACACAAACTCAACAACAAAACCCAATTAAAAAAAAAGAAAAAAATGGTGTGCGCCAGAGAATTGGCTTGGACAATGGCAGTATGGCACAAGGGAGGGGTGGTGTCGTGGCATCGAAAAGGCGGTGCCATAACTCTTGCCACGTTGGAATGACACATAAGAAATGTGATAGTACCGTTCACTCTAATGTGGCAGAGATGCAATCCTACTTGTGTCTTTGTGTGATTTATATTTTTTAATCCTTGCTAGTAATAGAAAGTTGACACTTATCAGGTGAAATGATCCCACATAACCATTGACATTTTTTCTAGTTTGCTAACTTCCCAATATAGTGGGGTTGTGTAAGCTCTTTTATTGCCCATGTCCCCCTTGTAAGGAGATATGCCATTTACTAGACAAACAAAAGATTTTACATGACAAATAGAAAAAACACATGTAGTGTACTCAAGTCACAACAATTGTGGACTAAAAAAACCTTTTGAATAATGAGTTTGAGCGATAGATTTAATGGAAAGATGTTTCATTTTTATTGGTTAATTAACAGGAATAGTTTTTATGTGTATCAAAATGGATACAAAAGATTGTTTTGAATTATATGTTATAGTGTTTTGGTTGATCATAAGTTAATAAACATATGCTATAACTATCGATTACCCATCTAATTTTTTCATTTACTCGGTTTATCTGCCAACCGAGTAAATGGGCACTCCTCCCATTGTTTTGTGTGTGTATTTTTTTATTAGTTTTTGTGAGGTATGTTTTTTTGTTGTTGTTGCGATCGTTTTACTAGTAAATTGTGGTTGGGTGTAGTATTGAAAGAGAAAGCGTATCATTGATGTGTCAGAGAGATGATCACTATATTTACTATTATCATTACTCCATTAGGTTTGACCTAATAAAAAAAAAGTAAAAAAAGTAACTCTCAATACCGTCTTTCACGGGTATGGGACTCAATACCGTCTTTCACAGTGTATGGCGGAGGTTAGGACGTAGACAGCCTTTCCCCTACCTAAGGTAGAGAGGCTGCTTCCCGTTGTATTAACAGTAAAAAAAGACCTTCAACCTTACAAGAGGTGAAGATCGAACTTTTGACCTCTCTCTCCAAAAACAAAAATGTTAACTACTTGATCCAACTTTAAGATTGACCTAATGTTAATGTAAAATCTAAAAACTTACGGGAAATTTCACTTACTAGTGACTTGATAATATGTAAATCTGACACGCTCATTTTTAATACTCCCTCCGTCCCTAAATAAGTGTCCAGTTTGACTTTTCAGAGTCAAACTGGTTCAACTTTGACCGTAAATATTTTTTTTTGTGTTATATAATACTTGATGAAAAACTATACCAATGAAAAATACACTTAAAATCCAATCCATTCATATATTTTTCATCAAGTATTGTGTAACACCCGCAAAAATAGATAAGGTCAAAGTTGATCCAGTTTGACTCTGAAAAGTCAAACTGAACACTTATTTAGGGACAGAGGTAGTATAATTATCTTGTGGACCCTTTCCTCTTTGAACAAATAAATGGATCTACTTTAATAAAAAAACATTGGAAGCATATAGTTTAATTTTTTCAGTTATATTAATACCTACCATTATCGTCGATAGCATTTTTTAATTAAACTTTATTTCCCAAAATAGTATTGGAGAATAAAAAAATCAATGATTTAAAGGCATCCACTATGTTAAACTTTTATAAAGGTTTATAGTTTTATTATTGCGTTAATTTATAAACCTTGAACCTATCTCCACTATGTATAAACCTCATAAAACTTTATAAACATCATACAAAACCCAAATGCATTAAATTATGAAAAGGTTCAATATTCTAGACCTATTCATTTTAGACCTCTTCATAAACCTATCTTCACTATAGTTTTTAAGTTCTTAGACCTCTTTATCACTTTATAAACCTTTTGATAAACTACTACAGTGGATGCTCTAAGAGTGGTGGTGATTATTGGTTAAAATCTTAGATTTAAGATCATTTGAGGACCAAAGATTATTTACATACAAATGGATAAATCTCGACCCTCCATTTTTATTTGATCTAATGGATGAGATTAATCTCAACAATTTAAAAAACTCACTTTCATCATTTTTTTTCAAATATTAATATCTTTCAAACCGTTAATCGTTAAGCGAAAAAAAATATATCATTGCGACGAGCATTTAATTATCTTTCTATAGATAGGCACTTTGATATACTTTCGACAATTTTTTTTTTTTCGTATTTTTCACATTTTTTTTAAAGTTTTTTTCGTTTTTTTACGTTACTGAAATTTGCATTAAAAAATCATATATGATAAAACACTAATTTGAATATCACATGTGATATTAGTGTAATATCATACTCCCTCCGTCCCAAATTTATTGTCCCCTATTGACTTTTTCGGTCTTTCTTTCTCAACTTTGACTATAAATATTTTAATTTGTGTTATATAATTTTTGATAAAAATTAAACCAAATGAAAATACATTTAAAACTTAATCCGTTCATATATTTTGTATCAAGTATTATGTAATATAAACAAAAGTACTTAAGGTCAAAGTTGAAAAGTAAAGACCGAAAAAGTCAAAAAGGGACAATAATTTTGGGACGGAGGTAGTATATGATATGTAATATCACATGTGATATTAGTGTAATATCATATATGATATTACATATCATATATGATTTAACACTAATATCACATGTGATATTCAATTTAGTGTTTTATTATATATGATTTTTTTCATGCAAATTTCAGTAACGTAAAAAAACGAAAAAAATAACCAAAAAACATTAAAAAAAAACGAATTTTTTTTCTTTTTTCGAAAGTATATCAAAGTGTCCGTCTATAGAAAGATAATTAAATGATCGTCGCGATGGTGTAAATATTTTCGCTTAACGATTAACGGTTTAAGAGATATTTAAAGTATAAAAAATAGGTGAAATAATAAAATGCTTTTAATCTCATTCATTGATTTCTTTTTAGATGGATGGTGAAGATGAGTCCCTTGATATGTGAGAAAAGTTTGGTATGTAAAATAACTCTTCTCAAAATCTTAAACTAAAATTCAATAACGTATTTAATTACTATCTCTATCGTAAAAACAAGTGGTCCTGTTTTTTTTGAGTATTTTTATACGAGTAGAGTAAAATATAGGAATGCAAATCATAGTGCTCATGGTATCGAAAAAAGTACACATATCCCATTCATAAATACTTATATAGTAAAGAAAATATAAAAAGTAAAGATAAATTTTCTTGATATAGTAATACCGAGTATATTATAGGGTAATGTTTTAAAAATGAGGTTTTGAATTGACCCGGTCAAGTTATCGGGTCATTGGGTTATTGGTTTAACTGATTTGACCACCGGTCAACCTGGTTTTCTATTAAAAAAAAATTTTTAACCGGGTCAACCAGGTTTTCTATTAAAAAATGAAAAAAACTAAATCCAGCCAGGTTTCGAGAACCGGGTTGACCCGGTTAACTTAAAACCCGACGCGTCTAACCGGTTAACCCACTTTTAAAAACCCGGTTTTTTTAACCCTTTTTTTGCGGAAACCGGTTCAACTGGTTAACCTGACCGGGTCGACCCGGGTTTCAAAACATTATTTTAAAGTGTTGTTAGGGCACCTCTCTTAGTGGCACTTCCCCTTAAACTACTTTTACTCATTACGTATGCCTTATGGAAAGGGAAAAACAATTTTTATCGTTTTCTGTTCTGTATTTTTGTTTGTTAATATTTTTTACTTATAAACTTCATATTTTATATTTTGGACTTTTATTTTTGTACAACAACAACAACAACAGACCCAATCCCGCCGAGGCAGGGTGGACTTTTATTTTTGTAGTTTTATAATATAGTTCAAAATATTAAAATTAAAAAAATTAAAAAAGAAAAGAGTAGCCACATTAGAGGGAATATATAACCAACCCTGATAACGTCTAAAATGAACATGTTTTTAGTAGCGTTATTGTCAGTTTTGTGCATGATATTCGGCTATATTTACTCATAACTGTTGCAAAAGTGCAAAGATGCGTATTGTGTATGTATGTGTAGCCAAGTATCGCGAATAATGAAGAAATGAAGTTTTTATGCACATTTGGAAGATTCTAAAGGAAGGAAGTTGAGATTGGAAGCTTATGGACTCAATGATATGGAAACGTAGTGATTTCGAAGCATCTACAGCAAGGAAACATCAAGTTTGGCTTTGGAAATCATCATCGTAAGTAAAGAATGAAGCGTAAAGAGAAAAGTCAGCAAAAAGTCAAAAGGAGCAAAACCCAGCCGATCGGTCGCAACCCGCAACCGGATCCGGCTGGGCAGATGGTCAAAGCTGTGACCGATTCGGTCGGCCTAGAAACCGATCCGGTTTTTGGCACTGCAGTTACACAATTCACATTTATTGTTGTCTTAACTCCCCATAATCATTGGAGTCCGATCATTTCTTGATATTAACTTGGAGAGAACGTTTTTGGGCAGTTAAGCAAGTGCTTTGGCTATTTAAAGGACCTAGTACTTGTATACTAAGTGTGACACAACAAAAAGAGTATTAGTTTACACCAAAACTCATACTTACCCTATTATTTTCAACCCAAAAGCTTAGTAGTTACTAGAAAACGTCCAGAAGCAAGGAAGGAACCATTCTTGTCCATTGTTTCGGTAGTTTGGAGTTGTGCGGTGATCCTAGGTGATTGGAGGCGCGTGGTTGCTACAATCCACGATTTCTAATTCTTGTAATCACAAAAGTTTAGGTATTCTATGAACTTTGTTATGGAAATCTATTCTCTTGAATTGTTTGAATTACCTTGTTATGACTTGTGTTTAGATATGATTGTTTTCATGGAGTAGTTTGTGATATACTTGTGTGTTGGAATGTGATTAATCATAATAATGTTCTCAAAATGTGATGCATGTATATATGATCTTATTTAAATGAGTTTGTTGGAAAAATACTAGTCTTGGATTGATTTGTCAATAAAACATGTTTTAAGAAAAAGGACCGAAAGGATTTCTCTTGTGTTTTATTCCAAAAAGTGTAGTGACAAACTAGTATGGGGATATGGTGATTGACAACCACCATGTTTTGCTTATTAAAACAAGACTAGGAACGTTTTCATCACGAAGGGTCGAAAGATTCGTAAGAACAAATTTAATGAGAACATGTTGCAAACAAATGGAACTTTTATAGGATAATCATTGGGATAAGGACCGAAAGGATTACCTAATTGTTTTTGTTCTTAGAATGATTTTTACAAACAAATACCATGGTTGGGAAATCATTTGCTTATGATTTGTGCATCATACTAAGAGTATACACCAAACATTTATGAACATTATCTATGGTTGATTATGAGACTACACACAAGTATATATTTATATTCTTGATTCGTATTTTCACTAGAACACTTATTCGAGGAAGTCTTGACAAGCTTTCTTGTTAGAAACTTTTTAATAAGATCTATTTCAAAACAAAAATCCCTTGGGATGATCTCGACTTACCAAACTTTGCTATTGCGGACGAGTATACAGATCACTTTTATGCTTAGTTCTTATATTTATATATGAACACACATCAGAGTATTAGTTGGT
>BPTQ01000005.1:11123489-11158986 GCA_019973895.1 Chrysanthemum seticuspe
GAGGAGAAGGAAGAAGGTTGAGCCAATATAATTAGGCGTAAAGAGGGTATGGTTTTAGATGAACTGTGAACCAGCACTGTTCTTTTAGAGCTGGTTTTGTGTGTAATCCAAGTAGGCGTAAAGGAAGAAGATTTTGTTGTTTTAGTCAAAGTTTCTATACAGGTACTTATAACTGGAAGTCTAAAAAGTAGTAGAAAGAGGGTATACGAAGTATCAGGTATGCTTGTACTGGCTAAAGCAGTTCTTGGAGAAGGTTCTATATTAAGAGAGGTATTCGGTATAATTCGACACGTAGGGTTCGTGCATGAGGAAGGTGAAGTGTTCCACAAGGTTTAGAGTAGTAGCCACTTAGTATGTGACAACTGCCACGAACACATTTGTGATGGTGAGAAAACAAAAACCCATCAACTTGGAACAAAAGTGTATGAAGAAGGTATAGTGGGCACTACCCAAAAACAAAAGAGTGGTAGTGTTTACACAAGCACCGTCAACAGTGTATGATTCACCGATGATGAGATTTGGAACACCTTGTGAAGTGGAAGGAGTACGTGCTTGGGATGCACAGCTTAATATGGCTTATGGAGAGAATTATATCTTGGAAGAGGTTCTTGACGAAATCGGTCATGTTCGTATGGACTATGAAGCATATGGGAGAAAGATGATGAAAAATCTGAAGGTCAATATTCATGGACATATCTTTGAAACTGATTTTGTTGTTTTAGAAGAAGGAAATGCGGATGAACCTAATGTGTGTTTTGGTCGAGATTTTCTTGTCACGACCAAGTGTCAAGTAGATTTTGGTATGGGAGAAATGCGGATTAATATAACCGAGTTGGAAGAAGGAAGAGGAGTCAACGAGATGCTAGTGGAAGTTTGTGCAAACATGGAAGAGAAAAATGTGGAAGTGGTTAAAATGGGGAAAGCAAACCGAAAGAAACCATCATCAAATAAATTAACCCCAACACCAACCTCCACCACCAAAAATGATTACACACCATCGTCACCTACCACTACTATCAAACCCTTAACCGAAAACCAAAAAGAAGCTATCTTAGAAAATCTAGAACAAAAATTTCTAGAGCTCAATGAAAAGAAACCGGTTATTGAAGTTCTCCAAGATTATGTGCTTTACCGAAAAAAGTTGGATGCATTGATGCTAGCGAGGGCTAGGTTGGAAGATAAGAATCTCACGGATGAGGATCGAGATCGAAATTTGTTTAAAGGCATGCCAAGGAAAGAAAAGGATCCGGGTAATTTTGTGTTGCCAATCAAAGTAAATGTAACTACACCAGTTTATGCTTTAGCTGATACGGGATCGAGTGTTAACGTGATGCCGTATCCATTGTTCAAAACTTTGGGACTAAGTAATCCGCAACCTAATCATTCTAAGCTCACTATGGCGGATAACACTCAAGCAAAGGCAATGGGAGAAGTTAAGAATGTAAGAGTGCAAATTGGCTATCAACCGTATTTGGCAGATTTTCTTGTCCTGGATATTCCGGTGGACAAGAGTTTACCGCTATTGTTGGGGAGGCCATTTTTACGAACTTGTGGAGCAATTATAGACATGGGAAGAGGCACCATGACTATTGACGATGGGATTTCGAGGAAAACATACTACCCAAAACCAAGAGGACCAATTTTGGAATGTATGGAAGATTTGGAATGGATGGATGCAAATGATGATTTAACTTGTTTTGAAGTGGGACGTGATGTCCACGGTAATCCAATGTACGGACCTTTAACTCCACCTTATTTCGATATAGAGGACGAAATGGAACGTGCATTCGCGATAGAAGCTTTCTATAACCCATTCAAAAACATATTGGTTTACAAGAAGTTGACCGACTTTTTAGGATCTTTACCGGTGCAACTTAAGAATTTGGAGTGGAAACCCGAAGGGTTGGGGACTTACAAGAGACAAACCGGAGATGGAGCATGGCATGTTAAGTTTGATATATTATGCCCGGACGGACGAAGATTTATGAGAAAATTCAAAACTTTTGAAACGTTCCGTGAGTTGACCGGAAAATTTCAAAGCGAGGATATTCTTAGACAAGAGTATTTTGAGGAATTTTGAGGAAAGGCAAAGACCGTAATAACAAGCAATCATTTGCTTGAATTTCATGAACTATTTTATTTTGATTTGATGCATTAGGATTTTTGTTTCTTATTTATTTTTCATGTTATGATTGAGGTAATTTGGTTTAATGCATTATGACTATGAGTTTTGAGTTGAGTTTGGATTAGTTCATTTATATGATGAGTTGAGTTTTTTTTTTGGATTGAATGATTGTTCAAAATTTCATTTGGTGAATGAATGTTGTGTGAATTTTTAGCAGGAATTTTTGAGTAAAATATGTTGCTTGGAGGGTAAATGCCTAAGTAACATGTTAAACAAGTAAAAAAGCAAATTTGGCAAAAAGCATACCGAAACGGTTGTGTCCTTGACTGAACCGGTTGCACCAAAGTATAAAAATTTCATTTTTCCAAACACACACACACACACACACACTAATTTTCCAGGTGGGTTTTGCAAAAATTCATCCAAGAGAGCAGATTGGAAGTTGTTTAAGTTGTAGGATAACATCATGGCACCCAAGCAAGTAAGCATTTACATTCAATTAACTCAATTAAGGTTTTATTAGAACATTTGATTCGAATTGAATATTAGGTCACCAATTTGGGGGTTTTTGTTATAATTCGAATTAAGTGGTAATATTTTAGGATTGAGTGAGTAATTGATATAGGAGTGCATTACAACAATTGATTGATTGATTGATTCACCATAGAATGGATTTTAGATGATAAGATTTTTTGGAATTAGTTGGGTTGTGCTTATGAAATGAGATAAGTTACAATTGGTGATTCATTTTGATGGATGATATGTTTTTAAGAGTGATGGATGCTACACTATTAGAACTAATGATTTTAAAATTTAGAATGAGTTCTAAGATGTTAGATGTTTGATGATTTGGAAGCAAGATAGAGTAATTCTAGGATGTGGGAATCATTGAGGATGATAGAATGCGATCTAAGAGTGGTTTGAGCGTTAGAAATTCGAGATTATAAGGATTTGAAGGCAAAATGCCTTATGCAGTCTGCACAACCGATTCGGTTGCACATTGCAACCGAACGGTTGGTGTCTGACAGATGGAAACCGATTCGGTTGGTGATCCAACCGAATCCGGTTGTGGTTTCTGTGTGATTTTTTTTGTGAAATTTTGAAATGTATCTTAGAGGGTTCTATAACCTTCTTGTTTGTTCTAACACTCTTATATGGTCTTATTTTTGTGATTTCTACAGAGAATTATTGTAGGGAGCTCGAGTGGGGAGGAAATTCCAATTAACCCGCTTGTTACGAAGTTTTGTGAAAGGAACGAGAAGAAGAAGGTTAAGTATAGTGTGAAGAAGGAAGCAAATGCTAATTTAAAATTCAAAAATCTCACCGATGGAGAGAAACATGCTTTTCGGGAAAGATTGTTGAAGTTACAACATAGGCAATGTTTGGTTCCAAGGGTGATTGATTGGGATTTATTTAACGAATGTGAGTGTGAAGATGAGTTAAGAAGGATGATGCGAACGTCTTATGTATATCCAGGAGATGGGGATTCGTTCAGTGATTTGTCATGGGAAAGAGCATTCAGTGTTAATGAAGAAGTCTATCGAGAATGGTGTATGCAATTCTTTTCAACCATGTATTTTGAAAGAAAGGTGGATGTTCGGAATTTGATGTCGGAGATTTGTATTTGGTTTAGACTTTGTGGAAGGGATCATGCTTACACGTTGCCAGCTTTTGGTGTAGCTCTTGGTTTGTATGAGCCACATGAGGTTAATCATCGATTATTTGAAACTCACTTTTCTAGACTTCGGAGGTTTGAAAAAGATTACCCTAGTATTCCCGCTTATTGGAATCAAGTGGGAGATCCTACTTGTGCTAGGAGGAATGCTTCAACCATCAGGAATCCGTTGATGAGGATACTTCACAAGTTGATTGTGACCAGGCCATTTAATAGATTTGGAAGCAGGGACAAATGTCAAAAACCGGACTTATGGATTATGAAGTTGCTGGAAGAAACTAAGGACGGTAATGCCATTTGGCAGATAGCCGAATATTTGTCTAGGAGAGCCCCGGGAATCAAGAGCAACAGTAACATTTGTGGAGGACATTTTGTGACAAGATTGGCGAAGAATCTTGGGTATTATGTTGATGAGGAATTGGCTAAGTGTGGAGAGCCAAAGTATAGTGAAACGTGGACTGCGAAAGGTTTTGGTAATGCTTTGAACAGGAGATTGGGAACCGTAGGGTTATGGATTGAACCAAGACCACAACAGCAACCACCACAACAGCAAGGGAATATACCAATGGAGAACGTGCAAATGGGTACGTCCAGTAGTTTTGATTCAGGATGGGGAGAGTGGAACCAACATCTAGATGAGATTCAATGTAGGGATGTGTGGAGAGACTCGATGATGTTAAGGAACAACTACATCAATGATTATTCGATGCCTATCTTTCAACACATGGCTCGAGAAGCCAATTATGAGTTGTCACCCTACAATCCACCAAATGTTCCACCATATCCTTTTCCTTATACTTCTTATCCTGGACCCTATCCATATCCATATCCTGGGTACGCACCGTTTCCTGATCCTATACCCCCATATGGTCGATTACCTGAAGTTGGAGGAACAAGTTATGAAGTTGGATCATCATCATCAGGAGTTGGAGGCAAGAAGAAAAAGAGGAGAGTTCGTTCAGAAATCATAGACGAAAACTACGTAACCGAAAGTGATGATGATGAGTTTGATGATGAAGAAGGAGAAGAAATGAGCGAGGATGACGAGTGATTATGGATCATTCGTGAATTATGGTTTCAAAAACAATGGTCATGATGTGTTTTAAACTATTTCTATCTTTTGATCGATTTTCTTTAGGATATTTGGCGTATTTTGTTTGGTTATTTCTAGTTTTTAGTAGTTTTGTTTTGTTTTGTGCATTTCGTGTTGCAGTTTTTGTTTGTAGGATGGATGTGTTGGAAGCTTATTGATGGTCAAATGTTTCGAGTTGGATAACTCACAGGCTTGCTAATGACCCAATGTGCTTATTGCATATTTTATCCCGTGGTATCTTTTAACTATCTTTTTCCCATTTTCTTTACTTTGAAGTTCATTTTTCATTACATTGAGGACAATGCAAAACTTAAGTATGGGGGAGGGAAGAAAATAGGAAAATGATATGCATTTTTATTTTTTTTAGATAACTTTTGGATGCAAGTGATTAGAAGAAATTCGCCCTTGATGGTCTAATGGTTTTCGCGCGTTATTGATAATTAAAATACATAATTTGGGATTTCAATGGTAAAATGAGGTTTTTGAAAATTTTTTAGATTTGAACCAAATTACTGAAGTAATTCATTTTGGATTCGGTAGCATTTCTAGCATGCATAATAGCCTTTTTCCCACATTTTTGTGAGGTTTCTTTTTGTATAAAACACATCTTTTGTTTTATATTTGCTATGAGTGTGCCGGTGATTATGTCGATTCTAGAACTTGTACTAGTTATGCATTATGGTTAAAATCACTTTCGAGTGATCTAAATATTTTCAAGTGATAAGAGGCACTTTAGGAATTACCCAAATGGCCTTCCGTTTACATCTAATGATATATTAGCTGACCACATCGGTTAGTTAACCACCCACATGGACCCATTTTGTTAGTGCTCATTTTTAGCACTAGATACCCCTAGTTACACCTTCTGAGCCATTCCTTTTCGTTTTTGTTAAATCCAAAAAAATACAAAAATATTTTACACCTTTAAACTTTAGCCAACCCTTATCAAGTCTAATGGTTTGTTGCTAGTTGTTTGGAATGATTGGATTGTTTTTGATGATTATGAGTTAGCTACACTTTGCCATTCGTGTGTGCCATTCCGACAAAGACGAAGGATGCATACTTCTTATTTGTATTTTTGTGGTGATGCTTATACAAAGTGTGGGGGAGTTGTGATATATGAAGAAGGAGAAGCTTAAAAAAAAAATAAAAATTGTGTGATGACAATTATAGCCAATGTGCTATATTATTATGAAAATAATGAAGAGGAGCTATATGATGGATATTGATTAGCCAATGAGCTAAATTGAGTTATACATATTTGCGGAGAATCGATATGAGAAGAGGAGTAATAATCATTTTTCGGGATCGTGGTTTGTATGATGACTAGCACCATGGAGGTTTGGACTTGATTTTATTTTTATTTTAAACCAATTTCATAAACTATCCCATGCCTTATCCATACCTATTATGAACCCTTAGCCTTATCATTATAACCCGAATAAAAGACCTCTTTGATGAATTTATTTTCTTTGTTTTGATACTTGTACAAGCTTATGGCAAAAAGCATTGATCATGACTAGGCGTTGAGTGATATACATATACCCACCAATATATGAGTGTTGAGTGAAATCTTAAAGCCATTTGTGAGGTATCCTAGTTATGTTATCTAAAGTGTTTGGTTCATTTTTAGAAGATTTTCACATATTATAAGCAAAATAATAATTATCTTTTTTTGGTAATTGTTACATTTTTTCTGGAACCATGGTGTTATGGACCATTGAAATCAATCTTTGCAAATGTTTGACCTACTCGAGGGCGAGTAGAGCTTAAGTGTGGGGGAATTTGATAACGTCTAAAATGAACATGTTTTTAGTAGCGTTATTGTCAACCACCATGTTTTGCTTATTAAAACAAGACTAGGAACGTTTTCATCACGAAGGGTCGAAAGATTCGTAAGAACAAATTTAATGAGAACATGTTGCAAACAAATGGAACTTTTATAGGATAATCATTGGGATAAGGACCGAAAGGATTACCTAATTGTTTTTGTTCTTAGAATGATTTTTACAAACAAATACCATGGTTGGGAAATCATTTGCTTATGATTTGTGCATCATACTAAGAGTATACACCAAACCTTTATGAACATTATCTATGGTTGATTATGAGACTACACACAAGTATATATTTATATTCTTGATTTGTATTTTCACTAGAACACTTATTCGAGGAAGCCTTGACAAGCTTTCTTGTTAGAAACTTTTTAATAAGATCTATTTCAAAACAAAAATCCCTTGGGACGATCTCGACTTACCAAACTTTGCTATTGCGGACGAGTATACTTGCTCGTATGTGTTAATAGGTTATACGGTTAATTCGTGATTATAAATTTTTAAAACTTGCACCAACCGGAGCACATCAAACCCTATATCTTTATTCTACATTTCTACTAGTACTTTAGGGCCCGTTTGGTTAGGGGTATTTGTTATTAGGGAATAGGAATGAAATACATGTAAGTTGTTTGGTAAGTAGTTTAAACACGTGGTATATGTTTCATACTCCTAAAATTGAAACCTCGCCCATTTGACTGGTTTTAAAATTTGATACTTTTTGATGTGGGCCATTGTTCTTTTTTACTTGTTTTTTTTCATTTTTTATTAAACTAATAATTTAAACATTAATGATAAATAAATAAAAAATAATATACTATATTTAATTATATTTATCCTTTATCCCACTATCTTTTAAACCTATAACAATTCCAATTCTAATTTCATACCTATTTACAAACCAACTCGGTATCAACAATCATCAGGTTTTTATGAAAATGTAACAACAATCATACCTCAAAATTTAAAGACCATGTTCATCTAAAAAAATCGATCATAATTTTACACTATGCAAGAAAAATATATGAGATTCACGTGCACCCCTAGGGACCCCCCCCCCCCTCAGTTCGCCCATGTCGTGGACAATAATTAGTGATGTAAAAAAGGCCCACAAGATCGATTAATCGCCTTTCAAGCGCTACTGGGCCATCAAACTTTTCGATTTGTGTAAATTAGTCAACCGTGGTCAATAGCGGTCAATGGTCAACGATGGTCAAACTTGTCGGAATTTGTAAATCTTGCTGGAAATACCCAAAAGTCGCTTTAAACTAGTTTTAATCACTTATAGTCACTGTTTATATCCATTATAAGATGTTTTTTTAAAGAAAATCTTATCGGATATATCCAAAAATCGCTAGAAATAACCAAAACTTGCCAATCCAATTAACTACCGATTAATCCGCCTAAACTGATTAACAGTTACAAAAATATTGACAGCCCGACTATCAATTTACAATTTTTGTAACCTTGACAATAACGATACTCAATCTAACTAAAATAAGGTACATGAGAAAGATATGCACACTTGTCTTTTAATGGAAAGTAATCACAATTGTTTAAAAAAAAAACGTTATATAGCTTTTAAAATTTGATTTAAGATCGGGACAAAAAATTATTTACATATTAAGGGATCAATCTCTACCATCCATTTTTATTTGATCTAATTGATGAGATTAATCCCAACAATTTAAAAAACTCACTTTCATATTCTTTTTTCAAATATTAATAACTTTCAAACAGTTAATCGTTAAGCGGGAAAAAAAAAATATCATTGCGACGAGCATTTAATTATCTTTTTATAGATAAGCAATTTAATATACTTTCGACAAAAAAAAAATTCGTATTTTTCACCTTCTTTTTTAAGTTTTTTCGTTTTTTTACGTTATTGAAATTTGCATTAAAAGTCATATATGATTAAACACTAATTTGAATATCACACGTGATATTAGTGTTATATCATATATGATATTAGTGTAAAATCATATATGATATATATATCATATCACATGTCATATACTTCGTATGATTTAACACTAATATCACATGTGGTATTCAAATTAGTGTTTAATCATATATGATTTTTTTCACGCAAATTTCAAGTAACGTAAAAAAGACCAAAAAACGTGAAAAAAATGAAATTTTTTCCTTTTTTCGAAAGTATATCAAAGTGCCCGTCTATAGAAAGATAATTAAATGCTCTTCGCAACGGTGTAAATATTTTCACTTAACGATTAACGATTTAAGAGATATTTAAATTATAAAAAATATGTAAAATAATAAAATACTTTTAATCTCAGTCATTAATTTTTTTTAGATGAATGGTGGAGATGAGTCATTTAGTATGTAAGAAAATTTTGGTACGTAAAATAACTCCCATCTTAAAATTTTGATGAAATATGTTTACCAAACTTTTCTCAAAGTAATAATTGTACCCGACAAAAAAACATGCAGTTAAAAAAAATTATAATTATTACTCGTAAAATATTTTCTTTTTCATACTTTCTAGGCTAAGCAATATAGTCACTAAATCCAATCACCTTTATATCAACGACACATCACTATTCACACACTACCAAACTCACACCTTTTAGGCTGCCCATAGTGGACCTGAGAAGATCGGTCGGTCACCCAACTTGACCGATTTCAACATCGGTCGTTCCCACTGTGATGGTTGGGTCGGAAGTTGGTCGAGCAAAGAAAAAAAATACAACAGGCCTAATATTTGACACGTGAAGAGGCTGCTCGCCGTGAGCAAGAAGCACGGGAAGCTCAGTACCTCCAAGACAACTACTTCGACATAACGGAGCGTCGATACATGAATGGGGAGTTTAATTCTCCGGCAACCAGTTCTGAGGGTTGGGACTCAGATGATTCGTTTTTTTTAAGTTTTAGTAGTTTTATTTTCGTCAGTATGCGTTGTATCTTTAATTTTTAATGTAATTCGTGTATAACATTTAATGTACTTGGTGTTTAAATGTTATATGTGTTTTAATAAATGAAGTGTTTGTTTTAGTTTAGGGGTTGAAATTGAAAATATGAAATGTTATTGATGTTATTGGGATGTTATGGTTGTGGGTGTTTTTTGGGGATGTTAATGTTAAATGTTAAAGCTGATGTGGCGCTGACGTAGACGGTGTTATTGGTGTTATAATGTTATGATTGTGCATGCTCTAAGGGGGCTTTGAGCATTTGAGTTTATTAATAGATTTGGTAATTTGTTCATGTGTAGTGAAGTTTTAAATGCAAAGTCTGAATTTTTTCCCCCATGTCCAATTCAAATGTGTTCAAAATTTGCTTTTCGTTCTTGAAAGAATGTCATTGGACCAGAATATTGGAACAGTAATATCCTAAATCTGTAACTTTGGGCATGTTGGATGTGGATCGGAATATGTTTGTGTCAAAACGGGTAACTTAGAATTATGGGTCAACCGGATTGTCACGGATTGGTTTTAGAGTATCAAATACCGTGTTCATGTTGTTTGAACTTGCTTTATGTTGTATTATGTAAAACACAATAGGCTTATAAGTTGTTTTAGAATATATGGTAAATTATGATTAGATGGTATAAACTGATCTCGCTTTACAAAAAGATGTCTTTTACCTTGGCAAACAAACTGTTTCTTACCTTCAGTTGCAAGATATGATGTCCAACGATGTGAAAGTGACTATTTTCCGTGTATTTGAGTTTAACATGTTTTGATGCTTTTCAATTTATTATTTGATGTCAGTTGGCTTTGAAGAAGCATATACATTGTGGCAGTTTGAAGATGCATATATGCTTACGGCTAATAGACATGCAATTTCGTGGGAAGCAGCTCTGTACGAAAGTATAGGCAACACTAGATAAACAATAGAACCTTTATTCAGATCTAAGCTGCAATAGTCAGCTTAGATTAATAGTATCCAAATGTTACAAGATTAGATTAATGTCAATGAGACAATAATCATATGAATGTAGAGACAAGACAAGATCAGTGAAATGATCTGAGAGAAGATAAAAGAGTGATACAAAAGACTGCACACTCAAGTGTTTCTAACCCTAGAATAAAGGACTAATTAAATAGGGGATTCAGTTACACTAAGACCCCTCTAACGGCTATAATAAAGAACTACAGCAGAAACAATAAAATGAACTTCAGCAGGAACAAGAGAGGCTTCAGCAGAAATGATAATCTTGGAACTATAAACCACTTATGCTTTGTCCATGTTAAACCCCTGTAATACGCCTGCAAAGAACATAGCTTGAAAGCCATTAGTAATTGATAGAGTGACATGTTTGCCACAGATTATTACCCCAAATTTTAACATTCCCCCTTAATCTGATGGGCAAACATATCAAACAATATCAATTTTTCACACAAAAATTTATGCTGATAGACAGGGAGGTTCTTTGTAAGAATGTCAGCAGTTTGGTTTGAAGATCAAATCTTTTTTGCATTTATAACACCTCTAGCAATTTTTTCCCTGATGAAGTGAACATCAATTTCAAAGTGTTTTGATATTTCATGGAAAACAGGGTTGACAGCAAGTTGTAAAGCAGATTTTTTATCACAAAAAAGATTAATAGGAAGGTTGATATCAACTTTTAGATCTTTTAGGATTTTCTGAATCCAAATGATTTCACAGGCAGCAGTAGACATAGATCTATACTCTGCTTCTGTGGAAGATTTTGAAAGAGTGTTTTGTTTTTTACTTTTCCATGAGATTAAATAATCATTAAAGAAAACGCAATAACCTGTAACTGATTTCCTGGTTTTCTTACATTTGGCCCAATCAGCATCGCTATATCCTTCAAGATGATTTTCAGAGTTGCTGAAATTGTACCTTAGACCTTTTCCTGGAGCTCCTTTTAGATACCTCAGAACATTGAGGGCACATTCCAGATGAGATTTCAAGGGAGAATGCGTATATTGTGCGAGACAATGAACTGAGTATGAAATGTCAGGTCTTGTATGGGTGAGGTAGATAAGTTTCCCAAGAAGTTTCTGATAACCAGTGATGTTGACAAGTAAGGGGTCATCATTAGTGGGAATGTATGAAAGCACAGAGTTGGGTTCCATAGGGGTGGACACAGGTTTGCACCCAAGAAGACCAAATTCTTTGAGGAGTTCAAGACAGTATTTTCTTTGGGAGAGACAGATGTCATTCCCAGTTTTTAAAACCTCAATGCCAAGAAAATATTTTAGATTTCCCAAGTCTTTGATATGAAATTTTGATTTTAGAAACTCTTTGAATAGGTTTATCTCATCAACACAGTTTCCAGTAAGAACAATATCATCCACATAAACAAGAAGAGCAATGAACTTGTCATTCTATGTTTTGGTGAACAAAGAATGATCATTAACAGATTGGACAAAGTTGTTTTCCTTTAAAACACTGACAAGTTTTTCATTCCATTTTCTGGGAGCTTGTTTTAGACCATATAGAGATTTAACAAGTTTACAAACTTTATTTTTATTGTTCTCATTACAGAACCCTTTGGGAATGGTCATATAGATATCCTCATCAAGATCTCCATACAAGAAAGCATTGTTAACATCAAGTTGAAAGAGAGGCCATTTATTTTTTACAGCTAAGGCAATAAGACATCTAACAGTAGACATTTTTACAACAGGGGAAAAAGTTTCATCATAGTCTATTCCTTCCCTTTGGTTGTAACCTTTAACAACTAATCTAGCCTTGTATCTATCAACTTCACTATTAGCTTTATATTTGATTTTAAAAATCCATTTGTAGCCAATAGGAGTTCTATTAGGAGGTAGATCAGTTATATCCCAAGCATGGTTTTCATTTAAGGCTTCAATTTCAGAATTCATAGCATCTACCCAATTACTATCAAGGATAGCTTCTTCATAACAAGTAGGTTCAATACTTTTATTAAGACTAGAAGCAAAGCAGTAATTGTCTTTGTTAAGATTTAAGTAATTAACAACTTTTTCAACACCATATTTGACTTTTCCTTCAACAATAAAGTCATTTAGATTACTGGGCAACTTAGAAACTCTAGTTGACCTCCTAGCAGTAGTGGCTGGCAAGCCTCTTTCTTGTTCAGCAGAATCCGAAGATGTATCAGCAGAATCAGAAGATGCATCAGCAGGATGTGATTCATGTGATATGTTGCCCTCAGGGTGTGTATTATCATCTATAGATGTTGCAACTGGTTCATCAATCCTGGTGGGATGACTTACCACTGTGCTATCGTCATAGGATGTCACTCTCCCTTCATCATTGGGACTTGTTTGTGAGTCAAAGAAATTTTTGTGGTTTAAATCTTTAGGCACATAAGTTTCAACAAAAGGTTTTGACACATAATTTTTCATTTTGAATGGGAACACAGTTTCATAAAATTTGACATCTCTGGAATAAAAAATATTTTTTGTTTCTAGGCTCAAGAGTTTATAGCCTTTTTTCTCATTTGAGTAACCAATAAGAACACTTTTTTCAGATCTACTACCAAATTTGTCAGAAACGTTGAGAATGGTAGCATAGCATAAGCAGCCAAAGACTCTAAGGAGAGAGAGTAAAGGGTCATGCCCATACACAAAGAAGAAGGGGGACTTGCCAGACAGAACTGAAGAGGGCAACCTGTTTATGACATATGCAGCAGTTAGAACACATTCAGGCCAAAGATTTAGAGGTAATGGAAACATAAACATCATCCTTCCCCTTAAGCATATAAACCCACACTGCCCTAGAATAGTCATCAACTATAGTTAAAAAATATTTATAACCATCTCTGCTAGTGATTTTATATGGTCCCCAAACATCAAGGTGAACAAGTTGACCAATTTTAGTGGATTTGTGTTCACTTAGAGGAAATGGTTCTCTGGTTTGTTTGGCTTTATTACAAGTATCACAGAGATGATCAGTTTCAGATGAACTATCAAATTTAAGAGTGGGTCTAAGTATGTGTAGGACTTGGTCAGAGGGATGACCAAGTCTTTGATGCCAGAGATTTCTAGAGACATGACAAACAGATATGCAATTATTAGAGGTAATCTTACATGTAGAATCTATATCAAAAATATATAATCCATTGTATTGTTTACCTGTAAAACCTGGAAATCTAAAACCTGATTAAAGACTAAAATACCATTGGAATCGAAATTTATAAACTACGTAAAATACATTTATATCATTTAACGAATTTAAAAGTTAACTTACGAATAAATAAAACTTAACGAATATATTACGTGATCGATTTTGGTACGACGAAGATTGGACGTTTCGTAAATAATTTGGGTCGTGTATGTTTTGTTCGATGGACCATAGGCCGAAGCCCATATGGTGTGCGTGTTTGGTGTGTTCGGTTGGGCCAAACCGAAACCCAAAGACCTCCTAAGCCTAAATCAAACACTACTACTATATATAAAATACATAATCACAAAAGTGAAACCCTAGTTTTATTGTTGCCTCTCTTTTTCTTTTCTCTCTTGCTCGGCCGAATATCAAACACCCTTGGTGTCTAAATTTTTTGCTCAACCAAGTCAAGGTATAACCTATTCTCGACTTCCTTTGATGTACCTTGCGTTAATATATTGTAATATGTTTTGTTTTAGTCGAGTTTGTGTTTTCTTTGTGTGACCGAGCCGAATGGAACCAAAACAAGGCAAACCCTAATGATTAAACCTTACAAGTATTAAAGAGTTATGTACGTAATATGTATTATTGAATCGGGTTATGTATATGTCGAGTTACATTAAAACCGAACCTATGTATTTAGAACCGAACCATGCATATCATTCGACTAAGGTATAAAACATGATAACTTGAATGAGTTAAGTATGTAGATGAGTTAATACTTGTGTAATAACTTATTAATTGAAACCCTAAGTTGAACCGAACCACATATGAGTTTTAAAAGTATATTAAGTAAGTAAAGGTCATGAAAACGTAAACCCTAGTTTTGATATGTTAATCGAATAAGGTATGCCAAACCCTAATGGTTTGTGAATCATGTCTCATATGCGTGCGTAATTATAAGTCAAGTGAACTTGTAAAAGTGTAAACGTGTAATTAATACGAGTAATAAGTAACTTGTATGTCACATAAAATCATAAACGTGTATGGTGAAATATAAAAGGAAAGATTATTTTTATGACGTGTTAGGTTAAGTAACGAGTCATTAAAAGACGTAACATGTAAGTAAAAGCATATTAATGAGATATTAAAGAATGAGAAAACCCTAGAACATAAATGAGAGTCGATTAGGGTTTGAAGCTAAATATACTAATTCATTATTTTATGTGTGAGTTATGACGTTTAAACTATTTTCACCTTTAACCCTAAACTTTAATAAATGACATATGAACCCTAATCTACAATATTAATTATAAAACATTTAAGTCTCATTTAATTATAAAACCTTAAAGTATTAAAAGATCATTTCGACGATTATGGAATCATTAATAATATATACGACCATTAATGTGTATAGGTTCTGTGAAGAAGGAGTAATTCTTTGCTTTCCCTGTTTCTTCTTTTCGATCATTTACTTTGGAATAAGGTACAGATATTCTGACCTTTTCAGTAAAGGTTTCTTATAATGTTTCCTTTTCATTAGCTTTTGTATTAGGATTTCCTAAGCCTTTGCTATGAACCCTAATGTGTCTATTTGAGCTGTTGCTTATCTGAACTTTGATTTTTGAATCATAAAACATTTGATTTTGAACTATATGATATGAAACTTTGATTTTGACAACATGATTAAACGTTTGATAAAATATGATCTATGTCAGTTATGACATTCTATTTGAGCTAAGATAGTTTGATTACCCGAGCCAATTATTAACTAGTCATAGGGGTTCCATGTCCGTGTCAGTAATGCACTTCTGACATGACTCTAGGGCAGTAGAGTGAAGTTCTGCCACGTCCCTTATCTGTTATTTGTTATGAGCTCATGTTATATTAAATTATCAATGTATGTTTGTGGGGCGTATGGGTGCATCCTAGATCTGTTATATGTTATATATTATATGTTATATGCTATATGTTATCTGATGATTGATGCTGCGTGCATGCACGTCCTTCATAACTCTGGTAGGTCTCCTCTACAAATGTTGCCTTATGTGATTATGAATATGTTTATGATATGGCATATGTGTTTGGGCTCGAGGTAGTTAGCTATAAAACTTATTCTTATATCCTGATTTATCTTTTGGAATGATTATGATTTCACTATCTTTCTTTCACTTTATTTCGTATTCGTTTTGCTTGTATATCTGTTCACTGGGCTTTTGAAGCTCAGCCGCATTTCTTTTCTTCCGCGGCAGGTATCTAAGCATTGGAGCTGGGTATTGCTTTGGGATGAGTGCTGTGTGGACTTACCTTAAAGATTTTAGCTTTGATCTTACGATGCCATTTAAGACTTTATATTTTAGACATTTCGTTTGGAGTTTATTTTTCCGCTGGGACCTATGTATTGAAGTCATTTGACTTGGATTATTTCAATATTTATGTTGAGATTTCTTTTGGATATTTATGTTTGCTTTGATATGACACCATTACTTGTGATTCCTTTACCCTTGTCGGGTCGGGGCGTTACAATTTATGGCATCAGAGCCCAGGTTTACGACTTGTAGTCAGGACCTGTGACATATGGAGCCTAGGTTTTGAGATCTTAGAGCTTAGGATTTGACCTGTGAGGATTTGGGTAGACTTTAGGATTCCTTCTGCGTACATCCATTTCGTATCTCACCTTTGTTCATTTTGCTAATCGTTCAGATGGTTCGAACTCGTACTACCGGTAGCGTGGATGGAGACGATGATGCTACTAACATGGATACTGCGATTGCGAATGCTCTCAACTCTCTTTTCCCTGGTCTGACTACACCTGAGATGATGGAACAGGTGATCAATAACATTCGTAATCAGAATGGTGCTTCGGGTAGTGGTGGAGGAAATCAACCCGTCGGTATTCACACTTGGCTCGAGCGTTTCGGTAAGCTCAAGCCTCTTTCGTTTAGCACTGCTGCTACTCCTACTAAGGCCGAGGACTGGATCACTCATATTGAGAAGCTGTTCGAAGTACTGGGTTGTGGAGACGAGTTTAAGACTCGTTTGGCTGCATTCAAATTGGAAGGTGATGCTCTAAATTGGTGGAAGGCACTCAAACAAGCAAGAGGAGGAGATGCTTTTGCTGTGACTTGTACCTGGACTGAGTTTTGGACTATCTTCTATAACCGTTACTTCCCTGATGCTGAGCAGCAAAGGTATTAGAGGGATTATCAGGCAATCTACCAGTTTGATTATGAGAATTCCAATGAGTACATGAGTAGGTTTATGAGGTTGGTGAGTTTTGTGGGAGCGATTGCTGGAGATGGTAGGCGTCAAGCTAAGCACTTCAAGTGGGGACTGAAGAAGTGGGTGTTGGACCGATTGCTTAATATTGAGTATGAGAATGTGTTGGCCTGCAATGACGCAGCTCGTAACATTGAGATCTTTCATGAGGTTTCGGGTTCCAACAAGCGTAATCGCGATGGTGATCGGATTCAAGGTAGGACTCAAGGCAATGACTATAAGGGAAATTCTGGTAGGAGTTATGATTCGAGGAATCAAGTGGATAGGAGTTATGATCAGCGGGGTCAGTCAGGAAGGAATGTTGACACTGGGCGCCCTGAGACGAGGGGTCTAGATAATAGAAATGCTGGTAAGAATGGAAGTGATCGTCAGAACCAAGGTAACAATAACCAGCGTTACAACAAGGATCAGCCAGCTCGAGGAACAAATCAGGGTCGTGCTTCAGGATCTTCTAGTCAGCAAAGGACAGCTGAGATTTTGCCTCCCCCACCTATTTGTACTACTTGTGGAAAGGCTCATCCGGGACAGTGTTTCAAGGCCACTGGTGGTTGTTTTGCTTGTGGTTCCACTGCTCACAAGATTAAAGATTGCCCTAAGAAGAACCCGGCGATTCCTGGAAACTACATCAAGCCGCCGACTACTACTGGACGTGTTTATGCTACTACTCGTAACCAGGCGGAGCGCACTTCAGGTACCATTATGGGCACTCTTTTCATTGATGATTATGCTGTCTTCGTTTTATTTGATACCGGTGCCACACACTCCATTATATCTATCACATTTGCTAAGAAACTTAATATGAAGCCCAAACCGTTAACAAATCATTTATCGATTTCTACGCCTATGAAAAACCACGTGATCATTGATCATAAATACGTTAAGTGTCCTCTTCGTTTTGATGATCGTATTCGCTTTGCAAATCTGTATCCTCTCGATATGGTCGACTTTGATATCATTCTAGGCATGGATTGGTTGGCTTATCATAGAGCTTCAATTGACTGCTATGCTAGAACGGTGATCTTTGGAGACGTAAAACATCCCGAATTCGTTTATCATGGTTCTCAACCTCTTAAATCTGTTAAACTCATTTCAGCTATGAAGGCACGGACCATGATTGCTCATGGGTGCCAAGGTTTTCTAGCATCTGTTAAGGACACATCTTTGGAGAGTCCTAACATTGAAAATCTTTCGGTTGTTTGCGAATTTACTGACGTTTTTCCCGATGAACTCCCTGGTCTTCCCCCAGCTAGAGAAGTTGAGTTTAGCATTGAGTTAATTCCTGGTGCTGAACCGATTTCGAAGGCTCCGTATCTCATGGCACCTGTAGAACTGAAGGAGTTGAAGGAACAACTGCAAGAGATGATAGAAAATGGGTTTATTCGCCCCAGTGTTTCTCCATGGGGTGCACCTGTCTTGTTTATGAAGAAGAAGGATGGAAGCATGCGCCTATGTATCAACTACCGTGAACTCAATCGTATTACCATTCGTAACCGTTATCCTCTGCCGCGTATTGATGATTTGTTTGATCAACTACAAGGAGCTATGTTATACCCCTTTATCACAAATACCTTATCACAAACCCAACACTTATATCACGTGAAACAGAAACAAGATATGCGTAGAGAATAAAGATTAAGCAAAGATATGGTGACTTGATGTATAATTCGTGTATGTATTTAGAGAGGTAGAGAGAAGAAAGATGAAACAATAAGATGTATATTGCTTCAAGGAAGACACACACACACACACACTCAAGCACACCCCTCAAATGACATACTTGAGGGGTATATATAGGTAAGATAGATGATGCCCTAAGGCTTGGCCATGGGCCTTGAGATGGACTTGGATTGGGCTTGGGTTTTACGAACTAGACAAGGCTAGCTTAACATAACTTATGCCCAATTAGCTTAGCCCAATCCACAAGCCCGTTGACTATTCTATCATGATATCTAACACGCGTTACAAAGTTCCTAATCGTGAATGACCATCACTTCTAATAAAAACTATTAAGGCTAACAATCTCCCCCTAAGGGGTGGTCATTCAAAAGATGCTCCACTTGATTAGGTCTTTACTTTCCTTGAGCTTGAACTTTGCGTGTAGATATAGAATAGTCTTGATTCTTTGTTCCTTCATGCTTTGTGATCAGATAATGTGGTTGTCTGCCATTGTCAACTTCGTTGGTTTGGTGTCTCCACGTCTTTCTCCACCATGCTCACACTTCTATTTGTCTTTTGTTTACCAATGATGTAGTTCTCGAGTCTTTAAACTTTGTAGATTCTTTGACATTGACGAAGAATCATCTTTAACTTTGAGTTGCCTTTGATTTTGATGAGAACTTTCATGTGTTGTTGGTATGAGCATGTGGCGAGTCTGCACGATCCATCCGCTCCGGAGCTTCCATAAGAAGAAAACATAAAACAGGTTAGAAATAAGCGGATTCTGGCACTTACAAGTTTGAATTTCGAGGGCGTTAACAGTATAGTGTGAAAACACGTCTCTAATTCTTACAAGGGCCGTTCCTGAACTGGAGTCCCACAAGTGAGATAACGCGATATACCGAAGTAAATCTACAGTTCAGATGAGTCGCTGAAGTACACCAAAGCATCACCTCACGACTGTAGACCGTTTGAGACACACTAAGCGTAATCCACGGAATTACCGAAGTGACCTGCTGTCAGGGCTGTTTGATGTTGACCCTGGCAGGAATTTCCATTCAATCATTGAAGATCACAGATGTGAAACTTCTCATAAATGTTCTGGCAAATTGCTAAGACCTGCGTAGGACTCTAGAATATATCACTTGTGTCCTTATCGAAGAACAGCAAGCGATGTCATGTCAAGTGTTCCTATGAAATCTTTTGATGAATCTCGTGGCTCTAGACTCAATAAGTGCATTTTTGTTTTCCTGAGCGGAGAGTAGGGAGAGGGTCTCCTTCTTCAATACCAACAATCTCTAAGAGAAAGTCAATAGATTATGTAGGGTTCCCAGTGAGAATGAAACAAATCCTTTTAAGAGGAATTGAGTGGCTAGAAGGTTTAGTGCAGTGCGCCACTGGGTCCATGACGTCTTTGTCTTCAATACAAGTGTCATCTAGTGACAACCAGTAGCATATGTATTGAACCCGGTTTCTGCCCTAAGGTTGAATATGGAGGGCTATTTCTTTTCACCCTTTTTCATTACTTTTCTTTTTAATTCTTCAACCCCTTCTTTCTCCTTTCTCACATTACTCCTTTTTTCAATCATACCTAAGGACTTCTAGTACTAACTATTGGTGGTGTCCTTGGGTAGATCCCTCCGGCTCTGGCGGATCATAGGACGAATTTCCTATCCTTAGTCACCTTATAACTCCATGACTGTCCTATTGTTGCCATAAAACCATTTTTCTTGAAAATCTCTCAAAGTGTTTTTGATGGAAAACATGTTTGGAACACTTCAAGAGTTTTATATTTTTAGAAACACTCCCCCTTCACATGTGCTTATAAGTTTTGACAGAAATCTGCACATAGAGGGTAGAGTTTGCACTTTTTTGAATTGATTGACTTTGAATGAACAAGACCGATTCGAGACACGTTTACATCACTAGAGAACTAGCTTGAAATTATTACCCGTCCTGGTCAAGTCCATAGAAAGTTTCTCGAGATGGTACATAATTTTTCGTCAATTCATTGGTTTCAACTGAGTCGAGCTCTTTTGAGATTCAAACACCGATCATTAAACATTTTGATCACATTTTAATCACGTCTCCTCCCCCTCAAAAATAGCATAAGCGTGATATTTTTGATATCAACGGATTAAACAATATTTTAGAATCTTTTGGGGAGACAAACGGATTTGATTTAAGCATGAATTTGGAACAATTTTATTTTATACTCCCCCTTAACGAAAGCATATTTTTCATACAGAAAATTTAGAATCAATTAAGGGTTTAGAGGGAGTTATCTTGGTACCAAATGTGAGAGATTTTGAAAAATCTTTTTGAAAAATTTCGAATCAATGGTACGCAAGATGTGAAGATTTTAAAAATCTTTTGAAGATATTTAAAGAAAAATTATCTTCATTTGATTTAGGATAAGTGCTCGATATTTATGAAAATCGATTTTGCGTAGCACTTTCCTTTCTTTAAAGATCGGGTTGCAAGCAGAAATACTTACAAGCCATTATGATTTTAGGAAAAGCGCTTGAAAAAATATTTAAAACCTTTGATTTTGATAAGCACTTTCCTTTCTTTGAAGCGCGGGTCCTGAACTGATGTGTTCAGAAGCCATTATATTGAAGTTCGGGTTTCGTACTGAAGTATACGAAAGCCATTATTGAAGAAATTTTGAGAAACGACATGTTTTAGAAAACATATAAAGAACTCTCGCTCAAGCATCTGTACATGCCCGTATCATTGTTGAATGACATTTCTAGAAACGTACAAAATATCGATTATACGAGAGACATGTCGTGAGAAGAATATTTTTGGATTTTTGAATTTATATTGTTTTTGTATTTTTGAAAATTTTATATTTTTATATTTTGCTTTTGTTGGTTTTTCAAATTTTGTATTTTGTTTTTCAAAAATATTTACAGAGAAGATTTGAAGAAAGAAGATTAAGTTTGGCCAAGTAAAAGTGGAGTTAAGAGTGGAACTAGAAAAGGATTTTCACATGCGAAATTGGCATAAAATTCTTCTTTACCACACGGGGTATAAGGATCTTCAACACTTTTACAAGTACCTGCATCCACAGAAGAAGAATTTTCACAAATAACAGTGTTAGAAGTACATGTTTCCTCACGGCGAGGGTGATCACTATCAACGGTTGTAGTGGATTCGACTTCCTTATCCGAATGATTTTCACTATTATCTGTGTTGGAGCAAGTATCAAAAATCTTTCCTGTGGGAATCCATCTAAGACCTATTTTGTTGAAAACTTTGCCCGTGGGAATCCACCTAAGGTAAGATCGAGGAGTTGTTTTCTTATCAGATGCAGCGGAAGACTCATTTTTGGAAAAACTACGTCCTGAAGAGATCCACCTATTAGGTTTCCTTTTGATGTTCATCTTATCAACGGGCTTGTTTCTATTTGGTGTCATAGTGGATTGTGCCTTGGCACGAGAATTATCGTTCTTAAGATATAGTGAGGCACATGCATCATGATTAGCTGAAAAGACACATTTTTTACATGTAGTACAGACAAATTCAATATTCTTGTTTAAAACACTAGCTTTAACTCTGTCCCTACAATCTTTTGGAAATTGATTCTTGTTCGAAAAAGACTTAGAGTTCCTAGTGTTGTTATCTGAGGGCATAGCATTTTCTTTTGCGCAACTACTCTTAGATGCAATCCAATCCCTAGTCTTTTGTAGAGTGTTCCTAGGTAATGGTTTACTACTACTAGCAGTGCCTTGAAATCTTGTAGAATTCATCACCCTAGATGTTGCACATAGAATTCCGTCTTTTCGAGTCTATGCCTTTTTCCTAGCTTCTTCTAGATAGTGATTGTTGACCATGTTGTTAGAACCAACAAATTCTTTAACTGGATTTTTGGTCACATTCCGTGTACTATTCTTAGAAATGCCAGGTGTAATCACATTTTCTTTATCAAAAATAGGTTTTTCAAAACCTTTGATAATTCTCTTTTTAATAGGCAAAGTCTGTGGAGTGACTGTTTTTGACAAATCATATTTCTCATTGACTTTTGGAGCAAACTGAGAAATAGACATTTTTGGTTTGAAAACCGGTTTGGGAACATTTGTTTTCTCCTTAGTCAATGGTTTTGCAAACTTAGTATCCACAGCCTTTCCTTTTAGACTTTCCAGCTGAACTCTCAAAAGGTCATTTTGCTCTTGCATGTCCTTGTAGGCACGCTCATACGACAGTTTGTCATACTTGCATTCCTCGGTTTTTCGATCAAGCTGTTTAAAATATGAGATATTTTCTTTTTCAAGTTTCATAAGAGCTTTTTCATATTTTGAAACAATTTCGGAGGTCTCAGACTGGAGTCTTTCATGATCTTCAACAGAATATGTTTGTAAGATAATGGACATGATATCGGTAGTCATAACATCTTCGAAGAGAGAATCATTTAGATTTTCCAAAACTTTGATGTGTTCAAAACTTTCATTAGCTTGCTTTACCAGGGATTTATGGTCCTTGACAAAGTCAGCTGTTTCTTTCAAAAGTGCTTGTTCAACATGAATTACCCTCGCACTGATGGCAGTTAACGGAGGGGCAATTTGGGTTTTAAAAAACTCTTTTGTTTCGTCATCATGACGAGTAAACCAGATGTTAGTTGTAATATTGGTTTTAGACTTGACAGTCTCTTGAAGATACCCAATTCTAGTTTTAACGTCATCTAAAATGCTTCTAGTATCACTTGTGTTAAAAGGATTGTTTGAAGACATTTGTTCGATTTTCGAAAGAGATTTTGAGACAACTACAGGAGTTGAGACTGGTTTTGAAACTGATTTTGAAACTGGCGTTGACACTTTGTTTGAAACACTTGGTGCTATGGAAAACTTTGACGTTTCTTTTTGATTAACAAAAGTAATCCCATTAATTTTGTTCCATTTGTTATAATCAATCGGTTTAAGATCTGGATTCTTTTGTTTCATTTTTGATCTACTCTCCTCAGCTAGTTCCAACGTTTCAAGAGAATCACGAACAATTATGGGTTCATGCAAAGGTTGTCCATTGTGCAACACATTCCGTTCTTTCTGAGCTTTCTTAAGGAACGAAGGAGGTGAGTTACCAAGAGCCATTTTATGTGAAGTGTGAAAAATCGTATTTGCTTGATTAGAAAGCATCTTGTTTGTTTTAGCGGAATGACCCGTTGTAAGAAGCAAATTATCCAATTTTTTGATAGTTTCATTTTTATCCAGAATTTCATCAAGAAGAGAATCTTTTCGTTTTGAAAAATCAGCAATCAACTGTTTCTTTTCTTTTTCAAGATCAGAAAACAGTGTTTTTTGTTTAGAAAGTTGGTTGTTTAGATCAGAAATTTCCTTGTTTAAAGATTTTATTTTCAAATTCAGATTCACATCAAGTGTATCATACTTGAGTTGCAATTGTTGTTCTCTTAAAACAGAATCTCGATAACCAATTTCTAATTCGGACATTTTGTTTGTATGAAATTCATAGGCTTTGGCGTGCTCCTTGTAACTCTCAAGCTCAGCGGTCAATTTAGCATTCGCGGCCTTAACTTCGCGATTGACCGTTCTAACTTTCTGAATCTCAATACCACAATTATTGAATAATGATTCAAAATAAGCACGTGTTTCCTCATCATTAGCACCATTCTGTATCACTTGACCTCCATTAGGATCCATATATGGAGTTTCAGAGTTAACATTGCTATTAACTTGCTCTCCCACATATGTGTCATAATAAGGTTCGGGAGACACAGAATGTGGCTTCTCATGAGTAAACGAATGTGGTACCTCATTGAGTGAATCTGTGTCGTAGACAGGAGTTGTGTCATAAGTACCGCTTGATGTTGTGGCCTGTTGTTTGATTGTGTGACTGGAGGTTGCATTATCGTTTGCTTTATCTTCCCATTTTGGGTACCTGAATTTTATTTCCTCAGGAGTCAACTCAATTCCCAACTCTTCTTTTTCTGCTAACATCAACATGTACTGGATCTTTTCAAGCTTTGTCATTGGTATGACACTAGATCCTGAATCTTGTCTTTGAGGTTCAGAGGTAGCATTCTGAATAGAAGTCATAAAATAGTTATTCCCATTTTGATATCCCATATTCTGATTCACAATCTGACCCCCTTGATGTCCATCAAACTGCTCTGCATATTGCATCTGATTCCCCTGATTCACATTTCCATAATTCCCAACGACAGGGGCTGCAACATTCCCATTCAGATTACCCACTGCTCTATTCTCAACATTCTGTCCCATCTGATTTCCAACATTCTGACCCAACTGATTATCCTGATACGGAACTGCCTGATTACCCATGCGACTGCTAAATGCTTTATCCAATAAAAAAAAATATCTGTTGCAAGGTCGCTTCAGCTTGGTCAATTTCAGGATCAGTGATTCCTTGATCTTGGTATTGTGGATACTGTTGTTGTTGAATGACTTGATTTGCTGGTGGATAGAATTGTTGTTGTGGTTGTTGAATGTATTGCTGCAAGTTGTTGTTGGAAGATGATGAAGCTTGTTGTAGTGTATTTACTGAAGGTTGAGTCTTTGCAATAAGTGTCAATGGATCATGATTCTTTGCTAATCTTTCTTTCCTGACTTCATTCACTTCAGCTTGGTTTTGTTTTAGAAAATCATTCAGTTGATCAAAGTTCACCTGATGTAAGTCTTTTGTTTGGTTGACAATAGTGACATATCGTCCCCATTCTTCTGGAAGATTATTCAGGAACTTGATGTTTTGAACGATTGTTCTGGGTGCCAACTTGTTTCTGATAAGCTCATTCATCAAAGTGCAAAACCTTCCATAGTAGGATTCAATAGATTCTCCTGGTGTAGATGTAAACTTTTCCCATTCAGTTAGCAGCTTGTTCTCCATGTCTTGTTTACCAGTTTCTGTTCCATAACATAGCCGTCTAACACGTTCCCACATATCAAAAGCAGTTTCACAACTGTCTACCGCAGCAAAAATGTCTATTGGTAAACCTAGTTGGACAATATGAATTGCCATGTCATCTGCATCGACTTGTTTCTGATCCTCTTCAGTGTATTCTGATTCAGTTTGAAGATGAGAGGATGGTGGGATGGGAGGTGTTGCATCAGCATTTCCAGGGACATGGACTTGTCGAGGTTTGAAGGGTCCATTCTGAATGGATTGAATCATGAGTTTGCCATTAGGTTTGGTCTTGATGTAGCGGAGCATTCGACTTGTCCATTGAAGATAACCACCTTTTGCCAACATAGGAGGTCGGTTTTCGGCACCTGCTGCATGAATGTCTTGTTGAGTTGCCATTGATGAAGGTATGATCTGATAAAGTTGATGTAGGATCGATTCAACGATAAAGGAGTTGTGGTTGATGAAGATGATTAAGCTCGGTTGAGGTGATTCTGAAAGTCGTACTCGTAAACTCGGTTCTTAGTCGAAAAAAATTTTCGCCCAAAATTTGAAATTCACTTTAAAAATCAATTCTAAGGTCGTATGAAAAATTTGAGTTATGACAATTTTGACGCCAAATTTGACCTGAAAAATTTGAATTTAGGCCCAAAAATTTGAATTTTTGACCAAAATTTTCACAGTTAAACCAAAATTTGAATCTCGCGTAAAAATTGAACGTTTAGTCTCCTCAAAAATTTAAATTTTACTCAAGTTTTCCCGCCAAAGAAGTTACGAAAGAGCTTAGGCGTAGAAAGAGCTTAGGCGTAGACCAAAGAAGTTACGAGTAGGATGTGGTTACGAGTAGGATATGGTTACGAGTAGGATGTAGTTACGAGTAGGATGGCTTAGGCGTAGGATCTTATGCGTAGGAAGCTTAGGCGTAGGATTCCTTAGGCGTAGGATCTTATGCGTAGAATTATTTCGCAGGCCAATTTAATTCACTTTAAAATCAATTCTAAGGTCGTATGAAAAATTTGAGTTATGACAATTTTGACGCCAAATTTGACCTGAAAAATTTGAATTTAGGCCCAAAAATTTGAATTTTTGACCAAAATTTTCACAGTTAAACCAAAATTTGAATCTCGCGTAAAAATTGAACGTTTAGTCTCCTCAAAAATTTAAATTTTACTCAAGTTTTCCCGCCAAAGAAGTTACGAAAGAGCTTAGGCGTAGAAAGAGCTTAGGCGTAGACCAAAGAAGTTACGAGTAGGATGTGGTTACGAGTAGGATATGGTTACGAGTAGGATGTAGTTACGAGTAGGATGGCTTAGGCGTAGGATCTTATGCGTAGGAAGCTTAGGCGTAGGATTCCTTAGGCGTAGGATCTTATGCGTAGAAAGTATCTTACGCGTAACCTTAAGCTTATGCGTAGACAAAAAGTTACTCGTAAACCTTACGCGTAATTGTGAAGTTATGCGTAGAGTTACTCGTAAGCTTTTAGCTTATGCGTAAACTATGGTTAAGAACCAAAAATCCTTTACACTGTCACAGCGTAAGAGATATCCACAAGTCGAAGTGTTCCACACACTTATCCAAGTGAGGGAAGCACTGAGTAACCGTTATAGCTAGAAGATTCTTCACCAAAAAGTTACGAGTAGAAGCTTATGCGTAGTTGACTTTCTTACGAGTAGAACTAGGGTTTTGACCTGCTCGTAAAAAATTTCCAGTGATTCAACCAATTTCTCTTGCACAGATAGCCTTAAAAACACTCAAATAACACAAAAATGTTAACCGTTTTCACCCAAAGTGCTTAGAAAAGTTACGAGTAGAAAACTAGGGTTTTGACTTTTTGACTTCTACTCGTAAGAAATTTCCAACGATTCAAATGATTTCGCTTGAACAGATATCCTTAAAAACACTCGAATAACCCAAAAATGTTGACCTTTTTCACCCAAAGTTGCTAGAAAAGTTACGAGTAGAAATGACCAATGAACCAAATACGAGTTTAAAAACGTATCTAAACCCGTAGAGCTTGAAACTTTTTGGGAAAAACTAAAACTTTAACACCAAATAAACCTTAAACCACAAGAATCTTGAATTTTTTGGTGAAAAAATGAAAGCTTTAAGCGTATCAAAAAGGTAAAAACGTGAGCTTTATGCGTAACCCTTCAAAACAAACACAAACACTCCTAAACCATTGTTAGGCGATTGATACCAATTGTTATACCCCTTTATCACAAATACCTTATCACAAACCGAACACTTATATCACGTGAAACAAAAACAAGATATGCGTAGAGAATAAAGATTAAGCAAAGATATGGTGACTTGATGTATAATTCGTGTATGTATTTAGAGAGGTAGAGAGAAGAAAGATGAAACAATAAGATGTATATTGCTTCAAGGAAGACACACACACACACACTCAAGCACACCCCTCAAATGACATACTTGAGGGGTATATATAGGTAAGATAGATGATGCCCTAAGGCTTGGCCATGGGCCTTGAGATGGACTTGGATTGGGCTTGGGTTTCACGAACTAGACAAGGCTAGCTTAACATAACTTATGCCCAATTAGCTTAGCCCAATCCACGAGCCCGTTGACTATTCTATCATGATATCTAACACGCGTTACAAAGTTCCTAATCGTAAATGACCATCACTTCTAATAAAAACTATTAAGGCTAACAAGCTAAGTTCTTTTCGAAGATTGACCTGAGGTCTGGTTATCATCAGCTACGTGTGAAGGAGCAAGATGTTCATAAGACCGCGTTTCGTACCAGATATGGTCTTTACGAATTTCTCGTTATGCCTTTTGGTTTGACCAATGCGCCTGCTGTGTTTATGGACCTGATGAATCGTGTTTTCCATGAGTTTCTCGACAAGTTCGTTATTGTTTTCATCAACGACATTTTAGTTTACTCCAAGTCTGAAGAAGAGCATGAAGAACATCTCCGTATAGTTTTGGAGATTTTGAGGAAGAAGAAGTTGTACGCCAAATTTTTGAAGTGCGAATTTTGGTTAAGACAAGTTGCTTTCCTTGGTCATATTGTATCAGCTGATGGTATTACCATGGATCTGTCTAAAGTTGAGGCTATCACTAAATGGCCAAGACCTACGACAGTGACTGAGGTCAGGAGTTTTCTAGGACTTGCTGGTTACTACCGACGTTTTGTTGAAGGTTTCTCTCGCTTAGCTCTACCCCTAACCCAACTGATGAGGAAAGGTGAAAAGTTTGTATGGACGGATGAACGAGAGAAGAGTTTTGAAGAGTTGAAACGGAGATTGGTGTCAGCTCCTATTTTGACTCTTCCAACTGGTTCTGGAGGATTTCAAATCTACAGTGATGCATCTAAGAAAGGATTAGGCTGTGTTTTGATGCAACATGGAAAGGTAATAGCTTATGCTTCGAGGCAGCTAAAACCTTATGAGGAGAATTACCCAACTCATGATCTTGAGTTAGCTGCAGTGGTGTTTGCGTTGAAGATCTGGAGACATTACTTGTATGGAGAGACGTGTGATATATTCACTGATCATAAGAGTCTCAAGTATATTTTCACTCAGAAGGAACTTAACATGAGACAAAGAAGGTGGTTAGAACTTCTTAAGGATTATGACACCAACATTCGGTACCATCCAGGTAAGGCTAACGTAGTTGCTGACGCACTTAGCCGGAAATCAGGCATTCTTGCGAGTATCAAGATTGAGCCTAGGATTATTCATGACTTAGAGAGTTTGGATGTTGAGTTGTGTGTACGAGGTTTTGATGGATACTGGGCTAGTATGAAGGTGGAGTCGAACCTTATACTGCAAATTAAAGAAGCTCAGAAAGATGACGGCGAGCTGTGGGCTGTGGCGCAAAATGTTGAAGAAGGTAAGCAGACGGAGTTTAAGGTTGATAATGACGGTATTGTATGGTATGGAGATAGGCTTTGTGTTCCGAATGATCAGGTACTTCGTGAGAAAGTTATGACTGAAGCTCATAGTTCTCCTTTCACTATCCATCCTGGTTCTACCAAGATGTATAGGGATTTGAAGCAGTACTTTTGGTGGAATGGCATGAAGCAAGATGTGGCGACGTTTGTGTCGAAGTGTATGATTTGTCAGCAGGTTAAGATTGAACATCAAAGGGCTAGTGGATTGTTATAGCCATTGGATATTCCAACATGGAAGTGGGATAAGATATCTATGGATTTTGTGACTGGACTACCTCTTACTCGGAAGAAGCATGATGCGATTTGGGTAGTTGTTGATCGATTAACCAAATCTGCTCATTTCTTACCAATCAGAAAGGATTATGGTATTGGTAAATTGGCGGAGATTTTTCAGCAAGAGATCGTTAGACTTCATGGTACTCCGGCATCCATTGTGTCCGATAGAGATCCGCGTTTTACTTCTCGTTTCTGGAAAGGTTTGCAAAAAGCTTGGGGTACTCGACTTAACTTTAGTACGGCATTTCATCCTCAAACAGATGGTCAGTCAGAGAGGACTATACAGACCTTAGAGGATATGCTAAGGGCTTGTGCTTTAGAATGGACTGGCAGTTGGGATGAATATTTATGTTTAGTAGAGTTTGCATATAACAACAGTTGGCATGCTAGCATTAAGGCGGCACCGTTTGAACTTCTTTATGGAAGGAAATGTAGAGCACCTATTTGCTGGGATGAAGTAGGTGAACGCTTGATTGAAGGTCCGGAAATGATCGAGATCACTAATGAGAAAGTAGCTGTTGCTAGAGAAAAGTTGAAGGAAGCTAGGTCTCGTCAGAAAAGTTATGCCGACAAGCATTGTCGTGATTTAGAGTTTCGGGTTGGAGATCGTGTATTTTTGAAAGTTTCACCGTTTAGAGGTGTGAAACATTTTAGAATCAAGGGCAAGCTCAGTCCTCGATTTATCGGACCGTTTGAGATTCTAGAACGTATAGGAGAAGTTTCGTATCGTTTAGCACTTCCGCCTCAGTTATCGCATGTTCATGACGTTTTCCATGTATCACTCCTAAGGGGATACAACTATCATCCGTTACACGTTGCTTCTTATCCGTTTGATCAAATTCAATCCGATATGTCTTTATCTGAAGAACCGGAAACTATTCTAGAAAGACAAGAAAGAGTTATGAGAAATAAAGTCGTTCCGTTCGTTAAGATTCTTTGGAAAAATCATCCTGAACGTGAGGCTACTTGGGAAACCGAGGAGTCGATGCGAGCTAGTTACCCTTATTTCTTTGAATAGTTTGGTATGTTCTCATTTCGTTTTCGTTTTGTTTCATTTCAATTTTCGAGGACGAAAATTTTTTTAGAGGGGAAGAATTATAAAACCTGGAAATCTAAAACCTGATTAAAGACTAAAATACCCTTGGAATCGAAATTTATAAACTACGTAAAATACATTTATATCATTTAACGAATTTAAAACTTAACTTACGAATAAATAAAACTTAACGAATATATTACATGATCGATTTTGGTACGACGAAGATTGGACGTTTCGTAAATAATTTCGGTCGTGTTTGTTTTGTTCGATGGACCATAGGCCGAAGCCCATATGGTGTGCGTGTTTGGTGTGTTCGGTTGGGCCAAACCGAAACCCAAAGACCTCCTAAGCCTAAATCAAATACTACTACTATATATAAAATACATAATCACAAAAGTGAAACCCTAGTTTTATTGTTGCCTCTCTTTTTCTTTTCTCTCTTGCTCGGCCGAATATCAAACACCCTTGGTGTCGAGATTTTTTGCTCAACCAAGTCAAGGTATAACCTATTCTCGACTTCCTTTGATGTACCTTGCGTTAATATATTGTAATATGTTTTGTTTTAGTCGAGTTTGTGTTTTCTTTGTGTGACCGAGCCGAATGGAACCAAAACAAGGCAAACCCTAATGATTAAACCTTACAAGTATTAAAGAGTTATGTACGTAATATGTATTATTGAATCGGGTTATGTATATGTTGAGTTACATTAAAACCGAACCTATGTATTTAGAACCGAACCATGCATATCATTCGACTAAGGTATAAAACATGATAACTTGAATGAGTTAAGTATGTAGATGAGTTAAGACTTGCGTAATAACTTATTAATTGAAACCCTAAGTTGAACCGAACCACATATGAGTTTTAAAAGTATATTAAGTATGTAAAGGTCATGAAAACGTAAACCCTAGTTTTGATATGTTAATCGAATAAGGTATGCCAAACCCTAATGGTTTGTGAATCATGTCTCATATGCGTGCGTAATTATAAGTCAAGTGAACTTGTAAAAGTGTAAACGTGTAATTAATACGAGTAATAAGTAACTTGTATGTCACATAAAATCATAAACGTGTATGGTGAAATATAAAAGGAAATATTATTTTTATGACGTGTTAGGTTAATTAACGAGTCATTAAAAGACGTAACATGTAAGTAAAAGCATATTAATGAGATATTAAAGAATGAGAAAACCCTAGAACATAAATGAGAGTCGATTAGGGTTTGAAGGTAAATATACAAATTTATTATTTTATGTGTGAGTTATGACGTTTAAACTATTTTCACATTTAACCCTAAACTTTAATAAATGACATATGAACCCTAATCTACAATATTAATTATAAAACATTTAAGTCTCATTTAATTATAAAACCTTAAAGTATTAAAAGATCATTTCGACGATTATGGAATCATTAATAATATATACGACCATTAATGTGTATAGGTTCTGTGAAGAAGGAGTAATTCTTTGCTTTCCCTGTGTCTTCTTTTCGATCATTTGCTTTGTAATAAGGTACAGATATTCTGACCTTTTTAGTAAAGGTTTCTTATAATGTTTCCTTTTCGTTAGCTTTTGTATTAGGATTTCCTAAGCCTTTGTTATGAACCCTAATGTGTCTATTTGAGCTGTTGCTTATCTGAACTTTGATTTTTGAATCATAAAACATTTGATTTTGAACTATATGATATGAAACTTTGATTTTGACAACATTATTAAACGTTGGATAAAATATGATCTATGTCAGTTATGACATTCTATTTGACCTAAGATAGTTTGACACCCGAGCCAATTATTAACTAGTCATGGGGGTTCCATGTCCGTGTCAGTAATGCACTTCTGACATGACTCTAGGGCAGTAGAGTGAAGTTCTGCCACGTCCCTTATCTGTTATTTGTTATGAGCTCATGTTATATTAAATTATCAATGTATGTTTGTGGGGCGTATGGGTGCATCCTAGATCTGTTATATGTTATATATTATATGTTATATGCTATATGTTATCTGATGATTGATGCTGCGTGCATGCACGTCCTTCATAACTCTGGTAGGTCTCCCCTATAAATGTTGCCTTATGTGACTATGAATATGTTTATGATATGGCATATGTGTTTGGGCTCGAGGTAGTTAGCTATAAAACTTATTCTTATATCCTGATTTATCTTTTGGAATGATTATGATTTCACTATCTTTCTTTCACTTTATTTCGTATTTGTTTTGCTTGTATATCTGTTCACTAGGCTTTTGAAGCTCAGCCGCATTTCTTTTCTTCCGCGGCAGGTATCTAAGCATTGGAGCTGGGTATTGCTTTGGGATGAGTGCTGTGTGGACTTACCTTAGAGATTTTAGCTTTGATCTTACGATGCCATTTAAGACTTTATATTTTAGACATTTCGTTTGGAGTTTATTTTTCCGCTAGGACCTATGTATTGAAGTCATTTGACTTGGATTATTTCAATATTTATGTTGAGATTTCTTTTGGATATTTATGTTTGCTTTGATATGACACCATTACTTGTGATTCCTTTACCCTTGTCGGGTCGGGGCGTTACATTACCAATCCCCACAATTCTTTTTTGATGTAAATCCTGTATATAGCAATTAGATTCATTAAATCCAACAAACATCTTGTTGTCTCTAGCAATCTTATGAGCAGATAGTAAACTGACATTGTATTCAGGAACAACAAGAACATCAAAAAGAGTTAGGTCATTATTGACCTTTAGATCACCAATTTTAGTAATTAGGGCCTGAGTACCATTGGGATGTCCAACAGTTAGGCCAAGATTTGAAATGTTAACAACATTGATTAAAAAGTTTTCAGACACATTCATGTGCTGATTTGCACCAGAATCAACAATCCAACCAAGACTGATGTTTCCAGTTAAGGATTTAGTGTTGTTGTTAAAAAACTTGCTGAAGTTCACATTAAACTTGACACTGCCATTAAAGAAGGTTCCTGAAAAATTTTTACCTGCCAAGTTGGCATTAGCAGATGACACATTGTTGTCATTGAGAAGACTCATAAGTCTTGAGAGCTGTTCATTAGATAAGGAGAAAGGAAAATTGCTAGCACTATTATCAGTGACATGATTAGTTTCAGCAGAAACATTGTTACTGTTGAAAGGTTTACCATTAAAATTTCTCTTAACATATCCAGCATGATATCCAACAATTTTATAACACCTATCAACAGTATGACCAGGCTTTTTGCAATTAGTACATTTGAGGTTCATATTTGGTCCTCTGCTATTAGAGCTGTTACCAGTGTTAAAACCAGAAACTTTGTTGTTAAAACCTCTTTTGTTATCAAAAAATTTTCCTCCATCAGAGGTTTTTGCATTAAAAGCTGTCGCATTGGGTTTAGCAGAGCTATTCCCAGATGAAACATTCCTGTGAGATTCTTCTCCAGAGAAAGCAGTTTTGACATTAGGCAAAGGGTCTCTGGTTAAAATATTGCTTCTGATGGGAACATAGGAGTCATCAAGACCCATAAGAAATTGCATTAACTTGATTAGTTGATTGTGTTTTTCAAAATGTTTTGCAGCCTCACAAGTGCAGGGAGGCAAGCTAATCATACAATCAAATTGTTTCCATAAAGAATTAAGATTGTTATAGTAATCAGCTAGAGAGGACCCACTTTGACTAAGAGAGTTTATATTCTTATGCAGATTAAAGATAGCTGAACCATCAACCTTATCATAGGTATCTTTAAGATCATTCCACATTTCATAAGCAGTTTTAGCATATATAGCACCAGCAAACAGTTCAGGACTAAGAGAATTAAGAATCCAAGTAACCACAACAGAGTTACAAGTATCCCATTGATTAGCAAGACTAGGGTTCGAATCATCTCTTATGCAAGTACCATCAATAAACCCTAACTTATTATGGTTCCTTAAAGCAAAAGTCATGGCCATATTCCATATTTTGTAATTTTCAGTCCCAGTAAGTTTAATAGAAATAATGGGAGTGCCATTTGTATTGTTAGGATGCAAATACAAAGCATCACCAAAGACAAGACTTTTCTCAGTGGAAGAACGACCAATATTATCATCACCAACAGCCATAATACAAACAATAAGATAGACAGATATAAGAAGACAGAGATAATAAGAATAAATGGACAAGAAGATAAGACTTTGTAATAAGAAACAACAAGCACTAAGCCTGTGGATTAGGATAAACCAGAGCAGGTATTCGTACCACTCAAAGGTGGCAGATCAAGATGTCAGTCTACCCGTTTGCACCCACAAGACTTAAGTACTGTATGTTTAAAGAAGAGGTAAGACTTAGACTTACAGAGAAATATGCAGCGGAAGAACAAATCACACTCACCCTAGATTCACTTAATCTAGGGCAAATATGAAACAGAAGATAACCAGTGATTACGCCAAGAGCAGTAACCCCAAACCACACCTTCGTTGCTAAAGAGAATCAATGAGCCTGAAGCTCTGATACCATGTACGAAAGTATAGGCAACACTAGATAAACAATAGAACCTTTATTCAGATCTAAGCTGCAATAGTCAGCTTAGATTAATAGTATCCAAATGTTACAAGATTTGTAACGCCCCGACCCGACAAGGGTATACAAACGAAACTATACTGTGGTAATGAACACTAAGGAAATGGGAACAGCCCAGCCCCGCAATGTTTAGAACATTGTAAACCTATGATAATTAGATTCGACTGATAACGTCGAATCTA
>BPTQ01000005.1:11162153-11194581 GCA_019973895.1 Chrysanthemum seticuspe
ACAACTTCTTCCATTCGTCTGCCTCAAATTCCAACTATTACTGTCATAACATACCATACCTCTATACCATAATCCTTTCTGATTGGTAAGAAATGAGCAGATTTGGTTAATCGATCAACAACTACCCAAATCGCATCATGCTTCTTCCGAGTAAGAGGTAGTCCAGTCACAAAATCCATAGATATCTTATCCCACTTCCATGTTGGAATATCCAATGGCTGTAACAATCCACTAGCCCTTTGATGTTCAATCTTAACCTGCTGACAAATCATACACTTCGACACAAACATCGCCACATCTTGCTTCATGCCATTCCACCAAAAGTACTGCTTCAAATCCCTATACATCTTGGTAGAACCAGGATGGATAGGGAAAGGAGAACTATGAGCTTCAGTCATAACTTTCTTACGAAGTACCTGATCATTGGGAACACAAAGCCTATCTCCATACCATACAATACTGTCATTATCAACCTTAAACTCCGTCTGCTTACCTTCTTCAACATTTTGCGCCACGGCCCACAGCTCGCCGTCATCTTTCTGAGCTTCTTTAATTTGCAGTATAAGGTTCGACTCCACCTTCATACTAGCCCAGTATCCATCAAAACCTCGTACACACAACTCAACATCCAAACTCTCTAAGTCACGAATAATCCTAGGCTCAATCTTGATACTCGCAAGAATGCCTGATTTCCGGCTAAGTGCGTCAGCAACTACGTTAGCCTTACCTGGATGGTACCGAATGTTGGTGTCATAATCCTTAAGAAGTTCTAACCACCTTCTTTGTCTCATGTTAAGTTCCTTCTGAGTGAAAATATACTTGAGACTCTTATGATCAGTGAATATATCAAACGCCTCTCCATACAAGTAATGTCTCCAGATCTTCAACGCAAACACCACTGCAGCTAACTCAAGATCATGAGTTGGGTAATTCTCCTCATAAGGTTTTAGCTGCCTCGAAGCATAAGCTATTACCTTTCCATGTTGCATCAAAACACAGCCTAATCCTTTCTTAGATGCATCACTGTAGATTTGAAATCCTCCAGAACCAGTTGGAAGAGTCAAAATAGGAGCTGACACCAATCTCCGTTTCAACTCTTCAAAACTCTTCTCTCATTCATCCGTCCATACAAACTTTTCACCTTTCCTCATCAGTTGGGTTAGGGGTAGAGCTAAGCGAGAGAAACCTTCAACAAAACGTCTGTAGTAACCAGCAAGTCCAAGAAAACTCCTGACCTCATTCACTGTCGTAGGTCTTGGCCATTTAGTGATATCCTCAACTTTAGACGGATCCATGGTGATACCATCAGCTGATACAATATGACCAAGGAAAGCAACTTGTCTTAACCAAAATTCGCACTTCGAAAATTTGGCGTACAACTTCTTCTTCCTCAAAATCTCCAAAACTATACGGAGATGTTCTTCATGCTCTTCTTCAGACTTGGAGTAAACTAAAATGTCGTCGATGAAAACAATAACGAACTTGTCGAGAAACTCATGGAAAACACGATTCATCAGGTCCATAAACACAGCAGGCGCATTGGTCAAACCAAAAGGCATAACGAGAAATTCGTAATGACCATATCTGGTACGAAACGCGGTCTTAGGAACATCTTGCTCCTTCACACGTAGCTGATGATAACCAGACCTCAGGTCAATCTTCGAAAAGAACTTAGCTCCTTGTAGTTGATCAAACAAATCATCAATACGCGGCAGAGGATAACGGTTACGAATGGTAATACGATTGAGTTCACGGTAGTCGATACATAGGCGCATGCTTCCATCCTTCTTCTTCACAAACAAAACAGGTGCACCCCATGGAGAAACACTGGGGCGAATAAACCCATTTTCTATCATCTCTTGCAGTTGTTCCTTCAACTCCTTCAGTTCTACAGGTGCCATGCGATACGGAGCCTTCGAAATCGGTTCAGCACCAGGAATTAACTCAATGCTAAACTCAACTTCTCTAGCTGGGGGAAGACGTCAGTAAATTCACAAACAACCGAAAGATTTTCAATGTTAGGACTCTCCAAAGATGTGTCCTTAACAGATGCTAGAAAACCTTGGCACCCATGAGCAATCATGGTCCGTGCCTTCATAGCAGAAATGAGTTTAACAGATTTAAGAGGTTGAGAACCATGATAAACGAATTCGGGATGTTTTACGTCTCCAAAGATCACCGTTCTAGCATAGCAGTCAATTGAAGCTCTATGATAAGCCAACCAATCCATGCCTAGAATGATATCAAAGTCGACCATATCGAGAGGATACAAATTTGCAAAGCGAATACGATCATCAAAACGAAGAGGACACTTAACGTATTTATGATCAATGATCACGTGGTTTTTCATAGGCGTAGAAATCGATAAATGATTTGTTAATGGTTTGGGCTTCATATTAAGTTTCTTAGCAAATGTGATAGATATAATGGAGTGTGTGGCACCGGTATCAAATAAAACGAAGACAGCATAATCATCAATGAAAAGAGTGCCCGTAATGGTACCTGAAGTGCGCTCCGCCTGGTTACGAGTAGTAGCATAAACACGTCCAGTAGTAGTCGGCGGCTTGATGTAGTTTCCAGGAATCGCCGGGTTCTTCTTAGGGCAATCTTTAATCTTGTGAGCAGTGGAACCACAAGCAAAACAACCACCAGTGGCCTTGAAACATTGTCCCGGATGAGCCTTTCCACAAGTAGTACAAATAGGTGGGGGAGGCAAAATCTCAGCTGTCCTTTGCTGACTAGAAGATCCTGAAGCACGACCCTGATTTGTTCCTCGAGCTGGCTGATCCTTGTTGTAACGCTGGTTATTGTTACCTTGGTTCTGACGATCACTTCCATTCTTACCGGCATTTCTATTAACTTGACCCCTCGTCTCAGGACGCCCAGTGTCAACATTCCTTCCTAACTGACCCCGCTGATCATAACTCCTATCCACTTGATTCCTCGAATCATAACTCCTACCAGAATTTCCCTTATAGTCATTGCCTTGAGTCCTACCTTGAATCCGATCACCATCGCGATTACGCTTGTTGGAACCCGAAACCTCATGAAAGATCTCAATGTTACGAGCTGCGTCATTGCAGGCCGACACATTCTCATACTCAATATTAAGCAATCGGTCCAACACCCACTTCTTCAGTCCCCACTTGAAGTGCTTAGCTTGACGCCTACCATCTCCAGCAATCGCTCCCACAAAACTCACCAACCTCATAAACCTACTCATGTACTCATTGGAATTCTCATAATCAAACTGTTAGATTGCCTGATAATCCCTCTCATACCTTTGCTGCTCAGCATCAGGGAAGTAACGGTTATAGAAGATAGTCCGAAGCTCAGTCCAGGTACAAGTCACAACAAAAGCATCTCCTCCTCTTGCTTGTTTGAGTGCCTTCCACCAATTTAGAGCATCACCTTCCAATTTGAATGCAGCCAAACGAGTCTTAAACTCGTCTCCACAACCCAGTACTTCAAACAGCTTCTCAATATGAGTGATCCAGTCCTCGGCCTTAGTAGGAGTAGCAGCAGTGCTAAACGAAAGAGGCTTGAGCTTACCGAAATGCTCGAGCCAAGTGTGAATACCGACGGGTTGATTTCATCCACCACTACGCGAAGCACCATTCTGATTACGAATGTTATTGATCACCTGTTCCATCATCTCAGGTGTAGTCAGACCAGGGAAAAGAGAGTTGAGAGCATTCGCAATCGCAGTATCCATGTTAGTAGCATCATCGTCTCCATCCACGCTACCGGTAGTACGAGTTCGAACCATCTTAACGATTAGCAAAATTAACAAAGGTGAGATACGAAATGGAAGTACGCAGAAGGAATCCTAAAGTCTACCCAAATCCTCACAGGTCAAATCCTAAGCTCTAAGATCTCAAAACCTAGGCTCCATATGTCACAGGTGCTGACTACAAGTCGTAAACCTGGGCTCTAATGCCATAAATTGTAACGCCCCGACCCGACAAGGGTAAAGGAATCACAAGTAATGGTGTCATATCAAAGCAAACATAAATATCCAAAAGATATCTCAACATAAATATTGAAATAATCCAAGTCAAATGACTTCAATACATAGGTCCCAGCGGAAAAATAAACTCCAAACGAAATGTCTAAAATATAAAGTCTTAAATGGCATCGTAAGATCAAAGCTAAAATCTCTAAGGTAAGTCCACACAGCACTCATCCCAAAGCAATACCCAGCTCCAATGCTTAGATACCTGCCGCGGAAGAAAAGAAATGCGGCTGAGCTTCAAAAGCCCAGTGAACAGATATACAAGCAAAACGAATACGAAACGATAACGAATACGAAATAAAGTGAAAGAAAGATAGTGAAATCATAATCATTCTAAAAGATAAATCAGGATATAAGAATAAGTTTTATAGCTAACTACCTCGAGCCCAAACACATATGCCATATCATAAACATATTCATAATCACATAAGGCAACATTTGTAGGGGAGACCTACCAGAGTTATGAAGGACGTGCATGCACGCAGCATCAATCATCAGATAACATATAACATATAACATATAATATATAACATATAACAGATCTAGGATGCACCCATACGCCACACAAACATACATTGATAATTTAATATAACATGAGCTCATAACAAATAACAGATAAGGGACATGGCAGAACTTCACTCTACTGCCCTAGAGTCATGTCAGAAGTGCATTACTGATACGGACATGGAACCCCCATGACTAGTTAATAATTGGCTCGGGTGTCAAACTATCTTAGGTCAAAATAGAATGCCATAACTGACATAGATCATATTTTATCAAACGTTTAATCATGTTGTCAAAATTAAAGTTTCATATCATATAGTTCAAAATCAAATGTTTTATGATTCAAAAATCAAAGTTCAGATAAGCAACAGCTCAAATAGACACATTAGGGTTCATAGCAAAGGCTTAGGAAATCCTAATACAAAAGCTAACGAAAAGGAAACATTATAAGAAACCTTTACTGAAAAGGTCAGAATATCTGTACCTTATTCCAAAGCAAATGATCGAAAAGAAGACACAGGAAAAGCAAAGAATTACTCTTTCTTCACAGAACATATACACATTAATGGTCGTATATATTATTAATGATTCCATAATCGTCGAAATGATCTTTTAATACTTTAAGGTTTTATAATTAAATGAGACTTAAATGTTTTATAATTAATATTGTAGATTAGGGTTCATATGTCATTTATTAAAGTTTAGGGTTAAATGTGAAAATAGTTTAAACGTCATAACTCACACATAAAATAATGAATTAGTATATTTAGCTTCAAACCCTAATCGACTCTCATTTATGTTTTAGGGTTTTCTCATTCTTTAATATCTCATTAATATGCTTTTACTTACATGTTACGTCTTTTAATGACTCGTTACTTAACCTAACACGTCATAAAAATAATATTTCCTTTTATATTTCACCATACACGTTTATGATTTTATGTGACATACAAGTTACTTATTACTCGTATTAATTACACGTTTACACTTTTACAAGTTCACTTGACTTATAATTACGCACGCATATGAGACATGATTCACAAACCATTAGGGTTTGGCATACCTTATTCGATTAACATATCAAAACTAGGGTTTACATTTTCATGACCTTTACTTACTTAATATAATTTTAAAACTCATATGTGGTTCAGTTCAACTTAGGGTTTCAATTAATAAGTTATTACGCAAGTCTTAACTCATCTACATAGTTAACTCATTCAAGTTATCATGTTTTATACCTTAGTCGAATGATATGCGTGGTTCGGTTCTAAATACATAGGTTCGGTTTTAATGTAACTCGACATATACATAACCCGATTCAATAATACATATTACGTACATAACTCTTTAATACTTGTAAGGTTTAATCATTAGGGTTTGCCTTGTTTTGGTTCCATTCGGCTCGGTCAAACAAAGAAAACACAAACTCGACTAAAACAAAACATATTACAATATATTAACGCAAGGTACATCAAAGGAAGTCGAGAATAGGTTATACCTTGACTTGGTTGAGCAAAAATCTTGACACCAAGGGTGTTTGATATTCGGCCGAGCAAGAGAGAAAAGAAAAAGAGAGGCAACAATAAAACTAGGGTTTCACTTTTGTGATTATGTATTGTATATATAGTAGTAGTATTTGATTTAGGCTTAGGAGGTCTTTGGGTTTCGGTTTGGCCCAACCGAACACACCAAACACGCACACCATATGGGCTTCGGCCTATGGTCCATCGAACAAAACAAACACGACCCAAATTATTTACGAAACGTCCAATCTTCGTCGTACCAAAATCGATCACGTAATATATTCGTTAAGTTTTATTTATTCGCAAGTTAAGTTTTAAATTCGTTAAATGATATAAATGTATTTTACGTAGTTTATAAATTTCGATTCCAAGGGTATTTTAGTCTTTAATCAGGTTTTAGATTTCCAGGTTTTACAAGATTAGATTAATGTCAATGAGACAATAATCATATGAATGTAGAGACAAGACAAGATCAGTGAAATGATCTGAGAGAAGATAAAAGAGTGATACAAAAGACTGCACACTCAAGTGTTTCTAACCCTAGAATAAAGGACTAATTAAATAGGGGATTAAGTTACACTAAGACCCCTCTAACGGCTATAATAAAGAACTACAGCAGAAAGAATAAAATGAACTTCAGCAGGAACAAGAGAGGCTTCAGCAGAAATGATAATCTTGGAACTATAAACCACTTATGCTTTGTCCATGTTAAACCCCTGTAATACGCCTGCAAAGAACATAGCTTGAAAGCCATTAGTAATTGATAGAGTGACATGTTTGCCACAGATTATTACCCCAAATTTTAACAAGCTCCAGAGGACACAAACGGAAAGAAAGATTTCCCAACCATTTTAAAAAATACGGAAGTCAATAAATTTGAAATCAAAAATCCCGTCGGACTTAAAACCTCCTTATTACTACTAGACGAGTACCCGCGCCTAGCAGCAACGGTGTCTAGTTTTATTCAAAATTCCGATGACCCATAAGTTTCTTTTAACAAACTGTAGTTGTAGCTTCTGAGAATCATTTTCTAATAATTCTGATGCGTGGTTGCATAGCAGCAGAAATATACAGTTTTGAAGAAAATTATGTGGAGTCGATCTAAGTGTAGGAGTATATTTCTAATAGGATTATTTTAACTTTTAAGTTATTAAGATTTTAGTAATAATAGATTCAAGGATTACAAAAAGCAACAGTATTATGTAGTTGCAATATTATATTGTAGTTTAGAGATATTGCTAACGTGTGTGACCATCTTTTCTTGTTTTGTCAGTAATTTAGGCAGTGATAACTATTTTTTTTACATGTGTAGCGTTTATTATATGGTGTGTGGCTTTTAAACTTGTAATCTTACAAATTTAATATCATCATAATAAGATTATCTTGTACTATCAATTTGCATAGATATTTAAGCATTGTTTAAAGCTATTTGTTTGGGGTACAAATAATTATCGCTAAAAATAACAATACTATTTAATTTTTGTGATTATAATAAACTTACATAACATTATTGATATACCAGACAAAGGGTTATACAATATAAATTAACGTTTAAAAGACGATTCATATATGCTAGTTCTTTAAGTTGTGCAAGACCACCCTTTTACAAAATAACATTATATAAATGACAACGTACATGTGTCAAAACAAAATAAACAACAAAAAACTACAATTACTTGGTCTATCATTTTTCCAAATTTGTCACGGTTCCACAACTACTTCGTCATTTCTCATATAATTTTGTCAAATTTTAAACCTGTTTCGACCCGGGTGGTTCAACCAGTTGAACCGTTCTGGTAAAAAAAAAGTTGATTTAAACCGCGTCAACCCGACACGTTGGGTCGAAAACAAGTCAAATTAAATTGGGTCAACCCGCCGGGTTTGAAGCGTCCCGAGTCAACCTGGTTTTCGATGTGTATTAATAGTTTCCTTTTGAAATATATGCCTTCAACATTTCCACTTTTAGTTTCAACTTTTCACTTTTTTACTTTTTGGTTTTTCCTTTATATATATTATATATACCAGGGTACTCGCACGTTTTGGCGGCGGGTACCCTGTGACGATTAACCGCAGAAATATATCTCGATGAGACTTGATTCACCAGTTTGTATCGGTTTCAACATGTCTTTTCTGGTTCGTTTTCGGATGGCTTTAACTGGTAAGCCAAACCGGTGGCGACACCGGTTCCCGGTTGAACTCATTGGTCCGGTCCAGTTTTCAAAACTATATGTAACATCAACTTGTTAGCTTGTATGAAGTTTTGTGTGTTTTATTAATTTGTATAATGTGTATAATAACATGTACTTTTTATTTTAGGGTGTTTTAAAAATATCATTAATTAGTGTGTTTAATTATTTTATGTTTTAGATTATATTGTATCTTCTTTAAATTGTATCTTATGAAAATTTTATTATACTTTTTGGTAAGGGTGTTTTAACTGATTGTTTTTAATTTGGTAGATGTGTCTTTAATTGGTTGTATAATGTGAATAAATTATCGTATTTTTAAATAATATGGCGTTTTAATAAAAGTATTAATTACACTATGTATTTCTCTCTTATTTGACCATTTTCAATAACTCAACTTTTCAACTTTTCACATTTGACCGTTTTTCTATTATATGTTGTATAGATAAAGTATAAACTCATTAAATTAAACACTCCATATTTTTGCATGGAATATAATTTAACTTAGTTATTAAGTTATTGTCACAATACAAAGGATCCAAAAGATAATTACCGTATTTTAGTGGATATTAGCATAAAATAAACCCATAATCAATCCTATAAAACCTACCACACATCCTGAGTCTATTTCGATTCCGCTTTTCCTCAAATTTCAATGGCGGCTTTAACAATCAAAAATAAGAATTCGAACCCAACTTCAGGTAATGTAAATTAATTGTGTCTCTTATACACGTTTATGTTAATTATCTGACATTCATATTTTTGCATGTTGCATATTACTAGTATTTATTAATATGACGCATCGTTGTATACTTGACATCGGTCTACATTTTTTTCAACAGTCTTGTATGATGCAAACAAGAAAACCATGGCGGTTTATCTTCCACAAGACATAATATTGTTTCAGATTCTAACAAAGGTTCCAACAAAATCTGTAATCCGTTTTAAGCGTGTCTCCAAGCAATGGAACGCGTTCCTAATATCAGATAGGTTCAAGCAGATGCACAGCCGCAGCCTTCTAACAGACCCCCATCTAGAAGACCAAAGCCTTTTCTTTTATGATGAAGAAGAAGCAACTTTCTACACCATCGATTGTGAATCACTGCCTAATAAGGCTCCCTGCCCACGCCCTTTACCACAATTTGAAGCCTACAGTCCTTTTGAACATATACGTATACTAACATCTTATCATGGGCTGGTATATTTAGGCATAAGAAAGTGTAATGATCGTCGATACTCTGATATTATTTTGTGGAATCCTTTGACAGCCGAGTATAAGAGGTTGTCTAAACCAGCCAATCCTGATTACATGGAATGCTACCGTTCTTTTGAAAGGAGATACGGATTGTATTACAGCTCTTGTGAAGACGACTACAAGCTTCTAGTTGTAACAGATCAGTCTGGCAATGTTTACATATACTCTTTGAAGGCGGACTCATGGAGAAAGTTAAACAAGAAGGCCCCCAAAAAAGAAATAGATTGGGAATGGAGACCAGGTTTTTGCATGAGCGAAAATATCTATTTTCAGTATTACAACAACAGAGAAGGCTTGATTAGGTTTGACACAACAGCTGAGAGGTTCCATAAGATAGAAATTCCCTCTGTGTATGATAATATTTATAAACTATCCTCCACCACCATTACTCTTCACAAAGGGTCCATTCATTTATGTGTCAATTACGGCATGACTGGACGAAATGGTTTTTGCACCTGTATCGACCTGTGGAAGTTGAATGTAGATGGAGATATCTGGAGTAAGGTGGTAACCTATCAGCTTATGCCCAACTATGATATTTGTTATTTGTCTCCACTGCACTTGATGAACAATGGAAACTGGCTCATGATAAATTATGGATGCGAAGGAGGTCGTATTTGTCAGGTAGATCTCAAGAAGAAGAAGTATACTAAAGAAAAAGACGGCCACAAGAGCAAAGGCAAAAATAAAAGCAAAGGAAAATTTCATGATGAATACGAATTGTATTCTTCCGACGTTAGAGTGGGTTACCCTGAAGAAGTCATATACACTCAGACGTTTGTGTCACCTAATCAGTATATGAAGTAGCATCTATCACCATCATACTCTTCCAATATGATTATCCTTCTATGTGCCTCTTTTAAATTCCAATGCTGACCACTATGTATATGATGTTAACACAATAACTGACGAACAAAGATCGGTCTTAATTACTATTGCAAGTCATATGGCAGTGAACATAAGCATAATAATAAAATGGAACACTATTATTGTCACTAAGAATGCATACATAATTAACCCAACCATGTTACCATGTCAATGTACAGATAAATGATGTATGTGGTGCTTAATGAAACCAGTTAAAAACTAATAAATCATCGGGCCATTGGCCTACCGGCATCACTTCCCTTTTCCCACTACAAATGTCTAGCTAACAGGTTAAGGAATATTAAAGGTCACTAAACATATGCTCATTGCATGAAGCTATGTCTTTGAGGAAGTAGGGCCGAACTTCAGGCCAAAACCGACCCGACCCGACCTGAAAACCGATTTCTGGAAATAGCATGAACCGAAATGCCTAATTCAATTCAGCTTCGGTCGGTTAGTCGGGTTTCTTCGGTTTATGTCAAAACTGGCCTTCAATATTGGAACTTAAATGCGTTTTGGTTGTTATTTTTGGGCCTATGCATATTATTTTTCACATTTTTTTTTTCCGCAAATCAAATGCCACAAACACAAAGTTTAACTGTACAAAAACATAGCACATATAAAACTTGTGCATATATTTTCTGTAGCAAACCATAAGACTCACAATTTAAAAGCAATTCTGACTGCATTTCACTAGAAAACTAAGAGCAATGTTTTCATCTTTTCATAGTAGGAAAAAAAACCCATAAAAGTAGCCAATACAAATTCGAAACCATGATCATGTCAAATGCTTATAAAATATATCAAGAACGATAAGGCTTAAAAACATGTTATTGCACGTTGACGTAGCTCTTTAAACAAGCTAATTAATCCAATGAATAGACATGATACATTGTTTAAGAAACCTATGAAAAGCATTGATATCCTATAAATCAATGCAAGGAAAATTTTTTCTACTTAACATGTTATGTAAGATTTAATTACTTGTGGGCGTGGCCTAGGGGCAAACAATTCTGAAGGGGCACGCTAACTTCGTGAAAAGGAAAAGGCTCTACCTAGTTTAACTATATAAACGACGGGTTTTAACCTCGTAAATTAATCGATCAAAGATCAAAAACCATGATTACTGTATATAAATATAAAAGATATCATACAATGAAAACAACCATTTAAGCTATAATTTTCCCTTTTGTTTTATCATCATTTTATGCCATCGATTATATACTTTCCTCTTATTGTGTTTGTTAATAAGATTCCATGTATTATAAGCATGATTGTTTTGGTTAAAGTTGCGTATTTGCGATGAAATTATGCCTAAGTACAAGGCATTTCATTGGGTATCTTCACAGTCGTCAATGAAGCCCCATGTATAAAAACATTCTCTTCTCTGTCTCTCTGAGTTTCTTCATGAAAGGAAGTAAGAAACTTTTGAAATATTTGATCTTCTGTCTTATGGTAGTCGTAGTGAACTTAACTTAACTTCACGTAATCATTGATGTTGTGGTTCATAACTTATAGTATAATCTCGAGATCTTGAGTTCAAATTTCGCCTTTTCGTAACGTTTAACGCACAGCCAAGGTTGGGTTAACTTTCACTACATAATTATTCAATTTTTAGTATGCGTCAAATGGAAATAAAACAGTCAAAAGGTGGAAACATACTAATTTTAGTATATTAACAAAAAAAAAATAAATAAATAAATGTTGAAAGTGGGATTTGAACCCACGCCCTTTCGGACCAGAACCTTAATCTGGCGCCTTAGACCAACTCGGCCATCTCAACATAGTGTTGTAAATTTCAAAGTTTGTATAGATAGATGTCAAATTTGGTTTCTCATAATCTTTTACAGTTTTCATTATGCAGTAGTCTTGCAAAGGTGAAAAATAACAACTACACTGAATACATTTTATTTTTTTCCTACCATATGTGTACAGAAAATCTTCAATTCTCAAGAATATTCCGGTATGCTGTCAAGCCTATATACGATTCATCCACTTACATGGTATCAGTAGGCGCAAACAGATCCTTAATTCCCTCCTAAACCCTAAAAACCGATCCTTCAACCCTAGTTTTCTTAAGTGATCCACTTACAAGGTCGACATAGACTGACTTTGAATCACCCCACGATATAACTCTTGTTACTTAAAACCACGTAAGATATTGTCTTTAGATGCAAGAATGACTTTGGCCTTGGATTGCAACTTTATTAATGTAAATGTAGATTGTTAACAGGACAAGCGTAAGAGTAAATTAACGTGACACATTATTGTTTAGGAAATCATTAACGAGCAACGAGATCTCATCAGTTATAAGTAGAAGAAAATGATTTCGACGCCATTTGTTATGTTAGATCCGATATCAATTTGCGACGAGTGTAGTTCGTATCACATTCTAGTTTTGTAAGTTTTGCTTAGTAGTCTATATGGAATATTTTGAAACACTTGCAACATCTAGTTATAAAACATCATCTAAGATATGATGATGATCCAAAGTTGTCTCATCGAGTTGTATATTTATAAGGTTAACATATATATTTACAGCTTTCACATGTGATTGAAATCGACTACGATGATATCTTAAAAATATAATTTTGCTAAACTGTAAAATGTATCTTAAAAAAAAAAAATAGAAAAATTGAAATGTTGAGAGTGGGATTTGAACCCACGCCCTTTCGGACCAGAATTTATCAATTGAATACCTTGATTTAATACTAAAATTGAGTGTTTTATGACTTTATGTTACTTAGCAATAATTTAATGGTGATGATAGCTTTGATTTGCTGCTTGGTCCCTTTTGCTGAGTTTGGTTGAGTTTTGTCTTTTGGTTTAATAAGATTCGTTGCTCCTCCATTATAAAAAGATGATTGTTTAGTGTCATTCATGTCATCACAAGAGAATGAGAGCAAGACATTGCTACGATGAACATGTACAAATGAATTTCTAATTGTTCATAACTTCATATCATGACATATCATTATACAATATACCTTTGTTTTATCATAAACATTAAATTTAGGGAAAATAATCCGCAGCAGATTAAACTAAAGTTAAAAACCTAAATCAAAATACTACTCCCTCCGTCCCATATTAAGTGTCCACAATGGAATCTTGAGATGTCCCAAATTAAGTGTCCATAATGTACTTCAACCAATGAGATGAGACTTTAGTGGGTGAAAATGATATTTGATTGGTGGAAAGTGTAGTTAGTGGAATTTCCTAAAACTTTGTGCATATGGAAAGTGGACACTTAATATGGGACGGAGGGAGTAACAAATATGCAAGTATTAAACAATTCACTCCCCGGCAGCGATGCCAAAAACTTGTTGTGTCGTTTAGTATAGGTCTAATTGTGAATTCAAGTTTTAATATTTATATTTAGCTGACTTAACCTATAACAAAAACTAACGAGCAGTATACCCGATCAGTGTAGCCTAGTTGGTAAGTAGAGTTTCGATCACTAAGAGTGGAACGTTAACACTTAGATATCAATCAGTATTTTAATTCTAAAGTTAGTCTAATTAAACCTAATATAACGCAAGGAGGTTTTCAGCCTGAGAGACTGGCACGATATTTAGATTAAGTAAAACTAATAAAAGGTGAAGACAACAAGTGTAACACCCTCAAAATTACGCAGCGGAATGGTATTGAGGAGCGTTACATATGTAGCACGCAACACAAGATAATAAAGAACGTACTCTATATGAGACATTTTGAAAACAGTACATTCAGGTTTTTGAAATAAAATTGTTCAACATTATCAAGTTACACTTCATAAACTAAAGCATTTATTTTAGTAGTTCCACTGAATGTACTCGAACATAATAAAGTCTTGAAAGGAGTTGCCATGCAAGTGATCACCGTGGGTGGTGCTACATATACTTCCATCTTAGTTACCTGAGAATAACATGCTAAAATTTGTCAACAAATATGTTGGTGAGATCATAGGTTTAAAATAATTTATTGAACCACAAGATTTGCAAGGTGTGACCAATGTAACACAATGGCACGAAATCAAGTATTATACGGTCTAAGCTCGTGACACTGAAACGTTAACTAAATAAATGCCCGAATACAAGTGCATAACCCACACACTTGTGACTTAATCAAATAATATGCGTCCGTCCGACTCGTACTAGTGGTCAGTAAAGCTTATCCTACTATGGACGGGGGTGTCAACCCCAATAGATCTATTCATAGCATTTGCGCTTACTCACAAAAGAGTAACTAACGGTTCATGATAATGGGCATAATAATTGGGTTATCGGGACTTAGACCAGTATACAACCGAAATTTTATACTTGCGTTCAATCGTAAAAATAAGCATGTATTCTCCTCCAAAAGCATTTAAAAACAAGTAAAATAGGGGCTATGAAACTCACCTTAGTGAAGTAGTCTGAAATCGAGTAAAGTCAACTAGTAGTATTGTGAAGTACCGACACGCGACCTATAATGACATGGCAAGTCTTAGCTCGTAATTTAATTGAGTTTATAAGGTTTATTTTATCTTTGTTTGTGTGGCAAGATTTAAGTTGAAATAGTTTTGGTAAGTATTGGCTAATAATTGGCTTTCGGAAGTGCTTAAGTATATATGTACATATAATAGAAAGTATCGCAAACGATAAGTCTTTGGTTCGTCGGTTACCGGAAGACGATGTACGGAATATATCACATATAAATAGTAAAAGTATTTAAATTGTAGAAATGTCGCTTAAAAGTATATATATATCCATATATAACTAATATTAGTTAATAAGAAAATTATAAAAGTAATAGTTTTATTATAAAAGTTTAAATAAAAATAAATTATGTTTATAAGTCATAATAGTTTTTAGAAAATTGGGTATGACCCGTATATACGTTTAATTTATATGTAGTGACTAAATGTTATTAAGATCAATACGTTGATATACAAAACGAGTTCCCACTTGGTTTATTATTTATATAAAGTATAGACTAATGATTTTTAAGAAAATAGAGCTTCAATTATATATATAGTTTATAGTGTGTTAATGAATATGATTCGTACTTTTTAATATATGACATATGTTTTATGTCGGGAGTAATGAGCGAGTTGAGTATGAAACGCGAGATGGACCGAGAAAACAAGTAATTTCATACGACACCATCCTATTAGTTAAACATTAGTTAGTTTTAGGTTTACCAAAACGTAATTATTTATTTGTTAAATTTATGCCGAGTGCACCCCTTTGGCCTGTTGGGCTCGTCATACACCCATGCCCAGTCGTAAAACAGTCCAATTCGCCCACTTGGGTCTGCTGGGCTTGACATACGTACACATAGGCCCAAACTTGCAAATCCAATTTATAGTACTAGTTTTATAAAATTTTTACTCTAACTGTTTATGTTGTACAACCAAAGAAAGTGGGAAATTATAAAGTTTAGCTATCTCAGACACCAAAAACGCAAGGAAAAATGAGAGGTACTTTGACCACTCCGAGGCTCGAACCCGAGATGTCTGTATGGTGGAGTCGAAAGGAATAAGCAACCAAGAGAAATTAAAACCAAAACATAACACTCTTAGTTTCTAACTTCCTGAGTTATTTGGCACTCCTGTTTGGTTGTGGCTCTCGACAGCAACACGGAAAAGAGAAGAACAATGACAAATTTAATTTTTAACTCATCCAACACTAACAAAACATACCACAAGGTCGAACACAGTAAGCAGGAACGAAAAAAAATCTCAAACATCTTTAATTCATTTATATTACCCAAATTAAATTTTGCTTAATACCCATTAATATTTACCACACAAGCTTTAATCTTATCATAAATCAATTTCACAAACATTATTATAGATCGATCGGAGAAAAAATAAAAAAAGATTAATGTTTTTACTGTTTTCCGTATAATAATTACACCAACAATACTTATCAAAATCCACTAGCAACATACAAGAAAGAAATTAATGAGACCTTACAAATGGAAGAATCGACCAGAGAAGCAAATAAACAAAGCTCAACACAAATCCAATCAAACCCGAATCCAAGCAGGAACCACCAATACCCTTTTGATTTTCGATATGTGCTATAGGAGATGAAGTGGTATCCTGTGGATTGGAGATGGGTGTAAAAAGAAATAAAATTAGATGGTATAGCCTTCATCTTTTCGTGAATCGTTTGTAGTGTCTTCCATCTTGGGGAAAGGTAGCTATCCATCCTCCTCTTCAAAGTGGTCTCGTGACCCTCATGGAAAGAAACGGACTCAGGTGAAAGGGACAGATCGACTTTCTTGTTTCTTGATTGACCAAAGATGGATAGTGATGGATGAGGTTGAAAGTTGCTTATCAACAAAATAGAGTTGGAAGGTTTTTGAGAGGAAGAGGCGTGTGTTTTGATTACCAGGAGTAGAAGAAACAGTTTTTGAGAAAAGAGAAAAGGGGGGCGACGAATATTATAGGATAGGGTAGGTTAGGATTATTTTATTATTAGTATAATTATTATTATTAAGTGTATTATGTGTACCCCGTGTTCCGCTGTAACATAACATAAATACTGTATTTTATCTCGAACAATTACGCGAGTTATATTTTTGGAACCGTTTTGATTACCGTTAGATAGTATAAAATTTATTAACTCGCATTAATAATTATTTGACTTAAATCATATATACTGCCATGTCGGTACGCGTGTGGACTCATTTATCGAGATAACCTCTCGTTGTCGTGTTTTATTCATCAGTAAATATCAGTAAATAAATAACTTGCATTATTTGATAAAAATAAATATTTTAGCTACGAGTATTGACCTGGAAATTACGGGTTGCGATTGTCTGCCATCCTTAAAAGAATTCCGTCCTCGGTTAGATGTAGGAGTGGTATCGGTGAAAATATGTGGGTATTTGGAACGAAATTGGTCTTCACGTTCCCAAGTGAACTCTGGTCCTCTCTGAGAGTTCCATTTAACTTTGACGATAGGAACGCGGCTTCGTCTCAATTGCTTAACTTCACGATCCATGATTTCGATTGGTTCCTCGATGAAGTTTAACTTGTCGTCGATTTGTATCTCGTCTAGCGGAATGACTTGAGTTTCGTCCGATAGACACTTCTTCAAATTTGAGACGTGGAACGTACTGTGTACACTACTGAGCTCTGGCGGTAGCTCAAGCTTGTAGGCTACAGGACCAACTCTAGCAAGAATCTTGAATGGTCCAATGTATCTCGGGTTTAGTTTTCTCGTTTTCCAAAACGAACAACACCCTTCCATGGCGATACTTTCAGCAATACTATATCACCAACTTGGAATTCCATAGGTTTATGCCTTACATCTGCGTAACTCTTCTAACGATCTCTTGCAGCTTGTAAACGTTGCTTGATTTGGATGATCTTGTCACTTGTCTCCTGGATGATTTCCGGTCCAGTAAGTTGAGCTTCCCTAACTTTCGCCCAACAAACGGGTGATCGACACTTTTATCCGTAAAGTGCCTCGAATGGTGCGGCCTTAATGCTTGAGTGATAACTATTGTTATATGAGAATTCTACCAAAGGTAGGTGTCTATCCCATGCCTTACCAAAGTCAATCACACATGCTCGCAACATGTCTTCCAAAGTCTGTATGGTTCTCTCACTTTGACCTTCAGTTTGAGGGTGGTATGTGGTACTCATGTCTAGGCGTGTTCCCAAGGCGTCCTGAAGCGATTGCCAAAATCTAGAAGTAAATCGACCGTCTCGGTCAGAAATAATCGAGACTGGCACTCCGTGTCTCGTAACTATTTCCTTGAGGTAGATTTCGGTCAACTTATCCATCTTGTCGGTCTCTTTGATTGGCAGGAAGTGAGCAGATTTAGTAAGCCGGTCAACGATTACCCAAATCATAACGTGACCTTTTGATGTCTTGGGTAGTTTAGTGATAAAGTCCATGGTGATCCTTTCCCATTTCCATTGAGGTAGATCGGGTTGTACCAATAGTTCGTATGGCTTCTGGTTCTCGGCTTTAACCTTCGCACATGTTAAACATTTGCTGACATAGATGGCAATATCGGCCTTCATATTCGGCCACCAATAAAGTTTCTTGAGATCTTGGTACATCTTGTCAGAGCCTGGATGAATGGAGTACTTCGACTTATGCAACTCGTGCATGATCAAGTCTCGTAATCCTCCACAAAGTGGAATCCAACTTCTGTCCTTGAAGAATAATATTCCATCCGATTTCTTTACAAAACCGTTTTCACTCTCAGGCATACCGTAGAGGTTTTCGCTCGGTCGGTTCTCCTCTTTAAGTGCTTCCACCTGAGCTTCAACGATTTTAGACAGGAGGGGTTAACGAATAGTCATTCCCAATGATCTGACTCTTAGTGGTTTAATTCGCTCTTTTCTGCTGAGAGCATCTGCTACTACGTTTGCTTTTCCTGGGTGATAGCGAATCTCACAATCGTAATCACTGAGCAACTCAATCCATCGCCGTTGCCTCATGTTCAGCTCTTTCTAATCAAGAATGTGTTGAAGACTCTTGTGATCCGTGTATACTATACATTTCGTACCGTATAGATAGTGTCTCCAAATCTTAAGAGCAAATACTACTGCTCCTAATTCTAGATCTTGAGTCGTATAATTCTTCTCGTGAACCTTCAGTTGTCGAGAAGCGTAGGCGATGACTTTCTCTCGTTGCATCAACACAGCACCTAAACCCTTGTGGGATGCATCACAGTAGACTACAAAGTCATTGCTCCCATCTGGCAAAGCCAAAATTGGAGTGTCGCAGAGTTTCTGTTTTAAGAGTTGAATTGCGTCTTCTTGATCTTCTCCCCATACGAACTTCTTGTTCTTCTGGGTTAACTCAGTTAAAGATTTAGCAATCTTTGAGAAACCTTCAATAAATCGGCGATAATACCCGGCAAGACCTAAGAATTGCCGAATCTCTGTAGCTGAAGTAGGAGCGGTCCAATCCTTGATGGCCTCGATTTTAGCAGGGTCAATGTAAATGCCTTGACTATCAATCACGTGCCCAAGGAATTGCACAGTCTGAATCCAGAAATCACATTTGGAGAATTTTGCATACAATTCCTCCTACTTAAGTAACTCCGGGATAGTCCTTAAGTGCTTCTCATGTTCTTCCTTGTTGCGGGAGTAGATGAGAATATCATCTATGAACACAATCAAGAATTTGTCCAAGTATGGCTTACACACGCGGTTCATGAGATCCATAAACACAGCGGTGCATTGGTAAAACCAAAAGGCATCACTTGAAACTTATAGTGACCGTAACGGGTTCTAAAAGCTGTCTTGGGGATATCTTCTTCCCTAACTCTTAGTTGATGATAGCCCGATCTCAAGTCAATCTTCGAGTACATACTCGATCCTTGCAACTGATCAAACAAGTCGTCGATTCTAGGTAGTGGGTATCGATTCTTCACAGTAAGTTTGTTCAACTCGTGATAATCGATACACATTCTGAAGGACCCAACTTTCTTCTTGACAAACAAGACTGGAGCTCCCCAAGGTGAGGAACTTGGACTAACAAATCCCTTGTCTAGGAGTTGCTTCAGTTGATCGGATAATTCTTTCATCTCCGCTGGTGCTAACCTATAAGGTGCTCGTGCAACTGGTGCAGCTCCAGGCATCAATTCAATTTGGAATTCTACTTGACGAGGTGGTGGCAGTCCTGGCAAGTCTTCGGGAAATACTTCCGGAAATTCTCTCACGACAGGTACATCTTCGAGCAGCTTCTCTTCTAACTTCTTCTCCGTTACTTGGATTAGGAATACAGGACATCCTTTATCTATGTATTTCTGGGTTTTGATACATGAGATTAGATCCAATTTTGACGTAACTCTGTCTCCTCGGATCATTAGGGTTTCGTTTCCGTACGGAATTTGGATGAGTTTCTGATGATATACAATCTCCGCTCGATGCTTTGACAACCAATCCATTCCAATTATGACGTCGAAGCTTCCGAGTTCGATAGGCATTAGGTCGATGTTGAAAGGATGGTTTTGTAGGTTAATAGTACAACTTCGTAAAAGGTATTGATGATTTTGGTTTTTCCGTTGGCTAACTCAACACTGTATTTGGTATCTAGGGTAGTAGGTGTGATATTAAGAAGAGCACTAAAGGCATGCGAAGCAAAACTCCTATCGGCACATGAATCAAACAAAACTGAAGCATAATGGTTATTAAAGAGGAACGTACACGTGACAACGTTGTGATCCTGCATAGCCTACTCAGCATTCAGGGCATACATTCTTGCCCGTGCTCCGTTCCCATTCTGGTTATTTCCTCCATTGTTGTTCCTCCGCCTTGGTTACCTTGGTTCTGGTTTTCTCGATTCTGATTTCCTCGGATCTAGTTACCACGACCTTGAATTCCCTGATTCTGATTCCCAGCCTTAGGACATTTGTTCCTGTAATGTCCTTTCTCTCTACAACTGAAGCAAGTAGGGGTGTAGTCCTGGTTGATCCGATTTTCTTGGTTGTTTTGCGGGTTCTGGGCTCTCTGGTTAACTCCTCGAGTAGGGGCTCTACAATCCTTAGCAAGATGGCCAAGTTCGTTGCAGTTCTTGCAAGTAGGTGGACAAGCTCCATAATGGTGTCTGTTACACTTGTCGCGGAGAGGAAGATCTCCAGCATACTTGCCCTTGTCACTGGGACCAGCAGTGTAAACTTTTTCCACTTCTTGGCGTTTGTTCTGAGTAAAGTTATTGTTTCCTTGGTTACCGTCCCATTTCCTCTTGTTATCCACAACCTTTTTCTTCATATCCAATACCACTTGATCCATGAGACCATGGGACATCCGAATAGTCTCATGAATGTTAGTTGGCTTGGAAGTAGTTACATTTCCCTTGATGTTCAGAGGCAATCCCCCTACATAGCGCTCGATCATACGAGATTCCGAGGTGACCATCTCCGGACATAGCAATGCTAACTCCTGGAATATTTGGGTGTAAGCAGCAATCTCAACACCTTTCACTTCCAGATTCCACAATTCTGTTTCCATCTTCTGCACTTCGTTGCGAGGGCAGTAATCATTGATCAACAATCTTTTGAACTCAGCCCAAGGCATCGCATAAGCTACATTCGTCCCCGCTGATCGGAGATAAGCATTCCACCAAGTTAAAGCTCCTTCGTTTAGCGTGTAAGATGCATACTTGACCTTACTGCCTTATTCACATTCACAAATGTAAAAGATTGTTTCCAACTTCTCAATCCAGTGCATGAGTCCAACTGCTCCTTCTTTTCGGCTGAAACTTTCAGGCCCACAGTTTTTGAATTCCTTGTATGTGCAGCCGCGAACTATGCTCCTAGGCATGTTAGTATCGTCATTGGAACTTGACCTGGTTACATCAGCAGCAGCAAGTGCGTCAGCCACCTGCTGGGCCACGAGTTGTTCTAGAAGAGTTCTCTGAGCAGGGGTAGCATTTTCAACAGGTGTTGTTGGTTGTGCTGGGGTAGCTTGTCGGGCAGGTGCAGCTCGGCGAGCTGATGGGGCCCGTTGAACATGTGCAGCTCGGCGAACTGGTGCGGTTGGGCGAGCAGCTGCAGCTCGACGGTTGGATGCGACCCTTCGTGGAGGCATGTTCTAAAATGCAAACAGAAATAAACCCGTAAGATTTTGTAACAATACTCCACAACGTGTATAGGTAGAATGGATCAGGACAGAATCAACCAAGATAAGATATGAATAGAGGCGTCTGGAAAATGATAGTAGAGGTGCTGATGGCGAGGTAGTCTGGTGATAAGTGGATGATGGTGATGGTAGGACAGTAGCAGAGGATAAAGCATTCTCGATCTCGAAATTCTAGGTAATGATGATAAGGTATAAGGATGAAGACGTATCTTTGTAATAACCCGATATAAAATAAATGTCAATAACACATATAAGCTAAGTAAGTGAAAGTGCGCCTAATAATTGTGTCATGGTATAGTGGTTATAGTCTAGGCCTAAAATGCAACCTAGTTCTCTATAACCTTGGCTCCGATGCCAATCTGTAACACCCTCAAAATTACGCAGCGGAATGGTATTGAGGAGCGTTACATATGTAGCACACAACACAAGATAGTAAAGAACGTACTCTATATGAGACGTTTTGAAAACAGTACATTCAGGTTTTTGAAATAAAATAGTTCAACATTATCAAGTTATACTTCATAAACTAAAGCATTTATTTTAGTAGTTCCACTGAATGTACTCGAACATAATAAAGTCTTGAAAGGAGTTGCCATGCAAGTGATCACCATGGGTGGTGCTACATATACTTCCATCTTAGTTACCTGAGAATAACATGCTAAAATTTGTCAACAAATATGTTGGTGAGATCATAGGTTTAAAATAATTTATTGAACCACAAGATTTGCATGGTGTGACCAATGTAACCCAACGGCACGAAATAAAGTATTATACGGTCTAAGCTCATGACATTGAAACGTTAACTAAATAAATGCCCGAATACAAGTGCATAACCCACACACTTGTGACTTACTCAAATAATATGCGTCCGTCCGACTCATACTAATGGTCAGTAGAGCTTATCCTACTATGGACGGGGGTGTCAACCCCAATAGATCTATTCATAGCATTTGCGCTTACTCACAAAAGAGTAACTAACGGTTCATGATAATGGGCATAATAATTGGGTTATCGGGACTTAGACCAGTATACAACCGAAATTTTATACTTGCGTTCAATCGTAAAAATAAGCATGTATTCTCCTCAAAAAGCATTTAAAAACAAGTAAAATAGGGGCTATGAAACTCACCTTAGTGAAGTAGTCTGAAATCGAGTAAAGTCAACTAGTAGTATTGTGAAGTACCGACACGCGACCTATAATGACATGGCAAGTCTTAGCTCGTAATTTAATTGAGTTTATAAGGTTTATTTTATCTTTGTTTGTGTGGCAAGATTTAAGTTGAAATAGTTTTGGTAAGTATTGGCTAATAATTGGCTTTCGGAAATGCTTAAGTATATATGTACATATAATAGAAAGTATCGCAAATGATAAGTCTTTGGTTCGTCGGTAACCGGAAGACGATGTACGGAAAATATCACATATAAATATAAAACGTATTTAAATTGTAGAAATGTCGCTTAAAGTATATATAACTAATATTAGTTAATAAGAAAATTATAAAAGTAATAGTTTTATTATAAAAGTTTAAATAAAAATAAATTATGTTTATAAGTCATAATAGTTTTTAGAAAATTGGGTATGACCCGTATATACGTTTAATTTATATGTAGTGACTAAGTGTTATTAATATCAATATGTTGATATACAAAATAAGTTCCCACTTGGTTTATTATTTATATAAAGTATAGACTAAGAATTTTTAAGAAAATAGAGCTTCGATTATATTTATAGTTTATAGTGTGTTAATGAATATGATTAGTACTTTTTAATATATGACATATGTTTTATGTCAGGAGTAATGAGCGAGTTGAGTATGAAACGCGAGATGGACCGAGAAAACAAGTAATTTCATACGACACCATCCTATTAGTTAAATGATAAGGTTTTAAAATGTACATTTTTGAGTGGTCGTTTAAGCCCTTATTTGATCACTTTTGTATCCGTTATTGCTTAATATCGTTCCTTTTCCTTTTTAAGGTCTCGTAAAGGCAAAATGCTGGAATGACATTTATTTGGACAGAAAGGCGCGAATATACGAAGAAAATGGCCAAAGTCAGAATCGAGACACTCAATGCTGCTGAAAACATAAGGTGACGGCGTCACAGCTTATACGCGACGCCGTCGGAGGATTTTGTGACGGGACAGACGCCAAAACTCCTATTTTCAAGTGACGACGTCAAGTTATAAAAGTGTAGGCCGTCGCAACTCAGACGGCCTAGATTCAATCCAGACGGCGTCAGAAGCTGAAGAGGACGGCGTCACAACCACAAGGTGACGCCGTCGCAAGTCTAACGTGGCCAAGATGAAACCCTAATGACGGCGATCCGACGGCGTCACAAAACATAAGGTGACGCCGTCGCATGTGTAATCTTATATATAGAATCCGAATTTTTCAGTATTTGGGTGTAGCCTTTTGGAGTAAAAAACCTAAACCGAACCAAAGCTGTCTTGTATAGTATTTTAGGGTTCCAAACCCTATCTTACATCAAGATAAGTGCTTTACTTCATTAATACAATTATGTCTTTGATTATTTGTGTGTATGCTTGCATGTTCTCCATGTCCGGCTAATTTACTTGTGTGTTTGCTTAGGGAATATGAAACTTAATTATTGAATATTGATTGGTTGTCTCTTATCTTAGTTGATTAATGATCTAGTAATGCGATAGGTCATTCGTTGTGTACTTAATGCTTGATTAAATCTTTGTGAACCTTAGAATATAACTCCTTGAGTAGTTGTAAGCTAAACCATCCAAAGAGTGCCTTAGAGTAAGATTTTATTATCCCTAGTGAGTTTTGTAGACGAGACCCTTTGGTAAGTTCAAAGAGTTAGGGAGAAACGCATACCTTACAACCTTAGACACACAACGCAACTAAGAATAAGGACGTGACAATTCAACCACCAATAGGAGATAATTAAGGAGTAGTAAAACCTAAGTAAACACATATTTAAACTATCATACGAGCACACAATAATTAGACATAGACTACATACACCTTAGATTAGATAATTAGATAAGTAGAGTAATCGGTAGCAATACCAACCCCCCAAATCCAAACCCCGAGATTCGTACCTTTCATTTCCTTAAAAAATTATAAAAAGATAAAAAATAATCTTCCTCAACCCCAACCTTAGCGTAGTACCTTCTCACTAGCATTCCTATTCCCCTAGAGAATGATATCAATACCCGTGGCTTACCCTAATACTACACTACAACGATTAGGTTCACTGCCTAGGGTGTTGAAAAACTTGCTCGACGAAAAGAAAGTTCCTTTGACCCCGAACGACGCGTGTAGCGTTATCAAGTTTTTGGCGCCGCTGCCGGGGAATAAAATAGCTAGTTAGTACCTCGTTTAGGTTTCTTTGCTTGATTCCTATCAAGCAAATTTTTTCTCATTTTTAGCTTTCTCTTAGTCTATCCCCCTTCTTCGTGACCTTTGTTTGTAATCCCATCACTTTTCATCATGGAATGTGATAACCACCCACCATTCATCAACCCACCACCAAATGACCCGCCAAGAGCCCGTACTCTTGGTGAATACTCGATACCAAGCCACTTAGGCTATAGGAACACCATTGAGCTTCCCGACCAAGCCCAAACTACGGCCCTGCGATCCGACACCATCCTGTTGGTGCAAAACGGATGTGCATTCCATGGACTTCGTTCCGAAGATCTGAATCAACATCTTAGGGATTTCCTTAAAATTGTCGATTCCATCGACCTTGATGCTACTACTCGGGAGACCACGCACCTGCGTCTCTTCCAATTCTCTCTACGGGACCAAGCTAGTAATTGGCTTGAGCGACTTCCCGCCGGCTCCATCTCAAGTTGGGATGATCTTACCTCTCGCTTCCTTGCTCAATTTTTCCCACCGGGGAGAACCACTAAGCTTAGGAATGACATCTTGATGTTCTAACAACGTCAGGGTGAATCTCTCTACGAAGCATGGACTCGATTCAAGGACTTACTTCATAAAGTCCCTCATCACGGCATTGATCTTTGGCTCCAAGTCCAAATCTTTTATGATCATGTCAACTTCCCCACGGAAGAATTATGGGGTATAATAGAGGACCTTGCCCTCTATGACAACGAAAGTTGGGATGACCCCCGTGAGCTGCCCAAAACCGTTAAGGCAATCTCCTTGCCTCTCATTACCTCACAATCTTCTGACCGTAGGATGATCGAACTTGAAGATCAAGTTAAATTCCTAATGAGTTCCTACGAAGATCCTAAGTCCTCACGTCAAGTGAATAAAATCACTCTACCTTGTGAGTTATGTAGTGGTCCCCATGACACTCGTGATTGCACAAGACTCCCCGAACAAGCCTTTGCGGACTACGCCTCCATGCGTACCGACGGAGCGGGAGAGAAGTGGTACACTTTCAAGCCCGAACAAAACAACTTAGGAATCTCTTACAACCCCTCATAGAGAAATCACCCTAACCTTAAGTGGAGCAAAAACTCAAGCACACCCCAAAGCTCATCTAGTCCACCTAATAGGTTCAACTCTCTAAACACCGGGAACCCCACTAATCTTGAGGCAATTGCATCTATATTCCTGTCATCTCAAGAGACTCGATTGACTAAGCTTGAAGCCGATTTTAAGCAAAGACAAAGCGAGATGACAAACAAGCTTGATGCCCTCTTAAAAGCCTTTAATGAACGGGAAGTTGGAGCACTCCCAAGTGATACTATAAAGAACCCAAAAGTGAATTTGATTTCGTCGACTTCATGTTCTTGTTCACCATGGGAGAATGCACATCCATGCCCCTCACACCCAACGGTTCACTCGGTAAATGCTATAAAAAAGGGTTCCAAGCCATCCAAAATGAGGTACCAAGGCCCTGCACCATTGGTAGAACCTACTCTTGAGAAACCCATCAACCAAGAATCCAAACCTAGTTTAGAGGAGGAATACAAGGAACTCCATCAAGAAAAACCGATTCTTGAGGTCTTAGCTCATGCACCTTATTATAATGCTTTAAAAGAAAAATATGTGTTAGAACTTAAGCTTGGAAAACATGGGTCCGCTTTTGTGGGAAATAATTTACCTAAGAAGTTAGACGATCCCGGGCTATTTACTCTTCCGTGAAGGCTTGGAACTTCCAAACCTCTCGACGCTCTAGCCGACTTAGGGTCATGCATCAATCTTGTTCCGTTGTCCCTCCATAGAAGCCTTAACTTAGGTAAAATAGAACCAACGGAAACCATCTTAGGTCTAGCTGTGACACACGGTAAATTTTCACCAAAATTTAACTGATAATTAGTAATTCATTTTACTAAGCCAAATTTATTAAGCATGCATAAGCTTTGCCTGATCATTTGAGTAGCTAACTCGCATACAGTAGGTAACTGCACCACTCTTGCATTCGTATCATTTTATGAATATGTCATTTTGTCTTATAATTTAAATTATAAGACGAGAGGTTATCTCGTTCTTCCCAGTGACCGACACAACACGCGTACCGACACTATGATAAGGACTCGCTAAAACAATTAACAAATGTCAGCGACTTGGAATATTTCAAAGATAAAATAATTCAAACACGTAACAATGAAATAGCACGGACAAAAATTTGTCAAACAATAATACCTTGGTCACAATATGACTTCGCGGGACACAAAAATACTTAAACACATTATCACTTGAACAAAGGCTTGAAAAAGACTCAAGTGCAAACATGCATAACTATAATGTAAATACACACATTTCATACAATAATTATCTCACTTGCAAATACTTACACAAAATAAACAAGTATACAATACATATACTTACTTACACTAACATTTTATTTAAAACTCTTACTAAACCTTAGAGTTGAGAAAAAGAAAATTTAAACACCAACTCCTTTGTCCTTTCATTACCCACTCACGACAAAACCAATGAGGACCCAAGTTTGTCATGTGCAAGATGTCTCTTTTGGTCTTCTCCCTTCCACGTTTACAGCAACCAAGAACCAAGAAAAGAGAATCAAAAACCCATCTTCAACCTCTATGTTGTACTCTCTCCCTAGGCCGAATATTTCCATTTGGAGATAAGCCAACATCTTCATCCAACACACTCACCTCTCTCATACCTAATCCATGAAAAATATTGCTTCCCAAATCTTCCTAGATGCTCCTCTACCTTCGAAGGGATCCAAGCAAGATCAAAACAAATCACAAGGAAGAAGTAAAGATCTTTGCACCACTATATCCTTTATATCCAAAGATTCGGATGTCTTGGAAATAAGCCATTTTTGGCTTCAAACAAAACTCTAAGATGAAGAGAGAGACCAAGGACTTTCCTCTTAATCTTCTCATAAGAAACGTTGAGAGACCAAGGACACCCACAAATCAAAACTCAAACTCACCACAAGAGAGAGATATTCTCAAAGTGACCAAGAAGTTGTTGGGTTTGCTCAAGAATTCGGTATACGGGTTGGTTTGTGTGGAGGTCCCTCGACTTGGCTCTCATCGACATACCCACATCTCATTCTTGATAAGGTTCATAGTCTTTTCCTTCCTCATGGTTTCTTTGTTTCGTTGATATGTAAACTTTCTTGATGAAGTATTTCTTTTTGTGAAGTCTTGTTTAAGTTGTAAGTATAAGATGTGCAACCTTACAAAATGAGTATAGTTTTATTTCTTTAGAACTTAATCTAGTCATGTTGAGATTTATGTTGTCTTTGAGTTGTGATTATTTCCTGTCGAGAAGCAAGCCAAGAAAGTAAAGGCTTGGTCTTATAGAAATTTAGTAGTTTGGCTATGTAACTAGGTACTTGATGTTGTAATACTTGTGTTTTGATAAATAAATAATGGGAACTAGTCTTATGTGGTCATTTGTAAAAGAGAGTCCACTGGTTTTCTTTTTTTTCTGTCGAGACAAGAACAAGAACAAAGTAAATGAGTCAAGTTTTTGGTTACAAGACTACTAGTAAAACTATGTCAAAACTCACATTTCTCCGTCAACATTCCCATCATTTAAAAAGTATGTCGGAAACTTGATTTTAACCTTGCTTGTACTCGAGAAACATACTAGTCTTTAGTTACCTTGTGACTCAAAGATGAACCATGGATCGAAACCTCCTTGTGCGCCTAGTGAGAAAATCCGAGTCGAGAGTATTCTTGTGTTAAAATGTATTTCGAGAGTCTTATACTTGTCATTTTCCCTTGTTTGCTCAACTTTGATAAGTACTTAATGGTCATCAAGTAGATGTGCTCGAGACTATGAAAATGGGTCGACAACCACTTCTTGGTAGTACCAAAGTGGCGAATCATATTCACTAGTCGAGAGTCTCGACAACATAAAATAGAGCATAAACAAACTAGGTACACTCCAAGTCTTGGAACCCATGTTATACACCTATATTGAACTTGAGGAATACATTTAACCACAACTTGAAATGTGTAACACTTCAAAAACTATTAGCCATCTAATTCAAATCTACATGTTAGTCTACTTACTTTCTCCTTGTTTTCTCTTCTTGTTCATTCGTATAAGTCACAAGAAAAGGGCCACAGCCCATGTCAACTTTGTCCCATTAAAAGGAACTACTAGTTAGTTTGGGCCCAAAAACCCAAACTGGGTACCCAACTGCTACCAACGCCGGGCCACAGCCCACGAAACTTCGGGTGTCCAATCGAGTAAAATGAGCTAACATGAGGAAAAAGATCTAAATGTAAAACTATTACTCAACGACGAATAAGTCTTTATACTCATACGCGCAATATATCACATAAGTTATAAGCGTACACGAATTACCAAGTAAACAAGTGCAAAAACTATTTTCTTACATAACTCTATAAGACAATGAAGGCTTAAAAACTTGACACTCAATAACCATGATTAACGAAAATGGGTGAGCATATATAAATACGTGTCAAGTAACGATCATTAGTTGAGGACTATATATATGTATATTAAAAACAAACATTGACAAATAAAACAAGGACTACTATATCACTTTGGTCAACTTATAAACTTGAGAATTTCCAAAATTTACTCAAGTAATTTTCTAAATTCACTTAGAAAGTAAACAAGCTAATAATTACTTTTGACAATATCATTTCGTGTCAACTTAAATAAGTATATACACATTTATATACTTACTAGTGGAGCATTGTAATTATTTTCATATCAAACTTTGGATATTAAAATCCATATTAATGTCAAAATGAAAAGTATATATACTTCGTATACTTACTAGTAAAATCATTTTAACAAATTTTACAAACGTATTTTTAATAACATCGTTATAAAAACCATTGAATTACTTTAAGTAAAGAATACTTAAATCAATGAACTAAACATTGCCCTCCTTATCTAGGTTGCGTGTCGGTGCCGCTCCACAATCATCACTAATCCCACATTTGGATTTGCACATTTGCTAAGGTGAGTTTCATAGCCCCACTTTTACTTGATAAATTGTTTTATACTTTTGGGGTGAGAAATATGCAAAACATTTTATGGACCAAAACTATTACATGATTACTATTACGTGGTTTAGCCTAAGCCCTTATGTCCCTAGAGAATGCCCTTCTTCATGAACCGTCAATTCCCCACTGGGAAACGCGAATGTTATAAATAGATCTATTGAGGGTGACTCCTCCGTTCGGTTGGCCATGCTTAGGCCAAAGCGAAACGTATACCATGTCGGAACCAAGTGTTGAGGGACAAAACACTTGCTATGGGCCCCTGTATTGTATGACATCTTTTAGCATACAGAAACTGTCGTAGTATCGGTTGCATGAACTTAGAGCTAACGTAATAGACATTCATACATATATCATTATATTCGTTGTAATGATTATATGCGTTTGCTTATGGTCCAAGCTTACTATTTTAATTTAAACCTATGAACTCACCAGCTTTTAGCTGACCCTTTTAGCATATTTTCTCAGGTGTTTAAGATTTGTTCATGAAGGCAAGGCAAGAAGCGGAAGTATGGTCGTAGTTGTATTAAAGAAGCGTTTTTACACAAAAATGATGTTTTTACTTTGGGACCACTATAACTAATGGGTTGTGCCCATTTATTTAAGCTATGCTGTAAGATAATATTTTAAAACTATTTTATAAAATCAAACGGAGTATCTATTCCGTTCTTTATTACTTGTGTTATGATTCACCAACTTCGTAACGCTCCCGAATAACACGTATGCTTCCGCTAAACAAATTTGGGGGTGTTACAAATTGGCATCAGAGCATAAGTTATAGAGAACTAGGTACATATAAACCCTAAACTATAACTACTTTTCACAAAAACATCATACTACGACCGCCGATTGCCGCTTGCCTTACTTGTCATTTTACATGTTTTATTTCCTATTTACTTATGCACTATTTCATATACATCATGAGCATATTTTTCCACATACTTACACATATGCACCGTCTTGTCACAGACTATGCCTTCCCCAGCCTTGCCTCACGATGTTCAGGAGGACATCCTATTAGCTCACTCACCGACCATCCGCCAGCTTGCACACTCAGCCACTGATCCATATGTACAGGCCACACTAGCAGTCCAGCCAGCTATTACACCTACTCCACTGATACCTACCCTCACCACCACTCCATCAGCCCTGTTGACGCGCAGGCAAAAGCCCCGTATGATTGTGAGAGTACCTGGATATCGAGAGCGGTATTCTTATGTGCCTACACTAGCTTCTCGGGTGACCCGCGCTGCTTACATGGGTCCTTCTACTACTTCAGAGTCACCAACACCATCTCCCACTGAGTCACCACCTCATCAGAGACTTAGGAGATCTACTGATTCTTACTCTGAGGAAGATCCGGAAGAAGATCCGGAAGAGGATCCTGAGGAGGAATTACCAGAGCCCATACCGACTGAGAGTGTCCCTGGCTACGTTAGCATAGCAGCAGATGTGAGTACACAGGGTTTGGAGATTGTTCAGAGCATACAGGAGCTAGGACAGAGCTCCATGATGGCTCAGAGATTGGACGATGACATGGATATTGATGCACCATTTGGATTAGGGCAGAGAGCCGCTTTTCTCCACAGTCAGGAGGAGAGTAGTGAGATTGATTGGAGGGATATAGATTGCTTGATCAGTTCAGTACCACTTGTCACTAGCCCGAGCTATAGCCCGTCATCACCTTCGTTTGTACCATCTGCAGCAGACATGGAACGCCTTGAGCGCACCACTAGACAGCTTGAGACCATTGAGGAAGCTGCACCAGTTGAGGCACAGACCGAGCCAGACTTGTCAGGATCTCCAGAAGATGATCTGACCCTCACTGAGAGGATACTCATTCAGTTGGACTCTCATGAGACATTGCTAGAGGACATACGAGACTTGTTAGAGGTTTGGGACACATGAGTGTAGACGACGATACGATTGCATCGGTCCCTGTGAGAGTCAGCCATACCCGAGACCATTAAGGAGGAGTCCTAGGAGAAGGCCTAGAAGAAGGCCTAGAAGGAGTCTCATTCTTAGTCATCTAGAGGATTCAGAGACTACTCCACCACTGAGTCACCCTCTACCACAACCAC